>CM031233.1:210059043-210587305 GCA_018340775.1 Taxus wallichiana var. yunnanensis | reverse complement strand
GGTCAATGTGGTGTATTCGAGTCATGAGAGAGAGAATGTCTTAAGTAGTTAAGTTGTTTAAAAATTCAAATTTACAAGCATGTAAATATGCCAATAAGGGCTTGTCAAAGTGTGGAAAGGGTGAATTAGGTCTTAGGAGGTGGTCACAAGTATTTTAAGATATGTATGAATTGTGAGATGACAAAAATGATGTTAAAATGTCTTCACGTGAATTTATAGGCATAGAGAGGTTGAAAAGTTAGTTAGGTCCTAATGATAGAGGCATTAAAGGATGTTGAAAATTTGAATGGAATCATTAGTTATCCCTCTAAGGAGAGAGAATGAGGGTATTCCTTGTGGAGAGGAAGAATGGAAGGTCGAAGGAACAAATTTTGTAAGAGGATTTTAGTATAATACAGATATATCTTTGGTTGTGTGCAAAATTGTGTATTGATTTATAGTCTCCATTATGAATAAGGGAAAGTTTGATTTGTGTGTATGAAGATCTTGTTGTACATTCAATAATTCTTAGTTGATGTATGGAGAGTAACCATTTGCATGAATGCTTTAGAGACTCGGTGAGACTAAATCAAGGAAGGTATTGTGATGGAAGCTTGTTGGGGCAATATTGACTCTTTTTTCCTTGCAAAAGAACCAAACCCAAGACTATGAAATCTTTGAAAGGTATTTTAAATTGATTTGGATTGATAGTTGTGTAAACAAATCAACTCTTGTGGCCTTAGAGATATAGTGTGAACTCAGGGGCGAGTCCTTTATGAATCTTGCATTTATTTCCTTATAGAGCTAACTGTGAAACTGGATTGTGGTTGCATTGAAGCTGAGTCTCAAATGTAGGATTCTTGAAAGAGAGTAAAGCATCATGGAGAGGATGTATCAGAGTCATATTGTCATGAATAGTCTAATCCTTTCCTTTGAAGCCTCAAGATTGATATCTACAATGAATGCTTTGTTCTAATCACGTTTTCTCAAGATAGTGGTTCCAAGAAATGAGCATCAATCTTCATGTCTAGAGCTATTGGTAAGTTTGTTAGCTAAATCTCATTGGGAAACCATAAATTTGAGATCTTGAAACCACCCTTAGTACAAGTTATGACAAATTTCCCTCTCTTGGGTTCTTCAGTGAGGGTTTTTACAGTCTAAGCTAGGGTTTGTTTTTAGAGGCATCAAACCAACTCCCTTTGACCTAGAAACTTCAAGATGTAATGATAAGAACCTATTAAAATAGGTTGTGAAAGAAAACTTAGAAAAAAATGGTGCAAATTCCTCATTTTTGTGACAATCTAAGCAAGGGTGAGAAAATATAGTCTTAAGGCTAATTGAATGAGTCACTTTATAAAGCAAGTACTCTTTGTATTGAGAGTTAATTCTTGAAACTTCCTAGACACCTAGTTTTCCTTAATGGGTGTCCCAAAACACACAATATTGTAGATAAATTCTCTCAATATGAAAGTATAATAGCTTAGCCACTTTAAGGGGGCAACCTCCAAAACATACAATAAGACTCAAATACTCAATATGATGATCATCCACTACCTATAACCCCTATTTATACTATTCCTATGATATGGCCATCAACAAGGCTGACCTACTAATGATAATAGATCATATATGAAAGAGATACATCATGATAAGAAGTTATGATAGCCACAAGTCGGCTATATCCATCCCATGTAAGATATATAATTAAGGGTGTAACATGCCCCTCCCCTTCAAAAACATTGTCCCCAATGTTGGGAAGCCCTAGATGTTGCTGCATGAATGCTTCATCTTCCCATGATGCATCCTCAATATTCATATTCTTCCACTTGATCAGGTACTCGGTAATGACTCTGGTCCTCAGTCTTTTGGTGTGTGTCTGAAGAATGCCTTCAGGTTCCAATATGATCCTTCCTTCCTCATCCAGTTCTAGAAGCACTGATTGGGTGGAAATGTGTTTCCCAATAACTTTCTTTAAGAAAGAAACATGGAAGACTAGATGTATTCTACTTCCTGGAGGGAGCTCTAGCTTATATGCCACACTACCAATTTTCTGCAAAACTTGGTAAGGACCATAGTATTTAGGAGCAAGCTTATTATCCTTCTTTGTTGTTTTAAGGATAACTACTTATATGGTTATAACCTTACAAAAAAAAATTCACCCTCTTCAAAGTGTCACTCACTCCGATGTTGATCAACCTGTTGCTTCATGTGGTTTTGTGCCCTTGCCAAATTTTCTCTAAGACTAGAGAGTACCTCATGTTGGTGTTGAATGTGATCTTTAACTACTCTCACCTTTGGTTTGACCTTCAAGCTAGATATGAGTGATGGAGGATGGTACCCATAAAGTGCCAGAAATGGAGACATTTTGGAGGAGGTATGAAATGAAGTATTGTACCACCATTCTGCCAGTGGAAACCATTGCACCCAACGTTCTTGTTTATCTAAGTAAAACATCAAGATATCCCTCTAAACATTTATTTACCACCTCATTTTCCCATCTGATTGGGGATGATAAGAGGAACTCTGGGCTAGTTGGGTACCTAGACAAGAGAAAAATCAGTCCAAAAGTTACTTGTAAATATTGGATCACGATCACTTACTATAATTTTTGTGTGCCATGGAGCTTTTGAATTGTATCCATAAAAGAGATGGCAATTGTACTAGTTGTGAAAGGATGAGCCATGGCACAAAAATGAGCATATTTGGTAAGTCTGTCTACCACGACCATGATGACACTTTTCCCTTCTATTTAGGTAATCCTGTGATGAAATCCATTGATACCTCTTCCCATCTCTCACTAGGAATAGACAGAGGTTGGAGAAGACCAGGTGTCTTAATGGTCTCACCCTTATTTTTTTGGCAAACCAAACATTCTACCACAAATTTTTGAACATCTCCTTTCAACCCCTCCCAAAATAAATCCTTCTTAACTCTATGATATGTTTTCAGGACCCAACATGGCCACCTATTGGAGAAGAATGTAGCTCTGAAAGAACATGGTGTTTAAGTGTAGAGTTCTTACATAGATATAACCTATATTTGTACCACAATGTATCCCCCTTCCATATAAATTGATCTGATATGGATGGATCTACCTAGAGATTTTGAATGAGAGTATGTGTTGTTGCATCTTTCTTCCATTCTTCCCATGCTTGATCTACCCAATCTACATTTAGTATAGAGATGGCACATAACAATGCTTCGCGACTCATCCCTCCTAGATAGAGCATCAACGACCAAATTTTCCTTTCCTTTCTTATAAACAATCTCAAAGTCATATCCCAACATCTTAGTGACCCATTTTTGTTGTTCTTATGAAGATAGACGTTGCTCTAAGAAATATTTCAAACTATCATGATCAGTTTTTACCTTAAAATGTCTACCCATCAAGTATGGTCTCCATTGTTTGACTGCATGTAGTATTGCCATCATTTCCTTCTCATAGGTGGGCTTTAAAAATTCTTTCCTTTTAGTTGTCGGCTCTCAAAAGCAATGGGGTGTCCTTCTTGCATTAGTACTACTCTGATTCCATTTCTTGAAGCATCACACTCAACTACGAAAGTTTTGGAGAAATCTGGGTTGCCAATACTGGAGTGGTGCACATAGCTTGCCTTCAATTTTTCAAATGCCCTAGATGCTTCCTCATTCCACTGAAAGGAGTCCTTCTTCAATAATTTTGTGAGTGGTGCTGCTATACTACCATATTTTTTACAAATCTACGATAATACCCTGTGAGACCTAAGAAACCTCGTAATTGTTTGAGGGTTCTTGGATTTCCCATTCCACCATGGCCTAGATCTTGTGAGGGTCCACCTTAACACCTTCATGAGAAACAATATGGCCCAAGTATTCCACTTCTGTACCCCAAAAGAACACTTTGAAGGCTTGGCATAAAGTTGATGTTTCTCTAAGACTTCTAAGATAGTATTGACGTGATGTAAGTGTTTCTCCCATGATTTGTTGTAGATGAGTATATCATCAAAAAATACTAAGACAAAATTTCTTAGGAATGGTCTAAATATTGAATTCATCAAGCTTTGGAATGTGGAGGGAGCATTGGTAAGACCAAATGGCATCACTAGGAATTCATAATGGCCTTGATGAGTTCTGAAAGTTGTCTTATGAATATCTTCTTTCTTTACTCTAATTTGGTGATACCCAGAACGTAGATCTAGTTTTGTAAAATAAATGGCACCATGCAACTCATCTAATAAATCATCAATGACATGAATAGGAAACTTATCTTTGATAGTGAACTTGTTAAGCTCTCTGTAATCTGACACATGCCATCTTCTTCCATCCTTGTGATGCACCATCACCACTAGAGCAGAATAAGCACTCTAACTGTGACGAATAATACCCATTTCCAACATTTCCTCCACCATCTTCTCGATCTCACTCTTTTGCACATATGGATATCTATAAGGCCTGATGTTGGGGGTTGGCTTCTAGAATCAACTGAATGGCATGATCATGCTCTCTTTCAGGAGGTAATCCTCTTGGTTCCTTGAAGACAACTACATGTTGATTAATAACCTTTTGAAGATCAGGATGCAATACCTTCATTTGTGGTTGGACTTCCATAGAACAATCAATTGTGCTACAAAACCTTCAGACCCCTTTTAAGAATCTTCTACATTTGGTGAGAACTCACCACTAGAGGATCTTTAGCTTGTAGACCTCAAGTTCAAATTTTTACCCTCAGAATGAAAGCGCATGAACAATTCCTAGAAATTTATCTCTATGGTGCCCAAAGTTGTGAGCCATTGAACACCTAAGACAATATCATCTCCGCCCATGGGAATAGAAAACATCATAGATTCCAATGTGTAGTCACCCATCATGAGTTTTGAATTTATGGCATTTACCTGAACATTGGATATGCCACCATCTGTACATCATTACTTGAAATTCGGGTTTGGGTAGATGAAACAATTTAGTCTTGTTGCTAAACTTATGATTGATGAAATTATGTGTGCTCCTAAATCAATCAATATTGTTACCTTCTTCTTCTTAAGATAACCCACAACTTGAAGGGTTTGTGGAGTACTAATACATGATAGAGCATGACATGAAATAGTGGGTTGGGATCTCCAGATTCTTCCTCTAATTTTTCCACTTCCTCTGTTGATGTTTCCTCATATTCTTCCTCATCACCAACCCTTCAATGTAGAACAATTTTTTTCTCAAAACATTTATGATTTGGTCCATATTTTCTATCACAGTTAAAACATAACCCTTTGGCTCTTTTTTCTTCAATTTGTTGAGGTGTCAACCGAAACTGGCCAAGGGTACGAAGGAGGCAAGGTGTTACGATCTTTTATGCTAGAGAAGGATTGCCTTCTCTTTGGAAAGAAATTTTCCTCTGCTCGACGTGCCATGATAATAGAATCAAAACCTTGAGTGGGTTAAACATGTGTACCTCATGCTCAATGTGGTCCTTAAGACCCCCAAGAAATAGGTCATTCAAATACTCTTCTGTAATATCCTCCACACACAAGGACAAATTTTGGAATTGATGGACATACTCCTTAATTGAACCGTTTGGTATAACTTTGCTAATTGGATGAAGTAATTCTCAGAAACACTAGAACTATAGTGTAATTGAAGCTCTTCAATGAAAACTATCCAGGTGACATTTAGGCCATTCTTCTTCCTTTGAGCACATAACCAATGATACCAAACAAATTGATCAGGTTCTAGGTATAAGGATGCCACGAGTTACCTTTTGTCCTCTTGGGATCTGATGGAGATCAAAGAAATTTTCCATTTGGGTAATCCAATTGAGTGGATCCTTTCCATCAAATTTACGCATTTCCACTTTTGGAATCATGCCCCTCCATTGGTGAGTAGATCCACTTGAATGAGTAAAAGGATCCTCCATGATTGGAGTGATTTGGATCATGTGACCATTGCTAGAGGAACCCATATGAATGGCATTGGAAGTTGTATTTGAAATAGCACATGCAACAACTCCTACTTTGCATTACATGAAAATCCTTTTGAATCTCACTCCTAAGGCTACCTTTCAGTTGATGAAGCTCAACATTAAGGTCATCCTTACTCACCATATTGTTTACCCTTTCCTGAAGTTGGATGACCACCTCAGATACTCCCAAACCAGAAGACTCTAAATCCATATCTTCCTTATTTGGGGTCATTCTTGGAGTTTCTTGTCCTTTTCCTTGGCCTCGGGTAGATCTACCAGCCATGACGTAAGGGTTTGGGCCTAGGGGTAGACTTAATAGGGCAGAATTTTAGGGTTTAGGGTTTCAAATTTTTTTGGCCGAATATAGGAATTCATAAAAAAAAACCCTAGCTATTTTTGGAGAGGTTTCAAAAATATAAGAAACTTGAAAAATTTCAAAAATTGCACCTTAGGGAGCCAAATTATGAAAAATATAGAACCGCAATAACTTTTGCAAAACAAGTCAAAAATTCTTGAAATTTGGAGAGAAGCTTACTTGACTGATTTCACCACACCAAAAAAAAATTACAAAAAAAATTCACTACCAATCTTGAGATATAGCCAACCTTCACAATTAGGGTTTGATGCATCCGCGTTGGCGAGATCAAGCTCTGATACCACTTGTAATGAAATTACTTGATTAATTATGATTATCACTAGTAATAGAACACCAAATAACACAATATTGTAGATAAATTCTCTCAATATGAAAGTATAATAGCTTAGCCACTTCGAGGGGGCAACCTCCAAAACATATAATAAGACTCAAATACTCAATATGATGATCATCCACTACCTATAACCCCTATTTATACTATTCCTATGATATGGCCCATCATGACCAACCAATGATAATAGATCATATATGAAAGAGATACAAGGCCGACCACTAATGATAATATATATCATATATGAAAGAGATAAACATCATGATAAGAAGTTATGAATATCCTCTAGAATTCCAACCTTAGATCCTCAATATCTTGTGCAAGATATTGAGAAACATTTTGATTCATACTTCATCAAACCTCTTTGACAACATTATCAACATGTTGGCTTTGTACACCTTGGTATTTCCTATTAAATTGTCATAGTATTATGCACATCCTTTCTTAGGCTCACAAATCATGCTTGGATTTATCTAATTATCTTATAGCATCTTCCTTACATTTTTTCACGTTTCACCATTGTTATCTGCCCTTTGTGATGATCATCCATCTTTTGTTTTTAGGACAGTTACTCTTTATAGATTCTATCTTATTTTCCTTCTTTGGCCCAATCCCTCGCATTCATTTGGGCTCTCGGCCCCCACTTGGGTTTTACACAAACACCTCTTGCCTTTGTTTGGTCTCTCAATCCCCCCATTGGGTTTATCACACTACCTCAAATATCTCATTACATCCTTGTTTGGGTTATTCGCTCCGTTTGGATTTATTGTCATGCACGCCTTGGTTTCTCCTACCGTTGGATTACCTTGGTCCCAAATTTGTATATTTGGCTCTATTTTGCCCAGATTTTTTGTATTGGATCACCATGGTATTATTTACATCATTGTTTAGGCTTATGTCCTTACTTGTATTTATATGCCCCATCGTGCCCTAACATCCCACCGTTGGATGTCTCGGCTTTGTTCCACCTCTTGGCTTCTTCACATTGAGTGGGTTGGACTATCTTACAGATCCCCTTCTCGTCGAATTTATCTATCTAATCTCATTATCATCATTCTTAAGTACCATAGTATCATTACATACATACAAACAAAATTAAGTAAAATGATAAGTAAATCATACATACAACAAACATCCAAATACCCAAATATCATCAGAAATCATCATCAAAAGAGTAGAGCAAATGATAATTCAAATGATCTAGCTTGATTTTCTTATGAAAGGTCAAATGTGTGACAAGTATATATAGGACACCATCACCCACGTGTGATGGTGTCAGCCATGGGAAAATACAACACCGATATTATTGCTCCACGGGCGATGGCGTTGGCCATAGGTGACAAAAAGAGGCAATATGTCATGAAAAGTAAAGATAACATGTCATAGATAATGGATTTGGATGAACAAGGTGTAAAGTGGTGAGATGCAAGCATGAAGTTTTGAATGTAATGTATATGATACCTAGGAGGACAAGGATATCTAGTGCAAGGAAAAATAAGGCCAAGACAAAAAAATGACACTCTCTCTATATACTATTTCTAACCCCATTCCCGATATGCCCTTTAAGGCACCCACTCTAGAAATAGATGCATTAATGACCCTTATCTGCACAAAGGAAATTGTTAGTAACGGGTATGAAAGATAAAAAGTAAAAAATTATGTGTATACATATGCCACGGTGTTAATAGCCACATGTCACAATAGAAAAACATGGGGTGGTTATAAAAAAAGACAACCTGTAACACCGATACTGAAAGTTAGTACATAAAGGAATGCTTATTTAAGGACTACCTAAAATGAAATATGCCCACCAATGCGTACCTGATAGTGTTTCTTGTCCTTCCACGTGCAAGTGCAATCCATGCTGCAAGAACCCTGGAGAAGAAAAACTGAAAGGACATAATAGAGAATCATCAGTAAAGTAAGACATAAATCACCTAACTAGGTTGCCCATGGGATGGATATCATAGTGATGTCAAGATATCATGATGATGATATGATGTCAAAAAAGGTAAAAATTAAAGATCGTTGATATCTCATATGTCTCCTTCCTTGTGGCCTCTCAATACTGACCACCTTCCCCTCGACCAACTAGACCACAACCTACCTATGGACCACCATTCCTGATCTATAGGGATCTTGGAAAACACCACTTCATCATAGAAATCAGAATCAAAAGGAAAATTAAGCAATAAAAGCAGAGAAAGGTTTAGTTACAAAACCTTCCCTTTGTGTATAATGACGATTACGTAACCATCCCTTTGCACATATTGACGGTCATGCCATTAATAAAAACAAAAAATACATCCACGAATAGTCATGGATTTGAAGCATCTAGACTATGTCTCTTCGTTATTTTCCCCTTCCCGTTCTCGAGTGCACGGGAGGACATAGGAAGCAACTATAAAAACAAGAAGAGCATGTGGAATTGATCATGGATTCATGGGAGAAGTGAGCAAGAAGACTTTGGTGCTAGAATTGATTTGTAAAAGCAAGGTATATGAGAAGAGCGTGTAAGTAGAAAGGGTGAAATTAACATTGTTTTATTCCTTCAGCTTCTTGTAATCTATATTAATTTCAATTAGCCAATATATAACTAGGAAGAAAGAGAAATTTCCCTTCCCGACTAGTTTTCCCTCAAATTGGGGGTGTTTAGGAAAAAAATATTGTGTGTGTGTTTGAATTGTTCATTATTATTTTCTACAAATAAATTTATAAGTAATAGAATTCATTCACTAACTTGCAAAACTATCATTTTCAAGTAAATTGGAAGTAGGAACAATAATGTGTGGTTTTGTAAGTGTCTAAAGTAGAAGTTTACAGATCATTTTGGTATTAGATATGCCAATATTATCTAAGGAATGTGGTATTCATTCTTGTGTGATTTGTATGGTAGTGAAAATTTCTAAAGGCGAAGAAATAATACCTTGTGATCCAAAGATATCTATGAAAAGGTGGAAACAAAGGATTAAATATCAAATGGAAGAAGAGAACTTGGTTTGTAGAATTGAGATGTTGGAAATCACCGTGGAAAGGGTGTTTCAACACCAATGAGAACTCTTAAATCAATAAAGGACAACAATGGCTAAGCAGGATTCCATAATGAAAGAGCCACGATGAGGAAGAAGATGTGGAAGAGCGTGAAGAGGAAACTCTAGTTGAAAGAGAGAAGGTAAAATTTGATCACGCTCCTTTTAAAGTTGAAACTAAGGTTGAGATTAAAAGCTTTGAATGAAAAGTAGATGTAGAATTGCTAGATAAATGGTTAAAGAAATTGGAGGTTATTTTAGTGTGCAAAATGTCATTGAGGCACAAAGGATTACCTTTTTATGTCTCAAAATGTAATTACATGCTCTCGTTTGGTGGGAAACCCATCTAACCACTTGTGAAAAGAAGAAGTATCCTATTGTAAGTTTTTAGGATATTATAACCCCCATGCTTTCGATACTTTATAGTTTGGTGCGTTGGATACAATATGGTGCAAATGTGCATCATGAAATAGTTGGTCACTCACCTTGTAATCAACGTAATAGCACTCAAGAGAAGACACCACAATCAAGTTTTGTTGATCGCAGCAAATCAACATCATAAACAATCACAACAAGCTAAAAAATAATAGAAGGGGTGAAATCAAGTCTTGTTGTGATAAAAAGTGTGTCACGTCGCAGTAGAAACCCCTTTCTGCAAGACTATGGCGGACACGCTCACTAGTCCACAGGAAATAATAAGGGCTATTAAAATGTATAAAACAGGCTCAAGATGAGTCCCAGGGACCTCTAAGATGCCGAAAGAGCTCCCAAAGACAAAAAAATGCTAGATGGGTGTTGCACACTCTAGCAATGGATTAGTAGAAAATAATCACCAATAACGATAAAAATATGAATTTAAAAAAAAAACACCTAGTCTAACGAGGAATAAGAGGAGAAAAAAGGGCTTTTAACGTTAAAAAATGACAATTTTACTAATCAAATAAAAGAGCTAATTTAATTAAACTAGATACATAAATTTTAAAAAAGAATCTCTTGAAAATTAATTAAATTTAATTAATTGCCTTTTAAAATATATAATTAGATCTAACAATTTTAAATTAAAACTAACTATATATATTTTTATTATTGGTAAATGGTTTTTTGGGAGGGACCATACCCCAACAAAAGAAGGTTCACAAACCAGATATACAAAGTTACATCAGTGGTTTTTTGACAAGTGGGGACCACACTCGAACAAAATGGCCTAGAAGCCAATAAAAAAGTTAAGAACAAAAACATGGAGTATCCTACTAGAAAGGAGTAAGAGAACAACAACACTGCAGCCTTGAAACTTCATGAAACCAACAAAAACAAAAAACAAAGGAAAATCCTCGAACACCTTCACTTGAGCACCTTGTTAAAACATTTTCTTACCTCCTCCAGAGCATTAAAGAGATTGAGAGCAGTGGTTTGTGAGGGGTTGTTCATATTAATGGTGGAAGTAGCAAGTTTCTTATCTTTTCCACCTTTCCATATTCCCGATGAATATTGCTGAGGTTGCACACTGTTTAACTTGAATTTTAATGAAATCCAAGAAGGCCATATGCATGGTCAAATGATCAATTTGCTTATTTACAATGTGCCCAATAGACTCCTCCAAAGAAGCCAACTTCTTAGAAATTTCCTCAACTTTGGCCTCAAGAGGAAGAGAGTTGTCAAGAGCCTTTTTTCCCTTGGGACCTTCTTTTTATAAGTGAGAAACATCCTTCCTCATATCCCTAACTATATATCAAAAGCCCTAATAAATGATTAATTAAAACCACTTTAGAAATATATATTAGATCCTAATTACTAAGCTAAGATCTAACAATTTTTTTTTTCTTTTTCTAATTGTAAATCCCTCCACATACAATCTTAAAACCGAACCCTTAATTTGAAAGACTACCCCACTATACCAAGAAACTCCCACTTAATAATATAAACCACTGATTTAAAAAAAATGTTTTAAAAAAAATGGGTAAGATTTTAATCAAGCGGAAGATTTGGTCAAAAAGAGGGAAAGGAGATGAGTTTGGTAGGGAAGTCAAGGTAGAGGGACAAGTCCTAAGGAGGACTCAATAATCACAACAGGAAGAAGCGATTGGTGAGGTAGAGTCACCCGAAGAGAGCCCAACACACATTAAGTGGCGACGAGCCCAAAACAAGGGAAAAGAGATGAGGAAATAGAACAGAGACATGCAGGAAGATCTAGGCTTCAATGCAAAAGAAAAATGTAGTCCAAGCACAAAGTTCAAGGCAACACAAAAGTGTAAACAACTTAGCCCCTAGGTTGTGAATGAAGCTAGATTTGTAAGTAATAAAAATTGACTCATGGTTAAATCAGATCGACTCAAAGAAAGGGCCAACTAAAAACAAAGGCAACAACAAAATACCTTTGACCAAGCTAGGAACAATGACCAGTCAAAAGGTAAGGAGCTAAAACACAATCAAAACATGGATTAGCTCAGGAAGGCACAAAAAACAACACACTACAACACTCAAAGTAAAAACGTGACTCACACAATGAGTTCGTGAGAGAAGAAAAATAATGTAATTAAATGACAATGCAAACCCCGAGCAACAAGAGTATAACTAAGCAACCCAAGCACGCAATTCAATAAAAGGAAACACAGGGCTCGACCATCAAGATTTGAAAGCAAAAAAAGCACATGAAATCAACACAGTTCGAACAAGGAAAAGGGAAATGCAAAACCAAGCAAAGAGATAGCTCAAAAAAAGTAGGATACGACAAAACCAAGAGACACTAAACACACATGCAACAAGTATATCCAATTTTAATATCATTTTTCTGATTATCTGATTTATTATTTTGCATCTCATCTAACTGATTATATATTTTTATCTATCATATCAAGAGTAGGCCTTGAATGACATCTTCATTTTGATCTCAAGATGAATGCAAATTTGTAGTTGTTTCACCAATAAGTTTAAGCTTTCTAGGACGAAACAGATAGAGGGTAAATCGTTAAGAAGGAATATTTGTGAAACAAAGGTAGAAGGTAGAATGCGTGTGCTTTTGACATTGTCCAAGATGATCGTAGAGAACTCCTTTTTGTCCAGGAAGGACTACCTGTAGATGCAAAGCAAGACCACAAAAGAGTATTAAATAACATATGACAATGGACTACATCGTATGCTAGATCCAGGAAGCGTGGTGCTTCCTAGAGAGGTTGTTAATCCACTGTTTAATAACAAGTTAAGGTGAATACGAAAATGAAATAAATAGGTCCTATTGTGATGTAATGATTTAGGCTTCTCATACACATAATACACTAGATTGAATGCTAAATACGAAATGCAACACAATTGGCATATAAAGGCTGAGTCCTTAGTTGACCAGGGTAAACCAGGTTTGAAATTCTAAATCTAATTAGAACTAGGGTTTGTTCAGGTTAGGCATGCTTGTCGGAGGTCTAGTAAGGGTATGGGGTTGATTGGTTGAGATCTGGGTTGGTTTTGGTTGAGTGTGAAGCTTGCTGGTATGAGAATATAAAATAACACAGAGACTAGTATCGGTTGAGTGACCGATATTGGTATGGGGTTGAAACCGATGATGGTCAGGGAACCGACATCGGTAGGGGCAATGGGTGACAAACTACTAAAAATTGGTTTTTGAGGCTCTCTTGTGATTGCACAGAGAGTGAGGGTAGTGTGGTTTGGGTCGTAATATGGTTGAGAAGACTTAGGAAATACTAAGAAGGAGGTTAAGAAGGGTGAAAAGGCTTGGGGTGGTTGAATAGTGGGTTGGTGGGAAGAAGGTGGTATACGAGTAACAAAAGAAATGAAATACTGAAAGAAGCAAGAGATCTACAATAGAATAAACACAAATGATTAAAATCACAGTACTTGGTGTTTTGTAGATCCTGTGAGTGGATATGATTGATGGTTAATCGGAGAAGAGGTGCTTGAGTCCATGTCGCGATAATACAACCTGTGTGCTCTTGTGAGTATCCCAATTCTCTAGAAGGAGAACCAATTACTTTTCTTACACTGTGGTTGTGAATGTTTATCATCTGGATGGAGGAAGGCTTGAAGATTCGAGCTTGATAGCAATAAAACTCCAATAACCGAATGACCAACCAGTGTAAAGAGTTGTAAAATTGTATATAAAGGAACCGATGGCGTTAGTTGACCGGCAATACCACCAGGGTAAACCGACGTCCATTAGGGTGAAATAGTCCTTTTTACCAAAAATAGTCAGATCTTCCTAGATTTGGCGTGCTTTCCAAGTTGGGTCCACTTAGGGAAGTGGAGTTCTCGTTAGAAAAGGTAGGAAGATCATAGAATAAGTCTAGTTAGTTTTAGGAAGAAGTCTTAGTTAGCTAGGTCATGTGGTGACTCAGTACTGGGAGTGATGACTTGGTCATTATGAGTTAAATGCCCCTGGAATGGGTCCAGGCGAGGTGTCTCGATGGTGTGGATGTGTGAAGGTTAAATTAACTTAATTAAAATAATTAAATTAATCAATAATGTGAGGTTGCACATTAATTCAATTGTAAGTAATTAAATTAATATGAATACGGGGTAAGGGGTCATGGTTAGGTGAATACGTCATGTTACTTAATTAAAGGGGACCAAGGGGAGTGTGACCCAAATTTGGTGTCTACAAGAGCACATTGACTTTGATTTGAATCATGACTCTTGTTAAGTCATTGTTTTAGCAATCATTGTACACTTTCATAAATGTAAAATCTATTTCTCTTCATCATGTTTATTTTCAATTTAGTCTTATCACTTGTGTAAATATGTTTTATATGTGAATAATGATTGTGTTCTTTTCTTTAGTTTGTTGTTGTGTTTTCATCTTCAAGATCATTACATCATTTGATAAGTAATGGCAAATAAGAGATGATCAATATATCACTTATAAATTTCACTTTTTCAATAGGTTGCCTAATCAATAGGCTTCACTTTGTCGGATAAAGGTTGATAATAGCTTTTTCATGTGAGAAATCAGTTTGGTTAATAAGTGATCATCATTTATACAAATGTGAACAAGGTTCATGAAAGATCTCATCATCAATCTGATTTAATATTATGTGGTCTTGTTGTATTTTCTTGTGTGTCTCTTCGTTCTTTTGTTTATTATGTATATCCTCTTTTGCTGCTAAGAAATAGAAGCTTCCTAGATCTTAGGTAGACTCATGTTTAACCTATATTAAACTACCCATGCTTAAGTACAACTACGATTAAATTGGTCTGATTCCATCTTGACCTTTTGCTTTAGGCAAAAGGGTCGATTAGTTGTTGGTCTACTTTTAATCGACAACACACGGAGGCGAGGAACAGGGGGAATAGTGGAATTGTTCCTCTTGTTCCATTCTGAATCGACTTAACCAATACATTGCCAAAATAAGAAGAAACACCTAGTTGGGGAAAAATAGGAACCCAAGAACTGTTCCTTTTTATTCCATTAAAAGCCGATTTACCCCCAAAAATGTCCTCATAATAAAAAAAATGACTAAATCCCTAAAAATAAAATGTTTACAAAGAGGTAATGTAACTTTCACTAATCCAATTTTAGGCTTATGACTTAGAAATTTTGACATTTTTAGTATATGATAACACACTTGATATTTTAAGCTAATTATACTTAATCTAAATATCTTGGAATTGGTTTCATGCCTCTAAAATCCTCATATCCACGTAAAAGCAAAATCCCACATTAATTGAAAGGTTTAGTTAGATCGGAAATATAACCCAAAATCCTAGACAATGCCATTTATATTTGCTTGTTTACTCTCTCCTCGTAATAAACATACATCCTAAGCCAATTTAATGGAATGGATACCCGTGAATCCTTACTAAGCTGAGTGAAAAAGGATCTCAAAATTAATCCCTAGGGAAATGATGTTCCCCCCTCAATCAAAATAGAAGTCGCTGAAATTGAGACTGGTAGAAGGTAAAGGCCAATGAAATCTATATACATTTGCCAAATTTGAAGCTCGGTGAGAGTGTAATCTTCACGCGGCGGGAAATGAAGAGAAAATGAAACGTATTTTCATTCTCTTTCGAGCTTAATTTGTAAATATCTGCAATGGAGTGTGTAACGAGCGGGAACGCCATTAAAACCCTCAACAGAGCCATCACTTGCTTGGCCAAGATTGGTAACGAGCTCATTATCGAATGCCTTCCTGATAAGGTATGTCTTTATTTTTCAGGTTTTTGTTTTACTGGATTCCACTTGCGCATTTCTATCTCCTTGACCTCATCGGGGTTTATGATCAAATTGCGTCTTTCTATCGTTTTTTCAGTTTTATATGTCCAATTTGTTTTTCGCAACAGTGGAAATAGCGAAAATATCTCAAAATAGGGAGACTTATAGCGGAAATTTAAGTTTAGGTTACCCAAGTGAATGTAAAGTTTGTGTTTTAGGGCGCGACCAAGCACACAGGGGCTCCTTAGGAAAGGCCACGAGGTTTTTTTATTTTTTCTTCCATTTATCATCATGTACACATGCATAAGAGGGACAAATTTAGTAATTCAGTACTGGTCGAGTGTACTTTTATATTTATGTGCACTTAATCCTCAATTTCAGCATCTTCAGGTGCTGGAGGCAGTTATAGCAATTTGTGATCCCATAGACCATTAGGTCTTGGGATGTAATTTAAACTATTTCATTTCATCAAATTATGTAGAGAAAACACATTTGTTGTGCAAGTCTGCTTTGCTTTTTCCATTTTAGAGCTGGGGTAAGTTCTTCTGTGATTAGGTGTAATACCAGGGTCACCAAGATCGCCTGGCCTTTAGTCACTGGTGCATATTGCCTGCAGACAATTTTTTCTGCAGTTGAGCTTTAAACTTGTGTGCTGTAAACCATATGCTAGTGTTTGAGCCTTGAGCTTCACCAACCGAAATCTTAAAATCAAAATGTAAGATCTCGGTATTATCAGCTGGCACTTCTTAAATTGTTGTTTAGTTTTTGATTGGGTAATTTTCCCTGGGGTAACCTTCGGCTTGGATGCCAGGATTGAAGGTTGTCTCTTCTGTTACAGCCACCTGGAGCTTGTAGTTGACATTGTCCATTGGGTTATATCACGCTCAGAATTGTTGAATTTTAATACTTAGCATAGCCCCTGGAGATTTGAACTGAGGGTTCCATTATGAAAGCCTTGATAATGATAAGTTAATCCCATTTGACATTTATTTACAGGTACCGTTACTATAGTTTACATTTCGACATGAAAGAACTTGAATAAGGGAGATAATAGTTGTGAAATGATTAGGGCTAGGATTAAAATTTAAACTGGTTAACTGGACAGAAACTAAGCCAAGTATATTAAAAATTCTGAAGCAGCAGATGATTACAAGGAAACAAGCTTTGTGATCACTGCCCTTGTAAATCTAGGATTTGAGGCTAGTTTTAGTTTGCTGCAAGAGTCGAAACCAATGAAGATTCTTATTCCTTAGATGGCTACATAGACAGTGAGTGATATAATATAATGCCAATTTCTGGGATGAGGCCCTCTGTCTTTTCCTTTTCCTTTTGATAAGCAAAAAACCGTATAAATTAATTATCAACATGCAAATTTCATGACATAATGATCTTTCGGTCAGGGGATTGAAACCAAGCCCAAAAATTATGGAGAGACCCATATCTCCTGTCCCCTGTTACAATTGTGTCAATTAGATAAGAGCCCAGTCAAAGTTATGGCCAATGGTATAACCTGACAAAGCACCTGAAGACTTTTAAGTGCCAAAAACATAGATAATACATACCAAATACGAATCAAATCCCAACTGCATGCTGGATCCAAACATATATGAAGACAAGAATATTAGTGAATAGTAGGACTGGTGAAACTAGGCCACATTTCTTGTTAATCTGCGAAACTCATTTTTTGCAGGTCAGAAATGGCACGATGGACCCAAATATCCAGAGAATGCACTTTCGATTCCAGAATCTTAGTATGTCTAGTTACATGCTAAGGCTCCACTGGAGGAGATAGCCTGAGATGAATCTCTTGACAGAAGTAAGAAACATGCTCTTTAGAGCCACCACAATTACCAGCTGCATCATTATCTGGGCTGCTGTTTGTGGGGATGGTGAATGCATGCTTAGTGCCAGTAGATTGGCTGAAAAGTTTGTTGTTTACGACTGTTAGCTATAGCTTCAAGATACATCTTGCTGTGCATACTATATGATCCTCAGTAATATTGGTTTGGTACATATATTTACAAATTACTAGGAGTCCTTTGGAGATTGCTCCTCTATCTTAATCTAGAGGTCGTCTCCACTGTGTCAATACAGTTTCATTCAGCAGTCTTGGAACTTAAGGTATTTATGTTTTCAAACTCTAGGTACTGCTATAACAAATTATTAGGAGTCCTTTGGAGATTGCTCCTTTATCCTAATCCAGAGGTCGCCTCAACTATGCCTATACAGTTTTGTTCAGCACTCTCAATGTGGTTATGTCTTTAAACTTAAGGTATTTTGGTAGACATTATATTGATATGGTTAACCTCTTTTGGTAATAACTATGATATGAACCTCACACAATAATATTATAAATACACCAAAAAAGATGTAGAAAATTGTAGACTGCACAACACAAGAGATGTGCAGGCCAAATGCTCTAATATGAATTATATTTAGAAATACCCTTAAGGTAGGGAAGCATCATACTATGTTTCCTATGGGCAAGGAATCACTCCACTCTTGCAGGCCTCTTTGAGGGGGCAACATCCTTATCAGAGCATACACGCCATCACATTATTTCTCCTTCACAATGTCTCACACAATGATATTCCTCCCCTTATATAGACCCTATTACAATAATAGATGAGTATATCATTAATCCCAATGTAGGCCAATTCATTGCCCAATATAATAGATACCACAAGCTACCATATGACTACATATAATATACCCACTAAGAGGATGGTGCCACATGTTGGCATCTCTACCCACCAATATACATCATGATATCATTTCTCTAGGGACATTACATTCCACCCCCTTAGCATGTTTTGCCCTTGAAACATGAGATGAACAATTTTTTAAAAAGTTTTTCGCTTAGTTACATTTAAATTAAAAGATGTTATCCTTAAAACTTGAGAACCAAATGGAGGCCTGCTTCTTCTTCTTTTGCCTGGAAAACATGTATTCCTCAAAGCTTGAGGACCAAATAGAGGCCTGTCTATGCACCCACTTCTTCTTCCTTCACTTGGATATTATCATGTACAACAACATTGTGATGAACATAATGATAATATTTGGTGGATACTCAAGGGAAGCATATGGATCTATGCACGGATCAACCCATAGAATAATATCAATTGTAAGCATGTGATCCAAACTGTCCATTGAAGAGAAGAACACTTGTGGAAAATCAATGACAACAATTGGAAGAACCTCTTTTGATAACTTTGCATCATCCAAGGTAAGAAGAAAAGATTTTTTCGCATCATGTATATGAGAGTCTTTCATGAGAAGACCAACTAAATCACTTTCATCCAAGTGAAATAAATCCTCATACCATTGTCAACAATTATCCTCCAAATCGATCAATGCATTTATTTCTTTTCCATATTTAAATGAAGAGAGATTTCCTCATACCATTCTTTGGAGTTGTCCTCCAAATCATCTATGCATCTATTTTCTTTTTCCATATGTAAATGTAGAGTAACCATATCAAGAGCATCTTTTACCTTATGAAAAGTACCCTTAATGTCCCCAAGTTCCTTGTTCGACTTATGTAATTGATCTATAGCAAATCGATCAACTGCCATGAAAACTAGGGTTTCAAAGTTTTATTGGGACATTTTTCTACCACAGATTTGAAAATAAAATCATGTAGAAAAATAGATATGATTTTTTCCTTTCATTTACACAAAACGGCACCTGATTTGCTCATTTACACAAAACATTTTTTCAAGGGTTGCGCTTGTTTTTTTTTAAAAATCAGGTTTGCAGGGTCAACTTTAAATTGCCATATCTCCCTTGATATTGCTTAGAATCCTTAGTGTGACCATTTTTCTGAAGGCTCTCGGAATCCTCTTTCTATCCACGGAAAAAATAGGTTGAATTGGATACTTGAGCGAGGAGATTGACTTTCTGCAAGGTTACTGTTTTTTCTGAAAAATTTCTGCAATATCTCCAAAAAAATCGTCACTTTCCTTGGAAAGAGCTATGATCCCAGATATTAGGAGCCTCTCATATAATATCAGAAATACACTGAATAATATGTAGAAAATTGTAGATTGCACAACACAAGAGATGTGTGGGCCAAATACCCTAATATGAATTGTATTCAAAAATACCTTTAAGGTATGGAAACACCATACAATATTCTTTATAGGGAAGGAATCACTCCACTATTGCAAGTCTCTTCAAGTGGGCAACTTCCTTATTAGAGCATTCCTCCAATTACAATATTTCTCCTTTATGATGTCTCACACAATGATATTCTTCCCCTTATATAGACCCTATTGCAATAATAGATAGGTATATCACTAATCCCAATGTAGGCCGATTCATTGCCCAACATAATTAATTCCACAAGATACCCATATAGATGGATATATTACTAATTCCTATATAGGCCAATTCATTGCTCAATATAATACATACCACAAGCTACCATATGACTCCATATAATATACACACCGAGAGGATGTGTGTCACATGTCGGCATCTCCGCCCACCAATATACATCATAATATCATCTCTCTAGCTACATTACATTCCACCCCCTTAGCATGTTTAACACTCAAAACATGAGAAGAACATTTTTAATCATGTTAGCATCTTAATGCAAGAGCATCATCATGCAAATAGCAAAATTTTGGATTTCAAACAATTTCGGGATGGATAAGGTCTTGAGAGGCATTTTTGGTGTTTTTGCAAGCTTTCCCACCTTCTTAGGTCCCTCCATAGGTGATAAGGAGTTAATTTGAGTTTTCCCTCCAAAATATACTCTTTTGAAGATTTGAATTTATAAGTGGGAATTAAGAGGTTTAATGTGAGTACGAAGTCATGTAATGAAGTGAGGGGACATTAAAAACCTATCTGATGTAAATGATGTGTTTTTACACAATTCCATTAGGAGTTCACAAATACGGCCACCTTTTAGGATGGTTAGGGTTTTATAAGCTTGTGTAACTACCTCTAATTTTGGCTTAAGAAAGAAAATATTCGAATGAAAGAAGGGAGGAGGATAGAGAGAAGGTTGGTAGAGGTGGAAATAAGTGTTAAAGATCCATGAAGGCTCTGGGAGATCTGTAGGGAATGATGTACTTCTTGTAATACAGATCCTTGATTAACAAAGCATTGAACTTCTTGTAAATATGAAGAATGAGTGATGGATAATATGAGTTATTGAGTTTGTTTAGTTATGTATGCTTTGCAATGGTATTTTGATGGTAATCACTATAGGATGACAGGGTTGATCCTTGTTTAATGAGGCTATAATAATAATGATGGAAGTTTCCTTGTGACCAGGGTAAATCTTGTACTTCGTATGAGTTGGTCTGCCTGTACAGGTTATTGATAAGATACCAGGGTATTCATAGTAGGTGGAGCAAGCTAAGAAGTTATTAAGACCCTAAAGAAGACCATTACCATGCATGCATAACGAGGTAAGTGAACTAAGACAATTAACTGATTGCTTGTTTTGATTGGAAGGCTGAAGAATAAGGAACTTTTGAGAATTATCATCTTGTGAATACATATATATAAAGGTCAAGGAGAATATATAAAAGGGTTTAGGGTCTGTAGGTTCATGCTAACACTATCGTGGGAGGGAGAAGTATAAACCCTGCAAATTTGAGAACATGGTCTATACTTGGCAAAACAGGATTTAGAAGGTATGAAATTCCATTATTGAGTAAAGTGTGCTTGAAAGGCATTTAGTGACACTTGAGGAAGGTGGTCTGAGTCTACAATGAGTGAAGAAACCACTGATAAGGGCTTAGAGACCAAGCCTAGGTTTTAATTTGAAGACTATCACAGAAAAACAGAGATTGTGAGTACATTTGCATGCAGACCTTATTGTATTGAATGATCCAAACATTATGAAGGGTTACAGTCTGAAGAAGAAATGTGAGGAAGGTTGGCACAGAGCCTATGAAGTTAATTTGAGGTCCTGAAACTCTTGTTCATGCAAGTTATGAATTGCTCTCTCATTTGGGCCTGGTAAAAGCCCTAGACTTGGGTTTGGTCAAGTTTTGCTCATAACTAACTTTGTAACCAATAGAAAATGCTCAAACTTTGTGGACAAGGAGTATGAGGAGTGCTTAAACCTATTTTCATGATTTGGTCTTAAAAGAAGATGTACGGACATTGTACCAGCTGACAGTTTTGCTAAACCCGGTTTTGGCCTAAGCAAACCTAGTTAGAAGCCTAAACAAAGAACTGTGCAAATTCTCTAAAGGAACCATCTAAGAGTTTTTATTGGCAGTTAGTTAAGCCAAATGGGTACTCAAAAAGCTAAATAGTTCATGGAGGAAGTCTGTATTTGAGTTTTTACACTAGAAAAACAAGTCTAAGAGACCTAATTGAGAAAAAGGACAGTGAAGTTGACAGGATTGTGCTTGGTATTAAAACGTAATTTTAGTAGAGAGCAAGAATGCCATAAAGGGTACCAAAATATGTGTTTGGTTTCTCCTGAGTCATCACCAGTGATTCCGAACAATTAGGGTTATGTGATTCCAAGGCTACAAGAGCTTCATGAAGGTTGAAGAAGACTTAATCAAATAAATGATTCTTGCTTTCTCATATTGGTGTTTAATGAATTGTGTGAGGACTTGCAGGGGTTTAAGAAGGTGTGCAGACCCAAGACAGTCTAAGAAAAAAATGATAATTGCACGTTAACTTGGGATTGGTTGCAGGTGAATGCAGGGGAAGAAGAAAGAGAGACAAGAGGTGAGTATTGATGATGAAAGGAGTGGCACGGGTAGAACATCTAGTACAAAATACAAGTGATCTCTGTTTTCAAGAAATTAGCATTGCGAACTTGGAATGAAAGTGCATGTGTGACATTTAAGTTTCTAACTTGAGTGCTTATGTTGGCCTAGAGGTTATGCTGTCCTCTCTGCATTTGTAACAATGATCCTGAAGAATGAGAAGAATATACATTTTGAACTAGTGAAGCCAGTTTTCTAAAGTTGCATGGTAAATTGGGTAAGAATGAACAAGGTTTGGTGTCTGATCATGAACCTAATTTGTATCAGTGAGTAGTTTGTTCCCCCCCTGCATTACATCTCCATTCACCAATATACATCATAATATCATCTCTCTATGTACAACTAATAGAGTGATCCAATCATTTTGAAGTTACTTTGTGGTTGTCTTAAATGGTAATGGTCTTACAAGGATATGATGCAAATAATACTCATGCTATGCACTTACACATGCTTGTCTTTCTTGCAAAGAATAGTGCCGTGTCAAAATTAAGTGAAGGTCAATATGTTTTGTTCTCAATTTTCATACATTGTTGCATACACAAGATAGGTGAATTGTTTGACAGAATGCCTCAAAGAGTTTTGTGCAAAATGTGGAAGCATTCGCAAGGCATGCAAACTGTTCAATAAAATGTTTGAACGTGGTCTCATGGACTGTGATGATGGCAAGATATGCAGAAAATGGATTTGTTGAAAAGGCCTTGGAAATGCTGGAAACTTTCAAGCAAATGCAATTGCCAAGTGCAAACGCAGGCTCCAAAGCATTTTTCAGCATCCTCCTGCCCTGTGGCAAAATTGCAACGATTCACATCCAACCACCAAACCTATCGGAGTGTCTTTGCAACAACAGGTGCAACTGTTAGTTTATATCAGTTGAGTAGTTTGTTCCCCCCTCTGCATCACATCTCCACTCACCAATATACATCATAATATCATCTCTCTATGTATAACTAATATAGTGATCCGATCATTTTGAAGTTGCTTTGTGGTTGTCTTAAATGGTAATGGTCTTACAAGGATATGATGCAAATAATACTCATGACATGCTTGTCTTTCTTGCAAAGAATAGTGCTGTGTCAAAATTAAGTGAAGGTCAATACATTTTGTTTTCAATTTTCATACATTGTTTATTGATGGAAAATTCAAAAAACTTTCGTAAAAATTAAGTGAAGTTCGTTACATTTTATTTTCCCAATTTGTAACATGTTTATCGATGGAAAGTTAAAAAAAACCTCTTCAGTGTGAAAATAATCCTTACAGCTATGTTCCTTACCCACGTGAGATCATAAACTAGATACACATGCATAAGGGAAAACTTGTTACATCCTCTATTGTTTTGAGAAATTTCAAAGTGAGACTTTTAATATGCGATATTAAATTGGATGAGTACAACATAATCAAGAGAACCCACACTTCAATGTGAGAAATACCATTTGACGTTTTAGTTTTTGGACTCCTCACTATCATTTATATGTGTAAATTTCCTTTGTTTGCAATAGCTTATTTTCATTTCATTTTGGCCAGCCATGAGGTATATTGCTCCTCACAAAGAGACATGTCCCTTTTAGCCGTTTTACATTTGAGTCATAGTCATACATCAGGAGATCTGCTCTCTTGTTTGTAATCATTTAGATGACAGCTGGTCCGTTCTCTGTTTGGCTATATTCTACTTTGTAATCATGTCTTGGCTGGGTTCTCTTCTATTTTTTGCTTTTATGGGGAGATGAGAAGTGGTAATTTGCTCCTTTCTAATATAACTGCAATTTTTTGTTTCAAAAAAGAGGTTGACATCTCTTAGACTTGAGTAAGGCACAAGCCATGCACAATTGTTTCTTGATGCCTTTTTTGAAGTGACAGATCAAAACTTCAATTCAATTTGCTTTGTTTGTAATAGCTTATTTTCAATTCATTTTGGCCAGCCATGAGGTATATTGCTCCTCACAAAGAGACATGTCCCTTTTAGCCCTTTTACATTTGAGTCATAGTCATAAGTCAGGATATTTGCTCTCTTATTTTAATCATTTAGATGATAGCTGGTCCATTCTCTGTTTGGCTATATTCTACTTTGTTATTGTGTCTTGTCTGGGTTCTCTTCTATTTTTTGCTCTTATGGGGAGATGAGAAGTGATGTAATTTGCTTATTTCTAATATAATTTCACTTTTTTTTTTCAAAACAAAGGTTGACATCTCTTAGATATGAGCAAGGCACAAGCCATGCACAATTGTTTCTTGATACTTTTTTTGAAGCTACGGATCGAAACTTCAATTAATTGAAGCTTCGAAGCAATCACTAAATTTTGCAGTGGTTTGTCTTTCGCATATAATAATTTATGGAATGATAGTGGAATTGGGTCACTTGAAATGTCAGGTCTTCATCAAATTTTTATTTGTAACTTTGTTTGCCATCTTTGACCATTGTTTTTGAGCAACATAGTTAGCATTCCTCTTGCTTCAATTCATGATTGTATTTCTTTTGGGACTCTATGCGGTGACGTTTTTTTAAATAACCAGATTTGTGTTTGAAATTGAATGCAACAAGCTCTAAAATACACAAAAACAACTGGATATAACAAAGACTTCAAAAAATATGGTATGAAGTATGAACTTGACATTATATAATATTATAACCATGTATTTGTACGTAGGCATGCATGCACACAAAGTTGTATATACATGTATGTGCGCATGCTTGCACCTTTTAACCTTTTCATTTTTGTCTTCAGATTGCATACATAATTTTCCATCTCTATTTTCTTTTCAATTTTTCTAGTTTTGGTTGTGACGACAATATATGGCACAACCGACAGATGCTGTATAATGATTTCACATGGACTACTGGGATTCTCTTAGGCAATAACAATAGATATGTAGGTCAGAAAACCATCAACAATGAACGCCAATGAATGTACACTCAATGAACACTCAATGAATCATACTTCACATGTAATCATCACAGTATATATTCTAGGTAGCTGGTACGTACCCTGCAGGGCATGGGTACGTGTATGGTACGTACCCGGTATGTGGTACGTGGTATGGTACACAGGGGTATGCTCAGGGTACATCCAGCAGTACCCGGGTACGTTTGGGTACTTCTCAGGAAGTACCCAGATGTACCCGGGTACTGCTGGATGTACCCTGGCCGTACCCAGGTGTACCCAGCCGTACCTAGGGCGTACCCACCAGTAAAAACAACAATTTTTTAATTTTTTAAATTTTTTTAAAAACTTTTTGTAAAAAAAAAAAAAAAACTATTTTTGGGGGTCAATAAAGGTCAATAGATGCGATTACGTAAATGATTCAACTGTGGTAAAACTTCACAGAAGTACCTAAAACAATGGCTGAAACTGCAACAGTTGAGATGCGTTTGGGTAATGTAGGATCAAAAAACACAGTGGCAGCATCTCCACTAGCAAGTAAGACTAATGCAGGAATAATAAGAGAAACCCCAAAGGAATCTGAACTGCCAGATTTGAAGGGAGCTGGTAATAGCCAGAATTCCAGTCCAGTTATGTGATTTGTTATTATTTATGTTAATAATTGGACATTGTAACATTTGGAGTTTGAACAATGTACTTGTTCGAAGTTCAATCAATGAATATCATGACAAAATGCATTGAATTATTAATATGTTATTTGGCTATTTCACTTAATTAATAATTTGTTTACTCTATTCATGTATAAGGCTGAATTTTTGCTTATTTGGCTATATTTTAAATATTTTATATGTATATTGTACTGCCATACCTGGGCCCCCAAAAAATTTGCCGTATCAGCGTACCGGATCCCCGTACCCGTACCCGCACCGTACCCCCGTACCGGCTACCTAGTATATATTGAAACATGACATAAAGGAATGTAGTCTTTTCCATCAACATATGTCATAACTGTTATATACATCTTCAAGAGTTATGTGTGACGACCCACAACTTGATATAATGACAAAACATCAGGTGGATATCCATGATTTATCTTCCACTTTCCATAGATATACTTGTCAAAGAAGTAGCTGCAATGGTTGGAAACAATCACCATGGGGAACTATCACAAGACTATCAAAAATGTAAACTAAAAAACCCACTGTACACCAGAACTTTATTTGTTCATTTATTGACTTTGTCCAACAACATACCCCACAGTTGCTCAACCCCAAGGTGGCCTAGTATGCTGAGAATTTCCTACAAATTGGCGATGACACCATGATTTGATCGACAATGTCCAACATCATTTTGGCTTTGGGATTTCTCTCAGTCATGTAAGGGTTTGTTCTTGTAATATTATTGTACATAATATTTATTAATCCTAGGAGAAGGCATTTGTCTTCTTGTAGAATCTCAAGAGACATTTGATGGATATGAACAACGATCTTAGAAGATGAACTGATCAGCCACCTTCGTAGTCTTTATATTGTAAGCTAATCTCTCATTCAATCTAATGTGAATACAATTTTGGTTTGCACCAAATTATTGTTCATTGTCATTCCATTGTTCCTGTCCTGACAGTTCTCACTAGTTCTAAGTTGAGACCAAACACCATATGGAACATCAGGTGAATATCCTTAATTTATCTTACACAATCCATAGATATACTCATCAAGGAAGTATCCGTGATGGTTGGAAACAACCACTGTGGGGAGCTATGGCAAAATTACCAAAAATTAACATAAAAAAATTCACAATACATCATTACTTTATTTGCTCATGTAATGAGTATGTCCAACCTCCCCCACAGTTGCTCAATCCCAAGGTGGCCTAATTTGTTGAGAATTACAAATTGGTGATGACATGATTATTGTATCGACGATCTCCAACATCATTTTGGCATTGAGATTCCTCTTGGCCATGTAAGGGTTTGTTCCCACTAATTCTAAGTTGAGATTGAACACCATATACCTCATGGATTTGCTATCTTTGTTCATTCCACGAGGTGGAAAATGAGCAGCACTTCCTTTTCAACTGTTTTATCTACTAAAATTTGGGGGATGTATTATTGTTTGTACAAAGATTGAAAAGGTTCAACCTTTTTTGGCTATCCAAATGAGTATAGAGTTGTTACTTCAGATGTACAACAGTGGGGCCTCTAGGGATACTGTGTTGATTTCCTCCTTTAAGTCTATCTCGGACATTGGGGGTATCATGCGGATTTGAATGCAGCTGACCACACACATATGACAGTTCGGTGAGAAACCATGCATCTCCATGTTGATGCCAGGTTATCCAAGTCACCTCATTCTCATACCAGGCATCATGTATCTACGTTTACTGGATGTTGAGGGCCATCTAGCTCCCTGGGTCCCCAACCTGGGCCATAAAGACTGGCTTCTATTACCAGCTTTCTCTCCCTATGGAGGTTCGTTGGCCTTGAGTACTAGGAGAGGTTATAGTAGGACTCTTCCCCTTCCTAGGATTGCCCACAATTTCCCTCATAGTTCCATACATTTTCCTATGGACATTATAAGCTCATGTATTGGACCAACCCTAGTGGTGCAGGATGATATTGTCGGTGGTTCTTCTCCTTCTGCTATGAGCTTTGATATCTACATGTAACAATGCTGGATTCTAGCCCTAGTCCCCAACTCTAGCCTTTATCAGCTCCCTGTTTTGCTTGGATGGGTCTCCTCTAGCATAGTTATTTGTATTTGACATTTGTTCTTGGATTAAATGGCTAGTGTTTACCCGCTGGATTTACCCCTCCAGTTATGTTTACATTGTTCTAGTGTCTACTTACCTTTTCATCTTCTAGAGTTCTTTTTATCTTAGTACTTTTCTGTTATACATGGATGTAATTTAGTATCTAATATATGTTCTTTCTTTCATCGACATGATATTGGTAATACACCATTAGGGATCTCTATGCTCATTAATCCAATATGTAGATTAGATACTCAGGTCTGAACTCTCATGAGCTAAATGAGACTGCGTTGGCAATGAGAGCAATTGGATTGAAGAGAATATAAAAAGATAATTTCTTGATCTTATCTATATATATGCATACATACATACATTTGTATGCTCTAAATTCCGTACTACTTAGATCACATACCTTGACTCCCTTATATTATGGTCCTACATATCGATGCAGCAAACTTAACTTGGAGTGCATAGTCTGCTTAATTTAATACCATAGTTACATTCTTGTCTTTTGGGATTTTTTCTATTCTTGCCATAACTACAGATCCTTATTGGCAGATAATTTTTCGTACTCTCAATTCTTCTCGGTCAGGCATTTTTAGCCATAACATTCAAACCACAGTTTTTTGATACATTCAGACTCTTTACAGCCCAAGCTCAATGCAGCGTTCTTTTGAAGGTATGCAGTTTTTTTTTTCTTATTTACATGTGGGTGCATGCTCAGTTGCAGCAAATGTAATATAGAGAAGTTACCTGCCCATCTTTAATATGAATTTTAGGCCGTTTGCACCGTTTTTAGGACTCCATCGACCAGCATGGATCATTTGTCAATTTTTTTACCAGACACGGAAGCAACAAAATTGCAGTGGACATTAGACTGTATAAATGGTGCGCTTTACAGCAGATTGCATATTTTATTTATTTTCCTGGATGTGTTCAGGAACTCTTTTGAATCGGCTTTGGTATCATTATCTGATGGTGTGCTCTTTGCTGCAGGCATCAGAAAGACCTACTGGATTGTTTGTAATTATCAACCTGATGTTCAACATCTGGCTCTTGATCGGACTAATTTTCCCAGCCATCTGGTTGTAAAACCTCGGGATTTAAACAGATTGTTAGGTAATTTCCAGTCTTCACTTCAAGAAATAACTCTTATTGCAACCGAGCCAACATCCCTACCCTCAGAAACTGAAAACCCTACAGACGGGAAAGCGGTTGAGCTAAGAAGCTACATAGACCCAGTTAAAGGTAAAAAGTTGGTGCCATGAAAGTTTTAATAATTATTCTTATTGTTTTTCCCGTCAAGTTTATAGCACATTGATTAGACAGGAGAAACTTAATTCTTCATTTGCTGATTTTCATCAATTCTGTTGATACCTGCTATTCATTTATGGACATTAGTATAATCTGTAGATTCTTTGGAACCCAGAAAACAATGATGGTGCCCTGCATACACAGCTTTGGATTGATCCAACTGAGGAGTTACAGGAGTATTCTCACAGGGGAGCTGCAGTTGATATAACTTTTAGCATGAAAGAACTGAAGGTATCGATATCTTGAAACATACATCAGCAGAATCTATCTGAAATGCAATTGAGCTTTTCTTTGATAATTGTTCTAGCAGCATTCTCAGTCAATAAAACATGATAAGATTTGCTGTATAACATATCATCGCATCCCTTTCTCAAGTATTGTCTTATACTGTTATATAACCTTTTGAGAATCTGTCATAGATCTATTTTAGTATTTTTAATATAGCCATATTAACCTTAAATAGAGATTGATTTAGTTGCACGTGTTCTACTCAACTAATGGAGTTGTTAGCTGTTATATGCTGGTAACTTTTTTTTCCCATCAAACTACAGCCTGTTTTAACATATGCTGATTTGCTAGCCCTTCTTTGGCTGAAAATGGCAGGCATTCCTAACCTTTTGTGAAGCATGTGAAGCTGATATGCATATGTTTTTCGAGAAGGCGGGCGAGTAAGAAGCCTCAGTGTTTTTATTCTAAAAAGTGTCTCTTTCGGCAATGTATATATTGGGATTTAGATTGCTTTTTCTGATTTCTGATGTATTCTAATTCAATGTTTTGTTTGTAAGAATGTCTCAGGCCTATCCTGTTGGCACCTAAGTTTGGCTTGGATGATGGGGCAAATGCAGACTTTGATGCCACACTTGTCTTAGCGACAATGCTAATCTCACAGCTTAGAGAAGTAGATAACTCAGAGCCAATTTCTGTTGAAAATAGGGTCCCACGGGAGCATGATCATGGAGAAGGGCATCTGGGATTTCAAACACCTCATAACCAAAATAAATGTAGAAGTGGACAAGCTGTTCCATCATCTGGCTCTGAGCCACCTTCGGATCATACTAGAATTTGGTCGAATGTATCTGGTTGGTAGAAGCTGTTAAGGAAAATGTTTTTCTACACTATAGTTTATTGATACCTATGGAAATATGTATCTACGTAGCATCTAGTTGCAACTCGCATTCAATTCAAAATATGAATTGTGACGAGTACATCATGTTGAGATTTACTTCTTGAACAGGTAGTGGTACAAAAAGTATCAGTCGGGAAGCAGCTTGTCGCCCTCACATGCAGGACAGTGCTGATGCAAGTGAAGAAATACCTACAGGCATCCATAGGCAACAAACACTTCATGAACTTTCTGGGAGACAAGATATGAGAGAGACACCACCTCAGCTGTATCCTTTGATGCTATTCATATGATTTGATTCATACTAACTTCAATTCCATCTAATTTGTCGTATGGTATAATTAGAAAACAATGTGAAGGAGAACTCTCCAAAATTAAAATAGCTAATTTTACCATAGTTGATTAGTAAGGAATATTTTATGGTGTAGTATATATTTATGCGTACAATCACATACATCAAAATAACATATTATCAGGGAACCTCATCTGCCAGCTGTAGCCACATATTTTATCGAGAAGTCCTTCAAATCATCCTCCTGAACTTGTTTACAAGAAGCACTTTTGCAGGAATTCCAAACACCTCTCTTAAGTCCATTTTCAGGTCCCTCAAAGTTTGTCTTTGAACAATATGGTTGTTTGCTTGGGATGTCATCATATCTCTTTTTATCTGTAAAAGAGGGCTGCATGGGAAATGATGAGAACAAAAGGGATGGATTGTCGCATTCCTACAATGGCAGCCAAGAGATGTAATGCCGCGAGTTGTTCACTTTTATTCTTGATATTAAATTTGACGTCCATTTGACCATCACATGGCAATTCATTCTTAAATTTGACATCCACATGACCATCAAGTAAATGTTTTTTCTTTATTCTTAGAGAAGTCAATTGAAAAATCGTAATACCTTGGCCATATGGTAATGTGGGCCTTTTTCTTTTCTGAATAGATTTTTTTGAGACCGATACAATGTTGTAGCTAAATTGATTCCATTTGCCACAAATCACTAGGAAATTGGTAGAGAACGTAATGAAATTACTAATCAACATGGTTTGTGAAAAATCTAAGAAAAAAACTTTGAAATTGATATCTATCAGCATATTTCAGGTAGATATATTTATTATATTTGATTTATATATTTTTTTAATTTTAATTTTTGGTATACTAGAATATATATCTAAAATACAACTTATTAAAATACACTTCAAGAGATATCAATTCTGAAATATGCTTATATTGTATTTTTCACTTAGGTTAGTTAGGCATGTTAAGATTGATACCTCTCAGTGTAATTTAGATTGCTATATTTAAGATATCTATACTGGTTCTGAGAAAAGTGGTATACAATATATGAACTTGGCCCAGTAGACACTAAGAAACAAAACTGAGACTGAAAGGAATTGGTTTTGCATTGTATCCTAGGTGCAAGAGATCTTTTTAACAGCCTCAAATTTCAGGATTAAAAATCATGGGTCCGCACATTGCCCAATTGTTTTTCCAATTGTCTTTGAGGCAAGTTGTATTTGATGCTTTATTCATAATGTCTTCATATGGTGTTTTCTTTCTTCTTTCTTTTTTACTTTTTAAAGTAGTGGATACTAATGTTAAGCGTCATGTTGTGGGGCTATAGTAATTGCTGTTTGCAGCCTTTTAAACTTTCCTGTTGTCTCAATGCAGTATGTTATTTGACTTATTTTCTTAATCAATCTTAAGGCATAAATCCTCTGGTCCCTTTCCTTCTCCTGCTGGAAGGGGTAATATAACTGCGAGACATGATTCACACCAGCAAGCAGGTAATTTACGGCTTTTGGCATGTGTTTTTGGATAGAATACTTGGGGCCAGGGTTATGATGCATATAATTGGTAATTTTGTTCTCTCCTTTTTCTAAATGCATCATCCCATGGCCAAATGGTTTGGATGTTGCGAACCTAACTATGCCGTTAGTCATCTAGAATTACATCTTAACAGCATAACAGGTCACTTCCTCTGATACCACTTGTCATGTACCTGCTAGATACATGCAGTAAATATGTAGTATTTACTTATTTAATGTAGAAATGGAATATCATTTTTTCAGAGTGTGAGAGGACGTGACCCGTTGTCATATGACTATTTGGGAGGGTGTCGGTAGGAAATAACCTTTCATAAATAACACACAGTTAGTTTCAAACATTCAAAAGTTGCCTCGAATTATTAACATCATACAATTTTGTTCACGTATGATTCTTTGAGCAATATATTCAAGTTCCTTACTTCTGCTTTTATATCCTTTTTTTTGTTTGGCAGGCGGAGCTACAAATATTAATCCAATGAATTATCAGAGAGTCTCTCAACCTAATCCAAGTAACTGGATTAGTGCAGACTCCGAGGACGAAGATGGAGATGAAGCTGATGCTTGTGTGCATTCGACACCACCACGGAAAATGGGTTCAGGGTTTCATTGATGAGATTGACTCCCATCATGTCATTTTCCCAAGCAGATCTGAAGTCTATGACCTCTTAGAACTGTGAACTGAAACCTTGTACTGCACTGAAGCAGCTAGAAAGATGAGTGACACGTCACGTTTTTGTCAATGCCATAAAAGCTGAAGACAATATATTATATTCCAAGGACTATGCATTTGCTGGTTATAATCTAATGCAAGGTTGTCTAGGACCTCTGGGTACATGTAGGTGGCCAAAATTGGCTCGCATCAAAACATACTTGCACCGGTTATTGGTGCACATGCAAAAATGCACGTCCAGGGCACAACAAAACAAATTGGGTACTTTCCCTAATTATATATTTTTTCAAAAATACATAAAAAGGCAAAATTGAAAAGCTTATTAAAACAAAAAAACAAAAAAGCAAATGACAACCCTAATTTTCGCTAATATCTATTATCATTTTATTCATTCTTAGTCTCAACATCCATTAATCTCCATGTTATTCTCAACATGGACTCTTTATAATTTGGATATTGATATCACTATGGATTCCTCATGTCCTAGTGAGGGAAATGGAAAAATGAATGAAGATAAGTTGTCAAACGAGTGAAGTTGTTGAAGGTGGGTTACCATGGAAGAAGAGACACTTTAGAAGCAAGGAAGTTACGAAAGGTGGGTGTAAAATAAGGGAAGTTGTGGAAGGAGGGAAGTTGAGGAAGGTGGATTTATATGGAAGAAACATTGTGTAAGGGATGAATCTATAGGACCATGCATGAAGGAGGTAATGTGTGAGATCATAATTGAAGATACGAAGAAGAGAACACAAGTTATAGAGGGAAGAGGAGCAAGTACTAACAAATGAAAATGTTGAAAAGATACAAGAGGTGAAAAAAAGGATTCGAAAAGGTTCTTGAAATTTCAAATGAAAGTGTTCTTGGATGTTGGAGGTATGGATGACCCAAACAAATGTCTAGTAAAAAGACCCAATTTAGTACTTTTCTATGAAACCAAGCTAATGAAAAGAGAAATAGATGAACTTCTCGGTAGGCATCTTGAAAGCCCCAATTGCATGGCATGTGACTTTTGAGTATCTAAGGTTATTTTTTTGGCATTTGTAGTAGTCTAATTTTGGTATAAGCTATTTGGAAATATTGATATGGGCACCTTTTAGGACATTTGGAACAATAACACATATTTGACTCTTTTAACATATATTTCCCTTTTCTAATTACCTTGTGTTGTCTTGGTCACCTCCATATGCCTTTCTCATGACTCGAGATCATTTCTAATTTGTTTAGGACTCTCAAGGTAACTCTGTAGAAAACCTCTCCATTTTTTGTTTCTTGAATTTTGACCTTCAATACAAGTTTAACTACATAGATAAAGTTTGATGGACACAACCATATTTTCGCCTCCATATGCCCTTCTCATAACTTGATATCATTTCTAATTTGTTTGGAACTCTCAACGTAACTTTGTAGAAAACCTCTCCATTTTTTGTTTCTTGAATTTTGACCTTCTATACAAGTTCAACTACATAGATAAAGTTTGATGGACAACCATATTTTTCCAAAGTGCAATGATCAAGTTTTCAAATTAGGCATTTTTGCTTAGGTAGGCCTAGGAATGTATTTCAGGTTGACTTGCACGAGGAATCCAACAAAGTCTCATATATTGACAACTATTGTAAATTTATTTAGAGACACAAGATACCACATATTACCTTGAAGTTCAATACGAGAAAGGTTATATACATCTAAATATTTTAAAATGAGTCCAAGAGAAATCCATGAGATGAATTCTTATATGAAGTGCACATGTCTAAAGTTGCATGTTGCAAAGTGCCTTACACCAAGAGAAGAGACTATTTAGTTGCATTAATTTGAAGATATGTGCATTTTTAGCACATAGGATCAAAGAGTGAAACACATACACTTCATTTGCATTGGAAGAACGACATCATCCTCGACTCTTCTGATATGTAGCGCAACATTTTCTCTCAATTGGGAATGGAAGGTTGATTTAGGATTAATCTAGGATTAATTTCCATCTTTGAGTTGTTTCTAGGGTTTGATCATAGGATGCGTAGATTATGTTATCACATCACTCATAAATTATCTAAGTGGGATTATTGACAAGAACAAACATCAAATGCGCACACAATTCAAAGCTTGCATGGTTAGTAGAGGTCAAGTTTGGTGTTGCATGACATGTTTAGTTTGCTTTGGCTGAATAATAACAGGCAGAAGATTGTGTAATCGCAGAGCTAACGCTTTGGCAATTGTCTATGCTTTGGACTAAATAGAACATGTATATGTTTTATACGGGCTAGTAGCCGCTAGACATTATTTATGATTTGTTATGTATAGAACATGTTTATGTTTTATAAGGGCTAGCGATCACCCGGCCATTATTTATGCTTTGTTATATAAAGAAAAAAATTATGTTTTAAACGGGCTAATGACCGCTAAGCATTATTTATGCTTTGTTATATACATAACATGTTTCATTTTATATGGTCTAGCGGACGCTAGGAATTATTTATGACATGTTATGTATAAAACATGTTTCTATTTTATATGGGATAGCAAACATCTTCTATTGTCCTTCAATGGTTGCAACAAAGGCCACAATGTGGTGTTAAATTTGACGTGCCGTTTAGATGTTTCTTTATTGTTTTTATCCTTAAAATAGTTACAAATCTTTGAAATAACCATCACATATGACTTGCATATTATAGATATGACTGTCATTTTTTCTAGAGATTTATTTATATATTAATTATATTAAAAACAATTAAGTATATACATTATAATTTTATATTTATTTTATGAACAATGTAAAAATATATATATTTTACAATTTTTCAAGGGCAATTTTTTCTGATAATTCACCACAGAAGTTATTCAATAAAAATATTTTGGCTTTTGTAGTTTTTTGCTTAGTGGATCTTGAAACATCATTTTGATCACAATTGTGTTAAGAAGAAAGGTGAGCATATCGAGGCGCATCAGGTGAAAGTTGGGAACATTATAAGGTTAACAAAGAAGTCAAAGAGGATCAAGAGCTTCATTCAAATTCAATTCATCAAGCGGATGGTCATCATAAACACGATGAGAAGGATTCTCCATGAGTAAAGAAAGAGGTCATCTTAGGCAATGCATACCTCGTGAAGTGTTTCTAAACACTTGACCCATGTTTGATAGGAATCTCACATCTTGCAAATAGGAGGAGGTGGAGTTTGCAGTGCCTCAGTGTAGTGTGCAGGATGCGAAACATGGAATTTATTCCCATACATTTCTTTAGGTACCATTCAGGATCAATATTTCTATCAAGAAAATGTCACCTATTTATAAAAGAAACATGTAAGTAGGATGTGTATGAGTTGACCTCATTCAAGGACTACTCTAGAGTCAAAAAGGCAAAAGTTATGATCTTCATTCAATGAGCGATCAACTCTGTTCCATTAGCTTCCATCCACTTGGTAGTGTTCCTCAACACTCCCCTTAAACCTTAAGGTGTGGTCATTTCCATCTCCTCACATTATTCCAACTAGTGGCCACTTCTTAAGAATTCCATTCAGGGGTTATCCCTTTCACCTATATGATGAAGGCCTATTTCAGTAAGTGAAAGAAAAACATCAAGAGGTTTGAGCACCATGGATTTGTCTCTCATGATCATTAGAGTCATTTGTAAAGTTCTAAGGAGCAAGAGAGTGACCCTCGCTCTCACTGTGAGATCAAGAAGGAACCATCATGAGTGATTCCCGTAGTCATCTCAGGCTCACGTCGGGAGGTCTCACAACAATGTTCCTAAACACTCATTCAACAGTAAGAAGCGTCTGTGCATCTTATAGAAGGAGGATATTGTGAGCACCATGCCTCAAATAAGTAAGTTCTTCATTAGCAATAGATCAGTCAATCCCTTCCCTTTTCTCTCTTCTCTCTTTTATCTCTCTCCATATTCTAATTTTCAATTGAGAATGCACTTTTGCTATTTTTATCCTAATCACTTAAGTGACCCTTACTTAAACATTATAAGAGTCATGTTTCCAATAATAAGAAAAGGACTCACTTCCTAGGAATATTAAAGGTCACAAGTGATTAGGATAGACGAAGAGTCGTGTGGGGGGGTAGATAAGAGGACATTTTGTAATGCTATAAATTGGAATGACTTCTCCATTCCAAGGGGTTGGCTATTGTTGATTGAATGTATGTTGTTGAGAATACCACTTCTACATCAAACAATAAAAGATGCAATTCTTCTATTGTCTTATGTTCCTCTACTCTCTCCTTCCAACTTTGCATATATGATAATCTTGTAAAACCAAGAAAGGTGGCTGCACCTTTAATAAATGAATCAATGCAAGTCCGTGTCTATGATTTGTTATGTTTTGTCATGATTTTTATTGTTTTGTTCTTCTAATTGGATGTGGACTTACTCTGGTTATTGTATGTGAATTCTGCTAGTGCCTACTCACAACAGTAACCATCTCTCTCATAATTTCCCCAACTCTCCTTTACCCTCATCATTGTAAATTCCTCCCTTGTACTTTGTACAAGCACTTTTCCATAGGTTTAGTGGAGTGTTCCTGTGTGATCCCCAGACTATTGGCCACCCCATAGAATTAGGATAATTTACATTCAATAATGGGAGAGGAGGGGCTTATCCCCGACATTGTTGGTGAAAACTCAATAATTCACAACATGACAAATTATTTTGCCAATAATAACTAAACCCTTTAGCAATCAAGACATACAAATAAGGATTCAATGGACAACCCTACTTGATAGACCTATGGATACATAATCATTGATGGTAATACAAGATCTAACATCCTAATAAAAAATATTAATTGTATGAACAAAACAAGATACAAACCATAAGGCCTGAAACACAGAAAGAATTAAATTCCACTCAATCCTTACATAAGATTTCTCAAAGTAAATATTGAAAATCAAGGATTTCTAATTCAAATTTTTAGCCCATTCCATACCCTCCCATAAAGAAATAACATTATCAAAATGTAACTATGTTAAATGAATCTATTCTTCTCAATAAAAATAATGAGGGCTAGGAAATACATTATTTCAATAACAAGATCTTTGGAAATGATCTTATACAACACATTAAGGAATGCAAAAAACTACATAAGTAATTTTATCCATGGAGTTTATGTTACCCTCTCTGCTTATTACGCACAGAGCAGATTAGATGATGAACAAACAATAGAAAAGTGCATTGATAAGCTAATGCAACTAGATGAGTGACACATCATTAGCAAGATGGCTTCAAGAAGAAAAAGAAAGCTAGATAGAAGGCTTGACATGACAGACATATTAAGAACAAGTCCTTTGTAGTCAGGAAGATGGTACTCTTGTGTGACTCCAATTTTGAGGGCCATCCCAAAAATTGAAAGTACATTGGTTAGAACATTTTGTAGTAACTAAGATATTGGAATCAAGCACATGTTAATTGTAGGTGTCGGATGACACCATGTTTCTCGATTAATTCAATGGGAGTAGGCTGAAGCCTTATTATAAATAAGCTTCTTTTATGTTTGCAATAAGGTGGTATTGCCACTTAGATTAGATTTGTCTTTCTGTTTTGTTTTGTTGTGTGCTTGTAATAAGCGTGTTTGTATGCAGGAGTTGATTACTCTATGTTAGATGGATGTGTAGAGGACCGCACATACTTTTAGTGTGGGGTGAAGCAGATGCAAGTGCACATAAGATGAGAAAATGTGATGTCAATAATTCCTGGGAAGCTGGTAAGAGTGTGCGCAACAATGTGAAAGGATGATGTGTGATGGAAAAATATATTGGCACGTGAAAGATGGTACCATAAAAGGCTGGATATGATACGAAAGTGCTTAAGGATGTTGGTGCTTGATAAAAAGTGCTCATATTTGAATACCATGCAAATGGTGAGCTACACAATGTAAAATGAGGGAGACAACATCAAGTTAGACTACTTGGGAAGTGACAAAGAGGAATATTAGGTGTGGCATAGGGAGGAGCGCACAATGAGTTCTGCAACCTAGGAAGTAGTAACACGCTTGAAGGTTATGACTGTCGCACATGGAAGACAAAAGTGTGAGAAAAATAAAAATACTTTTAAAGGAAAAATTTGTGGTAGGTGAGGAGCAATAAATGTGGATAAAATTAGAAAAGCTATAAATAATGCGCGAGAGAATTCAGTCTTACCTTTCCTTTGAGAACATGTGCGTTTGAGCAATTGAAAGCACAATTAAGTGTGAAGAGCAAGAGAAAAGAGAAAAAAAAGAAATAATTGAGGTGAACAAGAGTTGTGAAATAGAGTACAAAGACCTTAAGTGGGAGTGGAAGCTAGGAAAGAAGGTGTAACGAGCTAGGGTTCACGAGTAGGGGTTTGAAGAGTGTGAGTTCGTAAAGCTTTAAGTTACAAAGCTAGGGCACATGATTGTGAAGATTGGACTAGGGATAATAATTACTTGATTTAGCATGCAATGGAAACTTGCTAGAAAATACAGTAACCGGCATCGGTTAAGGGGGAACCGACATCGGTCACCCAGACTAGCATTGGTCAGGCAAGGAAGGAACCGACAACGGTTAGGGCTAACCGGCGATGGTTACGTGTGCGAGGATGTTTTAATTAACTCTTGGGAATCAGATCTATTTTTAGCATTAAAGTATTTCTATTGATTGTAATTGCATGACTAAGTTCCCTAAGTCTATAAACGACTATATAAGCATAAAAGCTAGGGTTTAGAAGTAAGAAAGAAGAGAATTAACAAGAATTAAAAAAAACTTGAAAAATTTGGTGAAAAAGAGAATTCTTGGTGATAAAGCAAAAGCTTGATAGAAATAAAGTATTGAACATTTAAGAGGTGTGGAAGATTGTAAATCTTCATTATATATTTTGTCAAAACTTTGGATAATAGATTGACTTGTTTTTTGGTGGACGTAGCCCACACTAGGTGATTCACGTTAAATCTGGTGTTGATTTATGTCTCTTGTTTTATATATTTCTTCTGGTAGAATATCCGTTTTTATGTGCATGTATGCTTAGATCTGATATATTGTCTGTACAACCGGTGTGCTAACCCCAACAATTGGTATCAGAGCTTTGTTTGAGGGTTTTGTGTGTTGAAAATTTACTCACAGAGGATTTTCTGATTAAGTGGGAGCTACAACAATGGCAGAAGAAAATAAATACAAGGTAGATAAATTTGACGGCCGAAATTATCAATTATGGAAGATACAGATTGAAGATTATCTATATCAAAGAGATTTGTACTTACCATTGGATGAGAAGTCTAGACCTACAAAGATGACTGATGAAGAATGGAAGATTCTTGACAGAAAGGCTTTGGGATCTATAAGATTGAGCCTAGCAGCATCCGTGGCTTCCAATATTACAGAAACGGCTTCTACGGTATACTTAATGAAATATCTTGCTAATTTATATGAAAAACCTAATGCTTCAAATAAAGTTTATTTGATGAAGAAACTATTTAGTTCTAAGACACATGAAGGTGGATCTGCATCTAGTCATTTGAATGATTTCCAATCTATAGTAAATCAGTTAAAATCGGTTGCTATACCATTTGATAATGAAGTAAAAGCACTTTTATTCTTATGTGTTTTGCCTGATAGTTGGTATAACTTGGTAATGACTATTAGTAATACAACATCTGCTAATAATATTTTGAAGTTTGATGATGTGGTTAGTATAATCTTGAATGAAGAAATTCGCAGGAAGAGTATAGAGGAATCATCATCTGGAAATGCTTTGAATGTAGAAAGCAGGGGTAGGCAAAATGGAGAGATCTAAGAGTAAGAGTAATGAGAAATCAAAGTCAAGGGATAACATATCTAAATCCGTATAATGGAATTACTTGTTGGAAATGTGGAAATAAAGGACATGCAAAGAAATATTGTTGGTCAAAGGATAAAAAGAATCAACAACCAGATCAAGGTAAAGAGGCGAATCTTGCTTCATCAGAGGTAATGCAAGATTCTCTTATTCTTTCTTTGGACAATAGAATTGAATCATGATTTTTAGATTCAGAAGCTTCTTTCCATGCAACCCCTAATAAGGGTTATTTCATAAATTATGTCCAGGGCAATTTTAGGTATGTTTATTTGGGTGATGATGAACCTTGCAGTATTACTGGTAAAGGGGAAGTTCATCTAAAATTGCAAAATGAAAATACATGAGTATTGAAAGATGTGAGACATGTGCCAAGCCTCATGAGGATTCTTATTTCTGCAGGGCAACTAGGTGAATCTAGTTACATGGTTACTTTTACAGGAGACTCTTGGAAAGTTATGAGGAGTTGATTACTCTATGTTAGATAGATGTGTAGAGGACCACACATACTTTTAGTGTGGGGTGAAGCAAATGCAAGTGCACATAAGATGAGAAAATGTGATGTCAATAATTCCTGGGAAGCTGGTAAGAGTGTGCGCAACAATGTGAAAGGATGATGTGTGATGGAAAAATATATTGGCACGTGAAAGATGGTACCATAAAAGGCTAGATACGATACGAAAGTGCTTAAGGATGTAGTTTCTTGATAAAAAGTGCTCATATTTGAATACCTTGCAAATGGTGAGCTGCATAATGTAAAATGAGGGAGGCAAGGAGGCAACATCAAGTTAGACTACTTGGCAAGTGACACAGAGGAATATTAGGTGCGGCGTAGGGAGGAGCACACAATGAGTTCTGCAACATAGGAAGTAGTAACACACTTGAAGGTTATGACTGTCACACATGGAAGAGAAAAGTGTGAGAAAAAGAAAAAAACACTTTTAAAGGAAAAATTGGTGGTAGGCGAGGAACAATAAATGTGGATAAAATTAGAAAAACTATAAATAATGCACGAGAGAATTCAGTCTTACCTTTCCTTTGAGAACATGTGCGTTTGAGCAATTGAAAGCACGATTAAGTGTGAAGAGCAAGAGAAAAGAGAAAAAAACCAGAAATAATTGAGGTGAACAAGAGTTGCGAAATAGAGTACAAAGACCTTAAATCCAGAGTTCCTTCAGTGGGAGTGGAAGCTAGGAAAGAAGGTGTAACGAGCTAGGGTTCGCGAGTAGGGGTTTGAAGAGTGTGAGTTCGTAAATATTTAATTTGCAAAGCTAGGGCACATGATTGTGAAGATTGGACCGAGGATAACAACTAAGGAGTTGGCCAAAAGAAAGAGAAATAATAAGGAAGAAGTTGGGTAGAAGATAACAAAATATGAGGCATTGATCGAGGAATTCAAAGAGGCCACAAATAAGGTAGAAATATAATTTGACAAAGGCCAAAATTTTGATCCAATTCTTAGCACACATGTTGCGCATGAGGAGACAAATTTAAGGAAAATTCAAGCCACTATGAAGAATAACAAGGCTAAGCGAGAGAAAGTCATAGCCGAAGTAGTAACAAAGAGAGACTTAATCAAATCCATGAAGGAAACGCTTGAGGAAAGACTCAAAGAGATCCACTGGAGGTATTGCACAATATGGATGCGCTAAAGGGTGTGACCTCAGACTTGGAGGTTGTGGTGAAATAATTAAAGGAGAAGGCCAACAAGCTAGCACTTGAGAAAGTATCTGGTATTGTTGAGTCAACGCCAGATAAGGCGGCCCAGAGCTTAAGGGGTGGAAGAAATTGGAGAGTGCATTAAACAAGGAGTTTATAGAGATTCTCCAACCACCTAAGGATTGAGATATGATGCACACATGAATGCCAAATACCTCATTCTTTGATTCTTATGTAAAGTTCCATATTCTTTATTCTTCATATTCTTTTATTCATATTGCCAAGGACAAACAATACTCTTAGTATGGGGTAATGTTGGTAAGAGAAAATGGATAAGTACTAGCCATGCACGAGAGTTAGATACTGCATGTATGCTTAGAAACATGACAATGCACGAAGGTACACACAATGAAGAGGAACATGTCAGCACACAAGGGTTCACGCACATGCAAAACATTTAGGATTTAGCTAATTTATAGGATGTGGCTATAAATAGAAAAACATAAGATGGAGTGACGTGAAAGAAAGGTTTATAAATAGGAAAAATCCCATGTAGGCAAGGATAGAGATGACACATGAGGAAAAACTATTTATAGGATTAAAACAGGATAAAGTGAGCTATTTATAGCTTGATTTATAATTAAGACAAGTTGTAAAATGCATGTAGGTTAACAATAACACATATATTATTAGGAATAACACATGTAAGAAGAAGAAGGGAAATTCCCACCAGGTATAAATAGGTGATGCACTCTTATATTTAGTATATTTTTAGAGAGGTGTGTCGATGTTGAAGTTTGTAGCTGAGTCTTGCATGTGCGCATGATCCAGTGCACAACTATAATGCAAGTATGGATGTAATCAACTTATTGATTATGCAACACATTGTGTTTATGATGGATTATTTTGTTTTGGTAGAAAATATTACTAGGTCTGAGTATGGGGTTATGGGAATTCAAGTGCTGATAATGATTGTGTGTTGAATGATTTCCTTATTATATGTGGTGCCAAACTTGTATGTTGTATTTCTTACATATTGTGATGGTTAAATATGATTGTATTTGTGCTAACCACATCTTGTGAGTGAATAAAAGAGGGAGATGGTGGTTGTGCGTGCTTCGGGTGAGCATGCAAACTTTGTCTGGATGAATTTCCAACATGCTCAAATTAGTATTGGTTAAAACAAAGACTACAACATGTAATTTATATGAAGGTCTTATATCTCAAACAAGGATCAAATTGAAGAAAACTTCACAATTCTTATCCAATGAGATTAGAGAATTCTTTAAAAGGGATGAGATTCTTGAGGCCACGGGAGTGGTCAATCCTATATTTTGGAATCCTACAATAGGTAAGAAAGCTATAAGTGATTTATATAAAAGACACATGGGTAGTCTCATTAAGCATTTTGGAAAATTAGTAGAATGTAACAAAGTTTATATTAAGGGTATTTTTCAAAAGGAATTACTTTCATGTTAATTAACTCATTTTGACATCACAATGGTTGAAAAATATGACTTACTAAGTGAACCAACAAATAATGGTGCAATTACACAACTATGGAAAAAGTTGTATCCTAATAGCATCCTACATGAAAACATTAGCAAAATTTAATGATTGTATGAATTGTGTCAAACAATGATATTGGGATCATAGGAAGACGAAAGGGTATTTAATGCGCATTAACATTTGTTAAATCAAAATATCAAAACAAACTAGATAAAAATCTTGAGACTTGTTTGAGATTTTATGTTTCATGATATGATGTGGACACATTTCCTTATGAAAGAGTAATGACAGTATGGAATTCTCTTACAAAAGGAGAGGGGTTTGTAATTCTAATATAGGGCTAATAAAGAAGAAATAAACATCAAAACTATGACTGAAAATAAAAATGAAATATTATATAACAATTTGAGTTTTGAAGAGCTAAATACTCAAGAATTTTTTGAGCTACCTGATATTGACTAAAGATGTATGTATGAACATAGTATTTATAGAAGTCAAATTTCATATCATATTATAAGTATGTAACTTATTATTTGTTATATACACATGTTCTTTATTGAATAATATTTTTAATGTTGTAACTTGTTGTTTAGAGTTTTTAATCGACAAATGTGATGTTTTTTTGTCTTTTAAATTAAAATAATATCCTATAATTTTATTTAGTTAAAAAATAAATCCAACTTTAGTTGATAGAAAGTGTTTGAAATTGATAATAATGTATTATGTAATATCAAACATAATTGAATATTCTAATCACAATATGATTTTATATGGAGAAATTACACATGAATAGAATACAAGTACAACACAACATAGATTAATACTCTCAATATTTTTATATAATAAAGAAGATTGAAATTACCAAAAAGTATATATATTTATAATCTGAATACCAAACTGTTTTACAACCATTTTTGAAATCTAGTTCAAAATCCATATTTTCAAATGTCAAATATTACAATTTAATATTTCAGCTTTATCCTTGAGAAGTAGAGTCTTTCCTTTATGTTGTTGTCTATTTTGTATCAGAACCTTCCTTTAAAACTCCTGACTAAACAAGATTTTTCGTTGCATTGATATTTGAAAGTATTTCACGTTCTAGATTTGTTGCATCACCAGAAAATAATAACATTGGATCCTCTTATGTTTTCTTCTTCAAAAATATTTAAGGATCCATTCCATTCTCCTTTATGATTCTTCTTAAGGTATTATTCTTCTTGTTTAAAGTAACAAGATTTTGCTTCAAATCAATAACTTTAATAAAAATTTTCTTGCACTTTTTAAATGCACATCAAGAATTGTTCCCTCTCAAACCCTTGGAAAATAATGTATTTCAAGAAAATCAGAGATGATTGACGCCTGTGTGTTGTGTGTTTTTTTGGAAAGAAATACCTCAGTCTTATAGGGTCGATGGTAATTGGGCTGGGTCGGAGGAAACCATGGGGAAAATTTCCCCAATGGGGTGGATTTTTGTGCTTTAAGTAGGGATTTCGTGTTTTCAAGGAGAAAATATACTTTAAAGCTTATGTGTGAGATTAGGTTGCTTAGGGATGAATATTGGGTAGTTAGAAGATATGTTTTCAAGGAGAGAAAATCTACTTTAAAGCTTATGTGTGAGATTAGGTTGCTTAGGGATGAAGATTGGGTAGTTAGAAGATAGAGATGGGTAAAAAAGCATAAGGATTTATATTTAGGATAAAAGCATTCTAAATAGCAAGTCCATTAGGGCATAATGGATGTGGATGTTAATTAAGTGATTAATTAATGATGATAATTAATTAATGTGAATTAATAAAGATTAATAAGAATTGGATAATAAGAGGGAATTTAATTTAATTAAAGGGGATGGATTTAATTAAAGGGGGACCTAGATAGAACCCTAGAAAAATATGCGCACGCGGGAAGGCAAGGGTAGATATACTGAATTTAGGTGTTTACACATCTATCTAAGAATTTTTGCAGAGAAGTAATAATTCTCATGAGACATGTAATATATTAGAAACTTCATATCAAATCTCTGTTAAGGTAAGAGATGAAAAACTTCAAACCCTTATAATGAATTTTGAGAATGTTGGACGATGAGGGAGTTAAAATTTTTGCTTAAAGATACATGATTCAGTTCATAGAATGAGGGTTTATGAAGAAACCATAGAAGATAAGTTTGTACTAAGGAAAAATTTGATATCTTAGACATAAATATGGATGCATATTGTGATTAATATTAGGGAGTTTAATGAAAATAACACTACAGGTTTTGATGAATTAGAGGGTTCTCTCTTTTCCCATGAGAATAAAATGAGATTATATGGAGGAGATTTCATATAGACTTCATAACATGAAATTGAAACCAAGGAAAGTAATTAAACGAAGAAATATAAATATAAATTAACAAGTAAAGGTAATAAAAATATTACTTTTAATTATTAGAAAAACTATGACACTATAAAATAATGTAGGATATTGACAATTAAAAACAAGCTAATCAAAAGGGTGTAAAAAAGGCTTTCCAAGATGAAAAAAGTGAGGGGCCAAAAACTTAGATGATTCATATGATTTTCTATAATGTTATTTTGGATTAGAGGATGGATATAATTTTTGTTTTCTTGATTTAGGTTTCTAAAATCACATGACAATTCATAAAGATGGTTTTAACAAGTTAGACGATTCCTTCAAAAGCCAAGTGCAATCGGAGATGTAAATTCCACCAATTTGAATGAAAGGGAAAAATTAAAAGTAACACACTTCAAGGTATGGTAAGAGGTATTCTAAAATTATATCATAAGAGTGTGGAACACATCTTTATAGGATATTTAGTTGAAAGAAAAGCATACAAGTTTTATAATCCTGCTAGTGAATCTACAATCATTTATAGGGATTGTAATTTTTTAAAAATTGAGATGTATGATGACCATGACCAGATTTAGAAAATGGTTACGAGTGAAGGAAAAATCCCCATAGAATAATATTTTGAGGACTTACAAATTCTTACACATATTTATAGTTTAACATGAAACAATACTAGCTCCTCCCAAGAGACTAGTCATGCATCTACGTCAACATTGAATAAGAAAAAAATATTTTTTGAATCCAAATCCATCAATAATTTGTTTTTATCATAATTATGATAGGAGGATCACAAGGTTGTAATATCATGAAGGAAATTTATTTTATGATGAATATGATGAACATATTATGTTTGTATTTTCATCTATGACTAGTGAACCTAGAAGTTATGCAAAAGCTAGTCAAAGAAAAGAGTGGGTTGATGTTATGAAAGTTGAGATGGGAAAAGTGTAGAGCATCAAGTCCTAATCATGTGAAATAAGGTAGCACATATGTATGAATGCATGAAAGTGTTGCTATGGATCCTCCTTACTATTAAACTCGACGAATTTTAGCAATTCCCAATGTGGAGGATACAACTTAATTGGTACGGATGGATGAATTGGCTTGTTGCAAATTTGTTCGTATGATAATGTAAATTTGGGCCCTAGGGTGGCGGCCTCAAGGTTGGCTAACCTATTCATGAGAGCATGCATAAGATCATTTTATGAAGTGATAATAGGTTGTGGTTGTGGTTGCACAAATTGGGAGGTAGCTGGATAAAATTGAGATTGAATGTGTGCTTGGGGGATTTCTTGATGAATGTGAGTTAAAGGTTGAGTTTAGAATGTTTGGTGTTGTGTCATGGGGATATTGTATGATTTTGAGACTAGGTAGGCACTTGATGAGTATAAGTGGGATGAAATTGTTTTTGAAAGGGGTTAGAAACTGAATAAGGCAAAACACCCATAAGAGGAGGTTGGGAAGCAATGATATGCATGTGTGATGTGAGGGGATCATGTTGTCCAAATAGGGGACATGATATTGGGGTTGAAGAGGCAATAGGAAGGGTAGTGGTGATAGTTGTATTGATTGGGTGAAGATTGGGTGGAATGGACATGACTAGTTGAGTAGTTTGGTGGGGTGGGGGATTATTAGAAGATGAGGCAAGCTTGTTTACTGAAAATTGTTGATTGGCATTGTGATTATTATGATAAGGATAAATTTTTGAAGCGGTGGACCATTTGGGGAAGATGAGTTGATTTCTTGAGGAGATAATCTCAGAGAGCCTCCGGATTGACATTAATGAGATCCTGGAAATCCAAGTCACCGCAAGGGATGATCGGAGGTCCTAAAGGTCTAGATGCAGAAGAGGGGTGGTGGTCTAGATGGAATGGAATGATGGTAGAAGAAGGGATTAGTTTCTCCTAAGGTAGTGGTTTAAATAGAGGATTCTGGGTGAGAGACACTAAAGAGAGGATTAATACTCATGAAAGAGGTAATCAAGGGTATGAATGAAGGAATTGTTGTAGTAGACGTTTGTTGAGTCGAGGCGGAACTGTTTGAAGGGAAGTTTTGTTCCATTATTTTGGCTTCTAAACGAGTAATTACGGACATGAAACAAGAACAATTTTTATGCTAACTACATCAAACAAGTCAAACAAACAGTTATTTTTATTTTTTAATTAAAAAATGTGAAAAATAGAAAAAGGGATAGATAACGAGGTACCTAAAAGAAGACAATTTATGTTTGGTTTCATGTTTGTTTTGGCTTGGGAGAGTATTATGCGATTTCTTGTTGGGTGATGAAATCCCAATCAGTTTACCAAGTAGGATGTTGTTTAGATGTGTTGATTGGTTTGTGAGTTTTGGGTTGTGTGTGAGGATTGTGAAATGTAGCAAGTTAACCTCCTACTTAAACTATGTGAGCAAGCAGATGCAGAAAAGAAAGGTTCTTTTTAAAACCAAATCGAAGTGTGATCTTTCGATGAGGACACACACATGAAATGGAAATTCAATGCAAAAAGGAGTAAATAAGGAAAAATAGGAAAACCTAGATAAATCTTTTCCTTTTTATCTAAAATTTAACAAAAAGCAATCCACCGGCCAAACCGACACAAACAAACATTAACAAGAAGTAGGGCCTTGCGTTGCAGTGTTAGTAGAAGACAAGAAGCAAGAAGATAAAAAAGAAAGGGATCAACTAAAGGGTGGTGCCATCGGGCATGCCAGAATGTTGATGTAATTTCTCATTCAATTCAAGTCAATGAGTTAGCTACTAAAGAAAGTACACAACTTAAAACATGGATGGTTTATAATACCTCAGAAGCATGATGTGGATGAACAAGCGTCGAGTAGTTGATCCTTGTTGTAAGGGATGACCTCGCAAATAAGGAAGACCGAAAAGGATGTTGATTAGATGGGATATGCGGGGGTCACTCAACAATGCCGATTCCAAGAAGTGTTAGCTTCCTTTCATGGATGTCAACCCCTATTTGTTTAGAAAAAGTGAAGTAAAAGATAGATAAGAAAATAACATGCAAAAACAAAAGTAATACTAAATCTGAAAGTAACTAAGATTTGATCTAAGAGCTGATTTTACTTAAAGAAATATAAATTAAATGTCACCTAGTTTGGGTCAACGGTGACCCAGATTTTGTAGAGGTAGGTTGACGATGACCTGAGAGTGATGATCTAGAATGTAATATGAAATATGCATGCCTGCAAAGGTCTGAGTGCAAACTGGAAGGTAGAAGAGGCCTGTGGGTGTTGGGAGATGACATGCAAAATGATCTCTAGGACATAAAGGTAGAGAAAAGGATAGAAAACAATGATTTGGTTGAGATATTTGACAAACAGGACCCTGGTCGACGATGACCAGGGTGGGTCGACGATGAATGTATCAGAGTTATATAAAGGCCAATGTCAAAATAATGAAATGGGAGACCTGCAAGGGAAGAGGTTGGAAAAGAAGGTCGATGACAGAACTCTGAGTGTTGCAGAAGCTAATTTGAACCTGCAAAATGTTAGATTGAACAAGATAACAATAGAAATGATATAGATTACACCATGTAGCTCATCCAAAACTCATCAATACAAGGCACGAGATACTTGTTCTTAATGGTTTTTGTATTCAAGGCACGATAATCTATGCACATGTGCATGGTTCCATCCTTCTTCTTTACCAAAACAACCGAAGAAGCAAAGGGACTGGAACTAGGCCTGATATGTCCCATATTTAGGAGCTCACGTATGGTCCTCTCAATCTCATCATTAAACCATTTGGGGTGATGGTAAGGATTTGTGACCACAATCTTGTTGTCCTCAAGCTCAATGACATGCTCGAACCCTCTATTTGGAGTTATAGTTAGAGGTATATTGTTGAAAACTACATTGTGCTTGTTTAGTAGGGCATGGAAAACAACATGATACTCTGGTCTATCATCCTCTGAATTCTTGGTCAAAACCAAGCACTGAACTGCCCAATCCACATCACTGTGCCTAAATATTCTCTCCATTTGTTTGGCCATGACAACTCTAGGTGTATATGAATATAATCCTCTTAAGACCACATTTCTGCCATCAGACTTAAACTTTAGTTCCATCGTCTGAAAGTTAGTTCAAAACTCATTGAGTGAATCCACTGTACTCCAAGTACTATGTTGGTCTCACCAATACCAACAATATAGAAATCCTTGGTACTGTATAGTTAGCCATAATGATGTTCAACTATGGACCCTCCGTGTACATCTCATGGACTCACCATTGGCCACAACAATGTTGAAACCCTCAAATATTTTGTTTGTAGACCCCGTCTCTCCACCAAAGTGGCATCAATGAAATTGTGGGTGACCCCACTATCAATAAGCACTACCACACGTTGTCCTTGCATGACTCCTCGAACCCTAAATGCCTTGTACTTGGGGGTACTAGACAATGTAGCTATGGTCTTAGTGGGAAAAGTCTCCTCTGTAGTCTCAACATCAACACTATCCAATGCATCACCATCATCAAGCTCATGAGGTTCTAATACCTCATCTCCCTCATCATCACTTTCCTCATAGACCTCAATATATTGGGCCTTGCCCTTCCCAGAGAAATTATGTCCACGTGTCCATGGTTGACGACACTCGAAACATAATTTCTTTCACCTCAATTCCTCCCTAAGCTTTAGTTAAATGACTAGTTTCTAAGCCGAGTTTCGTCTCTTGTCATCCTGTTTAGGTGGAGGCATTTTTGCTGAACTCTGGGTGTAAATATAGATTTTGGAGTAGACAACTCCAAATCTCGAGCTCTCCTAATGGCCTCATGTAATGAAGGAGGTTCAAATGCCTTCACAAATCCAACCAAAGCATCTGTCAACCCTACTATGAATAATGAAATCAACCTCATCTCAGAAATATCAGGAACCATCACTAAAAGTTTGAAAATCTGCAATGTAGACATCCAAGGAACCTGTTTGTCTCAAGTGAGTCAACTCCCTGAAGAATCTATCAGGATCTCTCCTATCAAATTTGTCCTCTAACCTCCATGTGAACTTTGTATATGTAGTAATGTGCATGTGCCCTTGTGTCACTAGTCCATGATGCCACCAATCATGTGCATCTCCCTCAAGATGTAGGATTGCAAACTTAATTGCATCCTCCTCACACATGGGGTTCAAATCAAAATAGGTCTTCAAATTTTTACCCATGACCATGTGGTACACTTCTTAGAGCCATCAAAGTGTGGAATAGAAATCTTCCTCAAACACCTTTGTAATTCAGGTACCGACATATGATGATCTCTCTTGGGTTTGCTACTAGTCTTCATCCTATAATAATTTAGAAATGGCATATTAGCTCTGAAACCCTTTGTCACAGATTGCAATATACCCTTCTCGGTTGAAGACCCTTAGCCAAATTTTGTTTCCCGGTGTTAAGGGAGGAATACAAGGGAAACTTAGTCATAATGAATTAATCATAAAGTGCAACGTAAAATTATTATAAGCACTTTATTAATTTATTAGTGACAAAGTGGAAAAAGAAAAGATAAAGTGATAAAATAAAATTAGAAAAATAAATTCACTTTATTTTATTTTATTTTCCCTAAGGAAAATGCAACCCATGTGGGAAAAGGAAAAAGGCCATAAAAAAATTTAAATGAGGGAAAATGACATGTGATTGGCAGTCTTGGGTGGCGAAAAGGCCAAAAATGGTTATAAAAGCAAGTTGACAGTCATATCTATAATCAAGAGGTCATAAGTGTCAAACCTTAGTTTCTTTGCCTCTTTGAATCTATTGACTTTGACCTGGAAGTATTGTGTTTTGAAGGAGAATGAAAATTTGCACCAGGGACCCTTGGCACCATCTATTAGAGTAAACCTGCCAATGCAAAAATGTTGGTATACGGTGAATTCAACTTCGTCTTGCAGTAAAATACGTAACTTCTCAAGTATCCTCCACTCTGTGCCGAATGTGTCACGCATCCACTTATACTATTTCTCTAGGTGCACCTTGTGGGTGGCTATCATGGTGTCACAAGTGTACTTCTCAAATATTTTGGTAGGGAGGGGTTCTCATTTGGGTACTCCCATATAAATTTATCTGGCCCATTGGGCACTCCAATATCTGAGAAGATAATGGTAAGGAGGATGTTGCCAAACATGATCTTTTCCCCATCGCGCATGGCACTGATGATTTCTTCTGCTATGAACACCGAGAGGTTATATATGGTCCCCTCTGAGATCTTTCGAAAAACATTCAACCAAGCCTTGTTGATCTGCATCCATCTCTCCTGCCCATTTAGTTTTGTGACCAAGTGCATGGCCAAGTGCATGGCCATCCTCATTACAAGGTCAGAAATCACAAAGATGTCAAAGTATCGTGACCCCCTCTTGTAGTCATAGGATTCAATAGTCTTCTTGATGGCCTCCTTATCGTCCAAGTCATCATCAAACGATTCTCCTTCATAGGTAAGACCAGTAAATTTAGAGATCAGTTGGGGATTTATCCATATCCTGCATCCTGCAAAGTAGAAATGATCTTCATGTACGCGCGACATTAACCACTAGTACAATCGCTCAAGCTTGCAGACATAGGGGGGTAAGTGCACCAAGTTGGGGGCCAAAAGGGGGTCTTAAGTGGACACATTTTTCTGAAAAAAAAACTTCAACTTGTACGAGTTTTTTGAAATAGTTACACTCAAAATTGGAAGATGTTGTAGAAATATGAATCGTAGCATTTTGAGTCTAGTTTCTAAGCTACTAAATTTTATTGAAAATGGATAAGTTTAAGTGGGTCAAACAACTAAAATACCAACAGATGCTCCTGTTTTTGTTAAAAAATATAATAGAGTGACTTTCGTGCCCCCACCATTTTTTGAGCACCATTTAGTATTTTTGAAAACCCTTTGGTAGAAAGATAGCTAGGAGCATCTAGTTTGGGCTCCATTTTTAAAAGATTTTTTTAGCGAATATTTTTATTTATGATTTTTCTAGTACAAAAATTTTATGTTTTGAAAAATAACAGAGCTCTAACCATGCCCCCTTAACTACCTCAAAAAATATCAAAATTTTTTTTTGGAATATGTATAGAATTATGCCTAGTTTGGGCTAGTATATTTTTTTAAAAATTTCGATCACCCAAAAAAAAGATACAAAATGAAAGATAGACATATTTACACTTCAAAAAATAGCTATAAAAAGGCATAGTTAGAAAATAAATAATATGGAAACCTTATATTAGTCAGAAAATTTGAAAAATTATATTTTTAGAAAGAAGAAACTCTGCTCTACGTCATGGTATAATTTTTTGAAAATGGAGTGATTGTTTTATTTTGATTTATCATAGAGGAAGTGGAATTTTTACATTTTCTTACAAAAACACGTTGTTTGCTATGTTTGTACAAGTCCATGCCTCAGGCTTGGGGATCCAACCCGATCCCAAGCCTTGAGGCATGGCTTGGAAAAAGAGAAAACACAAAATGCGTACGTGTTATAACGTGTACACGTTACATAAAGTGTACACGCATTTTTATTTGTTTTATTTATTGTGGCCCTCCAACGTCCCTTTCATCTCTTTCACGAGAATTCTACAAACATTTTGTTTTGTCTGTAATTTTCTCTACATTCTTTGCACAATTTTTTAGTAGTTCATTTTGTCCCCTACCCCACTAGTTGATTTTTTCTAATCATGGGCAATAAATGTCGAGCTAAGGACAAGAGGAAAGTCAAGAACAAGACATCGAGTAATTGGAATAGAAGAGAATAAAGAAATTGAAGAGAATGCAAAAACTTCGAGCAGGGCAAGGTACATCCGATATATCAAATGTATCTAATGTATTAGAAAATGGGGATGAAATACATAATGAAAATGTAGAGAATAATGATTTTTCAATGAATAATGATATTGAATTGAATGATAATGTTGGTATGGATGAAGAAATTGATATGAATCCAATTGTTGAACCCTTACTTGAGAATCCAAATGTTAACCCCAAATTTGTATGAAAACACCGAATGAAGAGAGTAACCTTGTAAAAGAATCTTCACCTCTAAGAACACCTCCTTCCATTTTGCGAAGAAAACTAATTCACTTAATTGAAATTGATGAAAACATTATAAAACCAATTCCTAACAAAATGTCTGAAAGAAATGCGAGAAGAAAAGCTAGTGGAATTTGGGATAATTACTTTGAGAATTTAAATGACACACAAAGATGTCAATTATTTGTTTCAATGTTGAAATTAATTAAGATGAGAACTAAAATGAAGACCCTGGGTTAAGAACATCTAATGTTGTTCATCAAAATGCATCAATTGTTGAAAACATACATAAATCATACCAAACTATAGGTGGAAAGACGCACCAAAGATAGTAATGCTACATGGCGTGCACTAACTAGTTGTATAGTAAGTGATAAAATAATTAATAAATGCTTGATTAGAAAAACAAGCAATGCTTTGAAGCTAAATAGAAAAACACTAATGAAAGCAATAGAGAGACGTAAATGTCTTGAGTTAGCCAATAACAATGACTATTGGGATTTCTCTAGTAGACTTCCACGAAAAGACAAGAATGCATCTGAGATTCTAAAAGAATTAATTGTAAAATTTTGGAATGAGAACACAAGGGTGTCACCGAATAGAAGAGATACAATAAAAAGAAGAATAGGTTCTCGTAATCATGAATCGTGTGCAAAACATTTCTTAGATATGACTCAAACATAATTTTTCTCTAAGTTTAAAAATGAAAATCCACAAATTAACATTAGCCAAAGATTCTTTGAAATGAGCAAACCATTTTATGTGAAAATCAATCACTCACGTACCACTTGTTGTTGCAGGCATCATGTTGAATTTTCAATGCATTATGATGTTTTTTTCAAATACGTCGTGTTTTGCATACTGACATCATGTTGTAGGAGTGTGGAATAAATGTCCCACAAAAATCTTCAAGGGAATTTATTCTCGACAATATTTTGTGAAAAATCAACAAGACAATTTTTTTATAACAAAGCATGTTTGGATGGAACATGCAATGTATGCGGTGGCTTGCCAAATCTAAAAAGTTGTATCCACAAGGAGAGTACATATTCAATAGAAAAATAATTGGTTGATTTCACCAAATATAAATCGGTGGCATATCAATTAAAAGATGGAAAAGAATCTAAGAGGTGTGAGCTTGTTAGAAAATAATTACATCGTATCGAATATATGGTCAAACTCGGAGGAAATTTTTTTATGAGTATGCAAGGCACCTGCATAGAGCTCGATGGTTGGATGAACAATTCAAGTTAAGCAAAGAAACATTCCCACTTAGTACTATTGTTTCAATAGTCGAATTCGCAGAGAATTACACATTGCAACCACAAATGGAGGTTCAGTCTCAATATTATAACTCAATGCAAGTTTCTATTTTCGTGCATATAACATTCATGCACTCTCTTGAAAGCACTGAGCAAGATCAAAAAATATAAAGAGAGTATCATTTCTACATCAGTGATGATCGGAAACATTCTACAGAATATGTACAAGGGTGTTTCTAGGTGTTTTATGTAAACTTGAATGAGAGGAACATTAGTTTCAATCAACATTACATTTGGTCAGACAACTACACATCACAATTCAAGAATGCACAAATGTTTTATTGGCTAAGTAACATGCACAAAGAAACAAATGTACAACATATCTGGAGTTTTACTTGAGGTAGGGCATGGAAAATGAGAACATGATGGTGCATGAGCATGTGTGAAAAGAGCACTTGCAAGAGAAGAGTTAAAGTTGAAGGATGGTGCTAAATTTACAGATGCAAAAAATATTGTTGATTGGTGTGTTAAGAATATGGGCCATGAATCTCAAGAGAGATCAACGGTTCGTAGATATTTTTGGTTGATAGAGGAAAAACATCTTTCAAACTTTGAGGATTGTATGCAATTGTAGGATCAAGTGATATGCACTCATTCTGTAGTTCAGATGCAAATGCTTGGACTATTTATACTAGGTGCATGACATGTTTTTGTATGTCATGCATTGATTTTGTGTGGAATGAATGTGAGTCATAATAGTGGGTGGATGAATGGACTTGTAGACCTCTAATTCCACTCGACACACATCAAGTTCCACGAGCATTACAACTTGCAAGGTCTTCAAATCAAATGACAACATCACTTGACTTTGACCAAGTCTCTGATTTAGTGCAACAAGGTACATACATATATGTACATGCCATGTTTTAGATTTATAAATTATTAAATGGTCAACTCTTAATGTATTTATAAATTGACTGAATAGTTTTACTTTGTGATACATATGGCACGTTTTTGCAGTTATTGAGACAAAATTTAACGAAGAGGGAACAAACTACTTCTTATCTCATTGTGTAGAGGGGAAAAAAATTGACTTCCACAGTCATTGATGGTGAAGACCTTGAGTATCCCACTGGATTAGTGGTAGTCAATGGAACTTGGCTTCAATGATATCCTATCAAAATCAAACATTTGGTTGTTTGAAGACTATGAAGTACATCGGAAGATACTTCACTATTCACATTTAGTCCTTGCAAAAAATATTAAATTGATCAAATATCGAGGTCAACCATCAAACAAAAATCAGTGGAAGGTTCGTGAATCAGATCATGAAGCAATTCTTGCTACTTTCAAGAATAGAGTTGATCCTTGTGGTTCATTGGATTGAATTTGTAAAGGTATGTTCTTCATGATTTTAATTTGAATATTTACTTAAATGATTTTGTTTAAATTTTGTATGATTTAAAATTCTATTTAATTGCTTACTAACATGTTTATGTAGGTTAGTGGTGCCAAAAACACTTCCACCTTCACGTGGTTGCACTTTCATCAAGTAGAGAATTTATTATTCTCGAAGCCAAGTGAAGGTAAGAGAAATCAAATATTAGAAAGGAACAACAAACATAAATTCTTATTTCACCACCTATATTGTAAAAATATCTTATTAAAATTATCGTTTCACCACCTATATTGTAAAAATATCTTATTAAAATTCTCATTTCACCACCTATATTGTATGAACCACCTATATTATTCAGGTGATTGGCAATGGACAAAATTACACTGAATCAATCTGAATGGAGATGGAGAAAACCGTAAGAGGCTTTCGTAGAGGGCCCCAACATGGAGGTATCGGATCTAACAAGATGTCTCTAGGTGCCACGGAGTCCGAGAAATCACCCGTCGAAGATATGATGTGTTTGGGCCTCAGGGATCTTAAGGGACTATGCCCGGACGAGGCAGCCCAAAAGCACGGGGAGCCAAAACGAAGCCTCCACTAGCGTTCACCTGGCCACCCCGATGTGTTGGCATAGTTGGTTCGGTCCCACGAGCTTCCATTTGCAAACTATAGCCTCTGAAAGCCCTACACTTACTCAGATTGCACTATTTCACGCGTTTGCAAACAATAACACATCGAGAGAACTAGATGGAGATGGAGAAAATAGTGAGAGGCTTTCGTAGAGGGATCCAACGTGGAGGTCTCGAATTTGATGAGACATCTCTAGGTGCCATGGAGTCCGAGAAATCACCCATCGAAGATATGGCATGTTTGGGCCTCAGGGCTCTTAAGCGACTACGCCTGGACGGGGTAGCCCGAAAGCACGGGGAGCTTGGGAACCAAAACGAAGCCTCCACTAACATTCACCAGGTCACCTCGACATGTTGGCATAGTTGGTTTAGTCCCATGAGCTTCTGTTTACAAACAATAACACAACGAGAGAACCAGATGGAGATGGAGAAAATAGCAAGAGGCTTTTGTAGAGGGCCTTGACATGGAGGTCTCGGATTTGACGAGAAGTCTCTAGGTGCCATGGAGTCTAAGAAATCACCCATCAAGATATGGCGTGTTTGGGCCTCAGGGCCCTTAAGTGACTACGCCGACGAGGAGGTAGCCCAAAGCACGGGAGCATGGGGAACCAAAAAAATCCTCCACTAGCGTTCACCTAGCCACCTCGACATGTTGGCATAGTTGGTTCGGTCCCATGAGCTTCTGTTTGCAAACTATAGCCTCTAACAACCCTACACTGACTCAAACTACACTATTTCATGTGTTTGCAAACAATAGCACAACGAGAGAACTGGATAGAAATGGATAAAACTGCAAAAGGCTTTCATAGAGGGTGCCAATGTGGAGGTCTCGGATTTGACGAGACGTCTATAGGTGCCACAGAGTCTGAGAAATCACCCGTCGAAGATATGGCATGTTTGGGCCTCAGGGCTCTTAAGGGACTACGCTCGGATGTGGTAGCTCAAAAGCACGGGAGCATGGGGAAGCAAAGCGAAGCCTCCAATAGTGTTCACTAGGCCACCCCGACGTGTTGGCGTAGTTGGTTTGGTCCCACGAGCTTCCGTTTGCAAATTATTGCCTCTAAGAGCCCTCTACACCGACTCAGACGCACTATTTCACATGTTTATAAACAATAACATGTAAACACATCGGGATGGCCAGGTGAACACTAGTGGAGTCTTCATTTTGGTTCCCTATTCTCCCCTAGCTTTTGAGCTACCTCGTCCGGGCGTAGTCCCTTAAGAGCCTTGAGGCCCAAACACGCCATATCTTCGACAGGTGATTTCTTGGACTCCGTGGCACCTAGAGACATATCATCAGATCCGAGACCTCCATGTCGGGGCCCTCTACGAAATTCTCTCACGGTTTTCTCCATATCCATCCGGTTCTCTCATTGTGTTATTGTTTGCAAACACGTGAAATAGTGCAATTTGAGTTAGTGTAGGGCTGTCAGAGGATGTAGTTTGCAAATGAAAGCTCATGGACCAAACCAACTACGCCAACACGTCGAGGTGTCCTGGTGAATGCTAGTGGAGGCTTCGTTTTGGTTCCCTACACTCCTCGTGCTTTCAGGCTACCCCGTCCGGTGTAGTCCCTTAAGAGCCTTGAGGCCCAAACATGCCATATCTTTGACGGGTGATTTCTCAGACTCAGTGGCACCTAGAGATGTCTTGTCATATCCACGACCTCCACATTGGGGTCCTCTATGAAATTCTCTCACAATTTTCTCCATCTCCATCTGGTTCTCTCGCTATGCTATTGTTTGTAAATGTGAGAAATAGTGCAGTTTGAGTCAGTGTAGGGCTGCCAGAGGTTGTAGTTTGCAAACAAAAGCTCGTGGGACCGAACCAACTAGGTTAAAACGTCAGTGTCTAGGTGAATGCTAGTGGAGGCTTTGTTTTGGTTCCCTACGCTCCTCGTGCTTTCGGGCTACCTCACCCGGGGTAGTCACTTAAGAGCCTTGAGGCCCAAACACGCCATATCTTTGACGAGTGATTTCTCGACTAATCCGTGGAACCTAGAAATGTCTCGTCAGATCCAAGACCTCCATGTTGGGTCCCTCTATGAAAGCATCTTTTGGTTTTCTCCATCTCCATCCGGTTATCTCATTGTTCTATTGTTTGCAAACGTGTAAAATAGTGCGATCGAGTCAGTGTAGGGTTGTCAAAGGTTGTAGTTTGCAAACGGAAGCTCGTGGGACCAAACCAACTACAAAACACATCAAGGTGGCTAGGTGAATGCTAGTAGAGGCTTCGTTTTGGTTCCCTACGCTCCCCGTGCTTTCGGGCTACCTCGTCCGAGCATAGTCGCTTAAGAGCTCTGAGGCCCAAACACGCCATATCTTCGACGGGTGATTTCTCGGACTCCGTGGCACCTAGAGATGTATCTTCATATCCAAGACCTCCATGTCAGGGCCCTCTACAAAAGCCTCTTGCAGTTTTATCCATCTCGCATCCGGTTCGCTCGTTGTGCTATTGTTTGCAAATGCACGAAATAGTGTAGTCTGAGTCAGTGTAGGGTTGCCAGAGGTTGTAGTTTGCAAACGGAAGCTCATGAGACCAAACCAACTACGCCAACATATTGGGGTGGCTAGGTGAATGCTAGTGGAGGCTTCATTTTGGTTCCCCATGCTCCCCGTGCTTTCGGGATACCCCGTCTGGCGTAGTCCCTTAAGAGCCCTGAGGCCTAAACACGCCATATCTACGATGGGTGATTTCTCGGACTCCATGGCACCTAGAGATGTCTCGTTAGATCCAAGACCTCCATGTCAAGGTGCACTACGAAAGCCTCTCGTGGTTTTATCCATCTCCATCTAGTTCTCGCACTGTGCTATTGTTTATAAACACGCAAAAAATAGTGCATCACTGAGTCGTGTAGAGGCTCCGCGAGGTTGAGTTTGCAAACAGAAGCTCGTAGGACCGAACCAACTACACCAACACATCGGGGTGGCCAGGTGAATGCTAGTGAAGGCTTCATTTTGTTTCACCACGCTCCCCGTGCTTAAGAATGAATTTGATAGGGGTATGTCTAAGAACACACAGGAATTATCAATCGCCTAGTAAATCTTTCTTGTTTAGTTCTGGATGGGAGTCAGATGGCCTACGGGTTAGTGACCTTCCATTCATTGATAATTTATGCTATGATAAACCCATGGATGCTTTCAAAAGTGCCTTAAAAGGATAGGGGTAGTCATCAAGCCTAGTGAAGGGTGTGATGTGATTTCCAAATAACTTGAAATACCTACATATTTAAAGGTAATAACACGAATTGGACATGATTAGACAATCAAGAATCATTGAGTGTCTGAATCAAAATGTCATTGCATCTGGAGACATTCTCAAGCATTGGAGTAATGTATATGGAGAGACATTCTCAAAATATCAACAGATGAAAGGAATCAAATTGTGACGAATCTCGGGTGTTTTAATAGGGGAGAAGACTATGAAGCATAGAAGAATGTAGTAAGTGCATGATAAGATAGGAACCAACACAAAGAGACCATGAGCAAGAAGAAGCACAAGTAAGGCAAATACACATATACACATTGATAAATTGAATGAATAATTACTCAGATTAGGTAAATCTTTATATACATACATTATATAAATATCGATTTCCAAAGTTTGATGCATATTATACATTGAAAATGTTAGTACATGTACATCACCAATAAATGAAAAAATAATCCATAATGTCTTAAATATTCTCAAGTGCACATCATATTAGTTTCATGCAAAAATAATATCAGAAATGTAAGGTCTCATACAAAATTATCAAGTTCCAAATAGTATTTTAATGTGCATAATAAATACAAAAATGCCCAAATAGGTCATATACCATCAAGTTCAAATGCCATATAGACGTACATACAATGCCATGCACATAGGCATACAAAAAAATGTCATGTAAGACATATATATTTCCTACTCATCAAAATCTATCCCTCTCTTAGCCTTGCTCAAGAAGGCCCTCCCTTAGATGAAGATGGAGATCCACGAGATGACTTTGGATCATCCGAGCCCATGCTTCAAGTCCTCTTCCACTGAATACTTGCATGTAGATGAGCCTAAATGCAAACAATGTTCTTTTGTCAAAACTTAATTTATATATGTTTTCAACGTGTATTTAAGACCATGCTAGAATAAAAGTATTTACATAAATACACAAACTTACCGCAAGTTATCAATCACGCCGAATTTGCATCTCATGCTCAGATGAGTCATCGTGAGCTCCTGCAGTACGAACGAGGGTATGAAGACGAAGAGATGGAGGATTCCGTCCCCTCAAAGTCAAATGGAGGGGGTTGAAGTTCCCTACATACACATAAGATCAAAAATCTAACATCAGAATTAGTGAAAATAGAACTAAGTACATGTATGTACATAATGACAATATTTTAACTAATTTTATCAATATAGAACTATTATTTTTACCTTGCCACACCTGTGAATCAAATGAACAGGGTTGCTACCTGTCACAAGTAACTCCTGCATATACACAATGAAGGACATTATTAACATAATTTAATAATTCTATAATGAAAGACATTACTAACATGTAATTTAACATAATGTGAATTACATGAGATATTTAACAAAATTTACGTGTTGTTTGAATACCTCGTGAGTTGTTGAAATCACAGATGAAATCGCTTATCACAGATATGGTGGGGTGTCTAGTGAAGTCAACACCTTTATCTACTTGTCGTGAGAGATGGTGGGGTGTCTAGTGAAGTCAACATCTTTATCAAACATGTATATATATATATATATATAGTATAGTCGTGAGTTAGATGGACATACAAGAACATACATATATTTGACTTCAAAACTAATATATATATACATGTAAATACACACACACACACACACATGTATGTGAAAATTTTACATAATTAACATTCTAAATTACCTCTATGAATGTATGTGTATGCATGGTGCTCGCCACCTGTGGTTGGGATGAAGATGTGCCTCCCGTGCACTGTAATATCAATGCATATACATGTACAAATACAATTATTTCAAAAATTTAACATATATAAGTAAATCAAGTACTCCAAACTTTTTGTAACACACATAACAAAACATAACAAATTTATCTACGGAGGTGACATTGATGAATGTAATCCAAATGTCTCACTCAAAAGGACATCTAACATAGTGACATTATCGTGTTCACCCCTAGCACCAGGTGCACCAAAATCAATACGCATGAAAGTATCGTCCTCCTCGGGCCCCAAACATATGCTACCACATGAGGAGCAAAGATGTGGCCTCATGCTAGTACTCCCTGAGGGAATAATCTATGTACCTCCGTGAGCATCTGGCTCAAAAATCTCCCTCGTATGTCAAACAAGGGTTATAGATAGCCCTGAAGCATGTGTGGAGTGTATCAATCTCTATTGTCTCCTTCACTACTTGAGGGACAATCTCAGGGTGAGGGGGCTTATGTGCGGGGAATCTACCTGCTTGAATAGGTGCATGTTGTGCACCTAGTCAATCCTATGCAGATCCTTTTCCTCGGCCCTAGAAATCTTGGAAATCAAAATAATTTGGGATCTCATTGAGGATAAACTCACAATAGAGTTTCCTCAAAAGTATAGTGGCACCTTGTTGTTATTACAAGGTGGAAAATCAAACACCATCCACCATCAGTCCCAAAAATTATTTTTAATCAAATTATTATTACACCAATGGATGGGAAATCATTTACATGACAACGAAACAGGAAAATTAGTGCAGGGTCCGTGAATAAGGCGCATATGAGGTCTTTTGAAATTTATTTTTTCTTTACATCCACATATGACAATTTGTTGGAATAATAAACCCTACAACCCTCTCTGTAAGTTGTCCAATGATCAATTTTCCCCATTTCCATGCCAATTTGAACAAGTAATGCCTCCAATGTGTTTGCAAGAGAGACACGGTGGGGGTTTGAAGATTGTGAATCCCTCATTGTTTTGATTAAATCCTCAATTTCAATTTTGTTTTCAAGTATTTGGGCTGCTAAATATTCTTGACTACTTGAGGGATGTTGAGCAATTGTGGGAGTGTCGGGAGGGATGATAGGAATAACAGGGTTTGGTTGTGGTTGATTCCCTCGACCTCTAACTGTAACAATAAAAATATGTTTTCAATTCAAATTTTAATCTATAATTATCATATTTCAATGCAATTTTGAGAAAATAATTGTGCTTACCTCTTCTCCATGGTGCCATCGGTGATTCAGATCTTCCTAGTGATCCAGAAATGATCCTTTGAGCTTGAGATCCAGCTTGAATGAAAAAACGCAAGGGCACGGTTAAGCTTTGAAACTCACGTTTGAGGGAGATAAAATGATAGAGGCTCGGGCCTCTTTTTTTGTTTATAGTAGGCATAACATGTACACGTTATGTAACGCATACACGTTATGCTTTGGTGATTCTCGAGCCAAAAAAATTAAAATGCAAGCATGTTTTAGCAAAATGCATACGCGTTTTTTTTTTTTTCAGATTCTTGTCCGCTTTTTGGCCCCCCAACTTCGTGCACTTACCCATAGGGCAACTCATAGAGTTTAATAACCTGGCCTTCTCCATCTTCACTTTTACCTCATCATCGTAGATAGGAATTCCATCTGGTGTCCTTTTATCTATAGAGCAAACCAATTCCAATGCCATCTCCTTCTCTGTGGTGCTCTTTTGATGGTTGTAGTCACTTATGACCATCTTTCTTACATGAGACACCCATTCTTTTCCAAACAATATGCCATATGGGTATTGCATCTCCACGTACCATTCCTCGTTGAAACTGGTGGAAATAACTTGTTTCCCTTTGCCCTTGCCCTTCTTTGGTGAAAAATTGCTGCTTTCCTTGGTGTCATTTCTTTTTCGTGTCACTAAAATTTCTTTATTCCTTTTGATCCTGGCTCTGCTCAATTCTGTGGCTTTACCCTTTTGTGAAAATCCCTTCAATCTTGTACCCTAGCTGTGGAACCCTAACCTGAAAACCCTTCCTTCCACAAGATGATGTATTCAATTGCAGGATTCGAAAACTCCTATAACCTTCTCCCTCACACTCGTGTACTATTTTTCCACCTTGGTTTGTTGATCAAACTAGCTATGCACTCAGATCTTCACAACCCTTTTTCGCATAACTTTCTTCAAGGATGCCCTAGTTCGCAAGAGCTCTTCGATATCAAAAATGCAAGGTAAACAATAATGTACCCCGACCTCCTAATTATTATTTTTTTGGTTTTTTTTCACAATGAATTCAAATGGAAATTAAAACTTATGACGTGTAAATATTAACAAAGACTCAAACCAAGCATTGAATGATAACAACTTAAAAATAAATAGACATGCCTAATGGATGGAAGATTATATGGAAAGGGAACTTGGACCCTAATATCCTCTAAATATTAATATTACCTTCCCAACTTCATGACGATTCTACTTGTGTAATGAAGGTAAAACTAAACTTCAAGTAAACTTATTTTAGGAAAAAACCCTTGGCATAAGATCCAACATCAAGGTATTTTTACATGTTTAAAATGCATATAACTAACCATTGAGATACAAAAATTATTATAATGGAGAATGAACCAAATTTAAGTGTACTTATTAAAAGTTATATTTTAAATGGAACCATCATAGGTAAAATGTTAAATGCAACCTAGTTTTAAGAGGAAGGAAGGTATACATGTTAAGTGTTCTACAAATAATTAAAGTCAAATGATGAAAATAGAACTGTAATAAATATATAACCATGAAAACAATGTGTCGTGTAAGGTGCCTAACTATAAATGTATATTGTTGTTGGATTGTTGTGTGTACTTTTTCATTTGGGAAAAGTGGCTTTGATGTGCATCATGTGTTTTCATGTGATCTATGTGGGTTCATGGTTGTGCAAACGTCTCATGTGTTTTGTGTTATCCTAAGTGATTTCATATGGTTTTATATATACAATAATGTAAGTCAAAAAAATATTCTGGTTTTATTGTTGTTGTATTTGTGTGTCAAATTGTGGGCATGACACATTTAGTGTATACACCATTTCAAAAATCAATACTAAAAATTGCAGCCATATATCATAAGAAAAAAGAGATTCCTCTCCTTGAAGAAGAAAACCAAAACTACAAAACATATTAGAACCCTCTTTAATAGGCCAAAGCCATTAGAATATAATATGCAATGGACCCCAAAAATCCAAACCTACATAGTAACCTATAACATCAACTGAGTCAAATAGAAGAAAATAACTTAACGAAACATAGTGTAACTACACAATATAAATACAACAAAGAAATTTTTGCACCATCTCAATGAGATTAAACCGAGCATTTTCATATAAAGGGAAACCTAAATTCTTCACTCAAATAAAAATAATCATGAATAACATGAATCTTACAAAGATTGAAATCCACGAGAAAAATAATAATAATCTTCAAGGGCCATATCCATCATATAATCCAAAAACATGATTATCAACAGAAAAAAATCCAAGAACCAAGTTTATGCATTATATTGCAAATCAATATCTTTTGAAGAAATAATAAAAATTTCACAGTAAACTAGAAAACCCTTAGCCTTTCATCATAGAATATATACTACAACAAGAGCAACTTGAGTTTAAGGAGAACATTGAGAATTCTGAATTAGATCTTGACAAGCTCCTAGACCCTTTTTAGTAGAAGGAATTGTTTAATTTTTCTTTTTACCAATTCATTACAAATACTCCCTGGAGATTTTTGCATAGAAGAGACCAGTCATAAAAAATTTCAAAAATTCACTAATTTATTTATAAGGTATAGTTATGGTTACAATGTGGGTAGTGTAACAACTCAAAAGAAGACAAGGATGAAATAACCTAACTATGATGATAATAAGTCTCAAATATGGGTCTTTGAGACAAGGGGGCCTACTAGATGGTAAGTATGTACCATACACACTTGCACTTGCACTCCGGCATTGCAACCTAGTCATGCAAGTAGAATACAAAAGTGGTGGACACGTGATATGTAGTGGTATCCGGTATATGTTGTTTCCTTTTTTCCTAAAATGGGCAATCAAGAAAACAAAGGTGTAGACCAAATGGTGTTGAAATAAACTTGGTGTTATTTTGGCAGAGTTTCACCTTGTCTTAGAAAAGTGAAAAACTAGGAAAAAATGACACTAAGTAGATTTCATGATGAAATGTCATGTGGTTTCAAATTTAAGAGATTCTTTCCCTTGTTTGAAAAATAAGAGTTTGAATCTAACAAATTTGTCACTTTGTGAGAGCACTCAAGTATACTATCTAAGACAAAAACAATGGCTCCAAGCCTGCAAACTTCCTAGGTGGTTCTCTCTTTAGGTGTCACAAGATATCTATGGTGAGATTGATTTACCCAAAATTTCACAATAACTAATTTGGGAGTATCTCAACTTTACTTTGCCCCCTTTCAGTATAATGAGCACCGAAATACGTTCAATTATACTTTCACTGGGGTCGTAATACCAAGGCGTACTAGACAAGTCGGTAGTGTGGAGCATTTTCCTATTTCATTCACAAGATTCCCTCTTACGTGAACTACTTTAGGGTTCCCAGGACCACCCCCATTTTGTAGCTTAAGGCTTATGCCAAAGGGGTTATGTCCTAGTTAAGTGGATGAGTCGTAACTCTTAACTGAAACCTGCAAATACAATGTGATGATTGTGGTGTATTTTTTATCTTTTGGATAAAGTAATGTGGTTTTTTCCACCTTTGAAAACCTACAAGCACATGTGTAGTTAGAAAAATTGTTTAAGTCCTCCTTTCTTTGACTAGCATTAGGTCCTTCACAAAAATGGTTAGTAGTTCCAAATAGATTCACAATATCATAAGAAAATAACAATGAAAAATGCTTGTAAATTAACTAACTACCATCAAAATTTGCAAAAACAAGGTTTATTCCCAATTCATCCAAGTGTTTTTTAATGAAAAGACTAAAATTGCTTTTGATTCCCAAGATGACACTAGGTGCAAGGGAAGAGCATACACAAATTTTAGCCTTGATTTCTTTGTTAAGTGAAAAATATCTTAAACTAAAAGATCAAACACATGCAAAAAATGAAGGTTTATTCTCTTAATCACAAAATGAATGATAATTGTCCCTAATTACTCCTAAGAAGCAAAAAAATGGTTTAGAGTTGTTTTTGGTTCTCAAGATCACACTAGTTGCAAGAGAAGAGCATACACAACTCTATCCCAAACTCAATCAAAGTATGAAAACACAATCACTCCTTAAAATATAACCCAATTTTCTCAAAAACCCTTTATCAAACACTAGGACAATTTTGTTAAGAATATTGCTCTAAAATCAATAATTTGACAAAAACAACATCTAAAAACCCTTAAAAACTGACAGGAATCATAAAATTGAAGTTTTGGAATTTTGAGAAAATTTTACCTTGATGTACAGGCACCCCTACTTATGCACAGTGCTCACAATCATGCACAAATGCCCCTCTATCATTTTTCACATAGTCAATGATGCATGGGAGCTCACAGTAATACACAAATGCCTTTTTCCTGTAGATGCTCAAAAATATCTTCCGAAGGCCATAATTTTTTCTCCTGACCTTGCAATGACTCTATTTTTTTGCTTTGGAAAGGTATTGAGGAGCTCTACACAATGCCAACATAAATTTGGAGAAAAAATTTACCAAGAATTTAGGGTATTAATTTTTAGAAAACTATTCCTTTCTAACATATCTTAATGCTTGGATGAATGTTGTTTTGAGAAGATTTCTTGAAAAAGGTCCAATCTTTGGTATTTTGAGGGAATTTTGAGAGGGCTTCACCTCCTTATCTTCTACAAAAAGTATGAAAACACAACTTCTACCACTAATCTAGTTGAAACAAATTTACAAATGAAAATTGATCTATAAAACTTCTAAAATTACTCTAAAACTTTGAAATTAATCTAAAAAGCTTGAGACACTAATCTAAAAAGCTTGAAAGTACTCTAGAAAGCTTGAAAGTAAGCTAGAAAACTTGAAATTAATCTAGGAAACTTGAAACTAATATGAAACTTGAAACTTGAAATGAAAAACATTGAAACTAAGTTAAAAAGCTTTAAAAATTGAATGCAATGGAGTATTGTCCCACCGGGCGTGCTAAATGAATGCACCCTAAACTTTACAAAGAAAACTACAAAGCTAAATAAGGAAGGCTAACACCATTGCCACCTAATTAGCTAGGGCTCTAAGTCTAGGAATGTAACATTAAGATAGAAGCTTAAAAGAATGCCTAATTAGTATGGAAACAATGCAAAAACTAACTAAACATACCTACTAATATGATCAATTACCTAACATGGGCCTAAACAGACCTAAGGGGAATCAAATGGTTATGGTTGCTACTCAAACAATGGTGAAATGATCTCTCCAAATGAATTGTTAAATCACTTTATATTATTCATCTACTAACCTTGTTGAAGGTTTTAAGCAAGGATTGGACTTGGCTTAGAAATCATATGTATTATATGAGATGCAAATCAAAGCATGGTGTGTGTGTGTGTGTGTGTGTGTGTGTGTGTGTGTGTGTGTGTGTAAAATATAAAGGAATGAGGTGCACCCTTTTTATAGTTTTCCTTTTGGGAGAAACTTATATTTTGGTGCATGTGGGACTAAAATCCCCAAATTATATTAGAATTGATAATCATGATTATGCCTTGTTAATCACAATTAGTGAATTACCAAGTGATTAAGAGGTGTGGGGCCTTAATCAACCGCTTAGGGTCAACTAGGAGGCTAAGATAGGATTTTGAAGCTTGTTGAGACATTGTGGAGGTGAATGGGGTGATTTTGAGTGGTTGGAAGAGGGTTTTGAGTCAATACTAGGGAATATTGACCAAATCAAGGGTAAAATAGGCTTAATTAGCTTATAAATGCTAATTGTCTATTTTGAAGAGGGTTTTGGCTTACGATTCACCGTAAAATGCCATCCTGAATGCGAACGGGATTTGGTGATCAACGAAGTGCTTATTAACTAACCAAAGTGATAAGAAACATTAGTTAATTAGTAAATATCACTAATTATAATGGAATTGGGAAGAATAAGAGTGATTTGCTTGCATTTTGGCAATAAGATTACAAAAGCAGAAGTTTAGGTGTCTACAAGATGATATGATGTCATTGGATGTATAGAATAGATGGCAATTTAAGTTTCTTATGATGATGTAGCTTAACATATATCTTGATAGCTTAGCATTTATTTGTGATGATGTATGATGATTGTTAGAGGTAGATGTGATGATGAAATGATAACAAACAAAGAACAAACAACTAATACAAGTACAATAAAAAGTTAACAAATCCCAAAACATACATATGCTAAAAAATAATGGAAAATAAAAAATGGCTTACATAATAAACCAAGATGACCAAAAAAACATGCTAAAAAAGCAATTCAGACAAGAAAACCCAATATGAACAGGAATTAATTCACAACAAAGTTATATACAAACTAAAATGCTAGTAATTCAGTTACAATTAGTCTACAATCGCAACAACATTACAGACTAATTTAACTAATTTAACAAGGGACTGATCTAGAAACAAACGATACCTTTTACAATTACACATGACAAACAAGATAAATCACAACCAATCTTGTGAACAAGGAGTACTAATATTAAAACTAACTAGGAAGCAAAAATGTAACATAATTCACAATAACAATGTCCAAAGACACCCCTAATATGTTCCATAATGAAGAGATAGATAGGTTTTGAATCCCCCAGTCGATAGCTTAGAACGCGAGAGGATTGAATCAAGAAAAAGAGTGGAGTGATGCTTAGATACTACAAAACAATTCTTTTCAAATCCCATTGACATGTGATCTATATGAGGTCGAAGTTGAGTGTTGACCTGTTGGTCGTCAAAAAGGAACTTCAAGAAGAGCAACAGTCAGGGGACAAGAAGTCCCTCCTCTTTAATGGGAGAGGTTCCCTTATTCAGAAACGAACCTATTTACACATATACAAAGCATGGTTTCACTATGGAACTTGGATATCATAAAAGTGTTTCCTAAATAGGTTACCAATTACAAAAGGATAGAGGAATGAAAATGTGAAAATAAGTAGAAAGGCACCATCCAGAATTATAGATGACAGAATAATTCCTTATGCATGCAAGATTACAGTGGATTGGAATAAGATCATTTGTACTTATGTTAATAAGATGAAATTTGAATAGACACACAGTTCTATAAATAACATCTACAAGAATACAAAGCTTCTCAGCATAATATAAACAAATGATCTAACAATATTTAATGGACAACGTATGAATAAAAGGAATCGGATAGACAAAGAATGGAAATCCTTCTGTATTGATTTATTTTTGATTTCCTTACACTTTCATAAATAAGACAAGTTCCTCCTCTTAAAAATGGCGAGGAGAGGCCATTATATAGTTTACAAATTAGTTACTCTTTGGTAACTACTTCTTTTAACTAATGTTTAGTTAGAGGGCTGCTAATCGCAATACCCCAACTAATTACAATAAATCCGAGAAGAAAGGAAAGGAGAAAAGAGAAGAATTAGGAGAAAAAGACAGGTGTTCATGACTGGGAGGGGCCCACTGACTTTAGGATCCACTGTCTGAATCTTTTCAACGCCTCTGCTATGTCTCTGCCTCGTGGGACTGATGTGTTGGCAGTGGACTGAGTCCAAAATCCGAGGCATTTCTCCATTTCTTTGTCGAATTTGACATGAGTATGATAATCTTTATTCGCTTCCTCTATAGTAGATTGAAGAGAGCAGATCTCCTTCATCTTTTCCTTGGAAATGGAACTTTCCTTGAACAGATCACCTTTGACAAAAGCTCTGAATTGAGCTTTGATTTCTTGTAAAGAGAGAGGCACACCAGAAGTCTCATCATGAAGATGGAAATGTATATCCTTGAAGGCAGATATAACTAGTGTCTTGAAGGCCTCACCCTTCTGCCAGCTATTTCTTAACTCTCCCAAAGCCTCCTCCAGCACCTTGATTTTCCATTCCACGCTGTAGACCCAGGACTTTGACAAATTATCCTTTGCATCCTCGAAGACCTTGCTTGCCATCAAAATATTTTCATCTATTTGTCCCATGAGGCGAAGGTCTACTATGCAACTACTCCAAAGTTTGAGTTCTTTATCTATGCTCCCAATAGTGGAGGAGAGCTTCTGTTGCAAATTGCTCACCTTCCCGTGGAGTTTGAAGGCTTCATCAATGAAATTCAATCCTGCAACAAGCATATCATCCACCATGGCCTCCATAGCCCTTCCATAGATGGAATACTTGTGCATGTCTTTGATACTCTGCACTTCATCCTGGCTCAGAATTATAGGTGGTGGAAGAGTAGTCAATGGGGTAGGATCCAAAACTTTATCCTTGGACAGTAGGGACTTGATGAAACTTGTAAGAATCTGGGCCTGTTCCTCCAACTGCTCTATGGTTTGCTGCCCTTTCTCTACCCTCCCAATGACTCTGGTGACTGTTTCCTGAAGATTGTGGATCTCACCTTCAGGGGTGGACTCTCCCATGGGAATTCTTGAGAGCTCCAGATCAGATGCTTGCAAGTCTTGCTCTGGCTTGTCTACCTTAGGCTTGGCTATCTCTAGGAATTGTTGGCCCTGAGCATCAGACACTATCCTGGAGGTAGTTCTAGCTTTTTTGGCGTGAGTAGGAGGAGTAGTGCCTAATAAGGCCACCACAACATCAAAATTGGGTCCTGAGATCTCGGGAGGAAGACTTTCTCTTCCTACTGTCAACAAGAGGCTGCACCCATGCAAAAGAGGAGGAGGAAGAAGAAGGTGGGGCAAGAGGGCCAAGAGACAGAGAACTCATGGCACCCAAGGTTTGTACTACTGTTGCCTCTAGTTGGGATATGAGTGGAGCACTCGGGGCTTCTGGTACAGAGGAATCACTAGCACTTGGGAGCTCAGTGCTTTGGACCTCCTTTTCTTTATCCATGGGGGCTTCTGGAGCGCTTGTAGAGACCGACACTTCACTCTCCTCACTTTCACTGAGAACAATGATGTTCTCTGGGCCTGTGGACAACTCCGTATGCTTCCTTAGGGGACCTTCCTCCACATGCTCCTTCTTGATTTCTCTGACTTTCTTTTGATATACCTTTTACCTTGGGTAAATGCAAATGCTATAAATAGATGGCTTGTGCTCAAGCAAATGGCCCCTCATTCACTTCTCATCTTCTCATTTTCAGTAATTCAGTCTTTTATTTTGCTTAGGATTCATAGTTTAGTTCATTACATGCTTAGTTAGCATTGTTTTACTGTTGGTAAGCCACATATCCATCTTGTGCAAGCAGTGTTGTTATTTCATCCAATCCATTGGAGTAGAATAGCTTAGGAAGCCATTAAAGTTGCAGGTTTTGCTCCTCAAATAGGATAGTTTCAGGTTCTGGATGCTTTATGTTGCATGACTCATAATAGATCCCGCTAGGAATTGCATAAGCCAAGCTCTGTACTCTTGCGCTATCCCTCTCCTACTCGCATTGTATTCGGTGTGTATTCTGAGCTACCTTTATCCCAATATCTACTTCCTACTCGCATTGATGCTAGCATTACACACTTTTACTAGATCACGTGAACACGAAAGAACAAGGAGATCATGCGAGGGGACAAGATCACACACACCATCGGATTCGCCAGCATTACTGCGAGAATCCGGTTCTAGCTTTCAAAGTTCTAGTTAGAATCATATCAAATAGAGTAGTTAATTGCTTTATTTTAGTAAATTCTATTCTCGATATTGCCAGGGAAGCTGTGGGGATTGATAGTTTCTGAGAAACTATGATTCACTCCTCACTTCTGAGGTAGGATCGAGAATCTTGCAAATAGATTAGATGAGCTATTTTATTGTTTAGAATAGATCTACAAATTGCACAGACAAATAGCTACACTCGGTTATTTTGTTTGTTTTAAATTATTATTTTAGTTGTCTTTCTAGATATTTTAAATAGTTGTTTTCTTAAATTCGTAAAGTTCATCAGAAAAACACAAAAAGATAGAGAAAACATATATGCTATAGATACACTTCACATAGTTAAATTTCATTTTGTTACAGTTAATTTACTTTGTTACTTTTGTATGACAATCACGGGACCTAGAGAGCCCAGGGAATACATATTCGAGCCAATCGTGCCCCAGCCCAATCTCATCATGGCAATAACCGATATAGATCAAAATCTTAGGATTCAAGTCTTCCGAACAATGGTAAGCTTGCAACAAATCAATTCTCAGTTGAGCGGACTAAACATAGAAGACGACCAAGCACACACGTTTTGGTCAAATCAACCGAACTACAGATTACCCTAGGCAAACATTCATATGACTGTAGAAGGGTTCGAAAGAGAACAAACCTTTGGTTGTGATCCTTTGGTCCCACAGCCAGATGTAGGAGACACTCTTCTAGATATAGATACCAGCCTAAGAATCCAGGTTGCACGAACACCTGTAGGGTATTATGAGAAAATCACACAGTTATTGATCCTAAATATAGAAGCTGAGAAAGCATACGATTACTGGATATTAGGGATTAGGACTTGATTTCACGCATGACCATAACAGGTCCACAACGACTAAGAGTCTACGGTTGTGACCCACAAATCCCGCAGCCCAACGAATCCACAGGAGAATTAGACATAGACACTGGCCTACGCACACTAGTATTCCAGTCTACTCCACTTCCACCTATCATCATCGAACAATTATCCTTGCTAGACACAACAACTAACAAAGCTAGAGAGTTCTGGACTAGGCCAGAGAACCGTCCATAGAATTGGCTACATTTACCATCCACCATATGACCCTGTCCGGAGAAATACATGAAACTATCCCGGGTCATTTTCCACGTATTCCACAACCCATAGATCGAATCACGCCAGAGCTCGATATTGATTGGAGCCTTCGAGCAGTCATCCTTGCTGACCGATCTATCACACCAGCCCAAGTTAGGAGGGCTTTCTTTGCTTTAGATTCACAAGTTCCGTTAGTGCGCATTGAAGACATTAGATTGCCTAACTAGTTTTTCTATATCTCACACATATTCCATCCCCACCGGCTGTCTCGGCACGACCTCGGGAGGTCGGGTGCGAGGAAGAGTCACTTGTAGATTCCCACGCTCGCTTGTCACTTTTCCATCGTACAAAATTGGTGAACCCAACGTGAAACAAACAAAATTAGTGAAGCTGACGTGAACTTCCTACTTTCTAGTTCGGAGTCATAGTATCACGTGTTCTTCCAAGTTTAGTATACTTTTCATCTTCTCCGCCTCATTGGCTTTCACCTTCGCTCCTTCCCATTATTCTGCGGGTATTCATATACCCCCCGAATATGTCGGGATTCGATGCATATGGCAGACCCCTCTTGGGTCTTGAGGCATACTACGCCCAACAAAATAGACAATCATCACCCTCGCTCTCAGTGTGGGGTGACAACTATTCAACTAGTCAGTTGTCAACACAAACTCCAAGGATCAGATATAGCTCATCCTTCCAAACAGAGGAGTTGGAACAACTCACTCAAACGCAACAAACAGAGCCTTCAGGCTCGAACAATATGACGTTCACCGGAGAATCTGGTTCATCTCCTCAGGTACTACTTAGACCACAAATTAGTAGACAATCAGACTCATACCAAGGTTTAGACGATGAATATTCGGTACGTTATGCCAGGAATGACCAACGTTCTCGAGGTATGTATCCACCTGTAGGAGGTTTACAACCACAACCCGAGGTCTCTTTTCAAGAAAATACCTCTATGCCACTGCATATAGGAAATACTCTCGGAGAAACTTGGCAAGATAGCGATCAGTTCATAGCAGGATATCACATGCCTATACAAAACCATGGTATACAACAAATGCCACCAAGGTAGAATATCGTAACTTCACCAAATGAAGTCATTTCAACTCTAATAGAAAAGGTTAGAGGGTTAGAACTTGCCCAAGCAAGTCAAAATTCACAATTCATGCAAGCAGGGAGTTCCAATCCTCCACACCATCCTAGCCAAGTGGATCTCCTCACAGGAGTAGGCACGTTAGGCATGACTCCTCAGTATTCACAACAAATGCCAACTAGACCCACCATCTCTAGCACTGTTCCTCCCGGTCTAGTACAGAACAATCCATTCCTGGATAGTACCCCATCATACTTAAACATATACTCCAAATCACCACAAGGGGATATGTTCTCCTCTCCCGGCATTTTTGCTCAAACACAGGGGCTTCCTTATGCCCCTGCCAACGCATACGCTTGCCATATCAACAACCCATCCCACCACCGCTCCCTCAGCAGGCACCATCAATGGTCGAAACATATGCGATAGGGACTTACTCAGAATATTTGAAAGAACCCTTGGATTTCACCATACGAAGCGTCATGCTTCCAAGACCTCTTCCCGATTTTCCCAAATACAAAGGAGAGGGAGATCCAAATGCACATATCAAAGCTTACGCTACAGCCATTCGAGAACTACTCCCATGGGATGGGGTTGTTGCTAAAATATTCCCAAAAACCTTGGAAGGCATCGCTCTCGATTGGTATTATAGAATACCTGAGGCTTCCATCCATTCGTTCAAACAACTCGTTTCAGAGTTCATCAAGGCCTTCGACATGAACAAACTATTAAGAACAGGAATCAGGGAGTTCTTACACATCAAACAAGAACACAACGAATCTGTCGCCCATTTCATCCAAAGGTGGCGTACAGTCCTTTATTCCTCGGCAAGTGCTCCAAACATGGATCAAATGGAACTATGTGATTTATTCCTTCATTCGCTTAGCAGAGAAGTGAAGGAAGAAGTCTAGAAGTTCCCATTACGAACTTACGATGAAGTACTAGAGAGTGCTCTTCGAATAGATCAAGCAGCAATTGATAGTGGTCACAAAACATATGGAGCAAACGGGAGGTTAATCGCCCCCAATCAGAACACTACAACTTATCCCACTACCACGAACGTCAATCAAGGACCTAAAATCCTTAACAAAAATCGGGGTGTAACAACAGATGGAGTAACCGACCAACCTAAAAAGGTAAATATTGTCAATACTCCATCACAAATAAACAACCAACGAAACAACAACTTTACCCCGACAGTCAATGCAGTGGATTTTAATCATCCACAACAACAACAACAACAACAACAACGGGTGAAATCCCATACAGGGTCCAAGCCAAAATTCAACTAGGTACCAAAACCAGAATTCAAACCAAAGACAACAAACGCAAAATTTTAATAGACAACGGTTTGATCAAAATTTTGGGCCACAATACACATCAAATCAACAAACTAGGAATTACAATCCTAATTCATACTGTGGTTTCCACAAAATTTGGGGCCATGACACTAGAACGTGCCGTGACTACAATAAATTCATGCAACGCTTGCCAGATGAACAAAAACAACTTTTTATGGATATGTTCTTAGCAGATCCTACGTCACCAACGTCAAATACCTTTTCAGGAGTTTCCCCTCAAAACACACCCCTGAAGATCTTTAATGATCCACTCCCAAATCACGATAACAACAGGCTAAATCCAACTGGGATGAACAAAGGTGCAATGACAGGAAACAATGATCATGAAGCCTCGACCTCGCTAAATCCATTAGTTGCGCCGCAACTAGGAAGTCAACCACGACCTAAGGTAGTCGGTTTAGTAGAGTTAGACGCTGAGCTACCCATCGAAGCTATAACAAGGACGAGAGTATTTCTCTCAGCCAAGTCCAAGCCACCTGCCAGAGGCAGATGACATCCAACAAATCGTAGTAAAACCTATGGGAGCCTATGATTTGATTAACGACCTAACAAAAACCTTCTCACATTTCATTCTTAGACTTACTAAAGAACTCTCCTGCCCACAGGGCTGCTCTTTTAGAAGCATTAGGTTTAGGTCATCTAATTAACATCACTCCACCACCTGAAACACAGGTAAATCATGTGGACTTTGATGTTCATCCTCCAGGGCAGGCAGATAGGGATGTCGAATTCATATTCGAGATAAACAAAATGCCGACAGATGCTGAGATCACACGCCGAGGTGATCCAGCCTTACATTTGCAAGTATGGGTTTATAACAACTATGTAAAGCGTGTAATGGTTGACGATGGGGTGGCAGTTAACATAGTCCCCTTCTCTTTCCTCCAAAAGCTAGGGTATGGAGAAACCAATTGCTCCACAACTCGAAATACACTAAGGGGCTATGATAGTCTTAAAGCCACCTCGGTTGGAACTATAATATTACCGGTCACCTTAGGACCCAAAACCATCTTGACTGAGTTTTATATTATAGATCGGAAACTAACTATAATATGATCCTCGGCCGACCTTGGATACACCGCATGAAGGCAATCCCTTCTACACTATTTCAAGAAGTAAGGTTTTTACATTTAGGAAAGGTATTCGTGGCCAAAGGTGATCCAAAACCATTTGATGTACACCTAGCTGACTTAAAGAAAAGACCAGGCATACACTCGGAGTTTGAACTCCCAACAAATCAACTTAATAAACCTACCGACAAAAAAAAACAAAAAAAGTTGGTACCTACGACAGATCTTGAAGCTATGAGCCTAGCCAAAGTAACCCCAACCCCTAAAGATGAGGCTAACACTGTAGAAGCAGTATCATTAAGAACTACTGCAAAAATCGTTGAACTACTAGAAAATGATCTACCAATATTCTTACCATTCGATTCAGTAGGCATAGGATATCCCCTAGGCATTGGCTCTCTTCCAGCAGAGGATCTCTGTATGGTGGAAGTAGAATATGCAAACACAACAGATATCCCAGCGTCCATATTCCCAGTCAAATATTGGACACTCCATTTTGATGGAGCTAGATGCCATTACGGAGCGGGGGCAGGTGTAATCTTCACTTCCCCTGAAGGAAAAGTCTTACCTTTTGCCTTTAAACTAAATTTTGAGTGCACAAACAATGGCGCTGAGTACGAAGCCCTCCTCCTTGGCCTCATCTTAGCTAAAAGAATTGGTGTTGATAACATCAGAGTCTTAGGAGACTCACAATTGGTAGCAAACCAAGTCTCAGAGATATATGAAACCAAAGCCGAGCATTTACAGCTTTACAAAAAAGTTGTATTAGATTTAAGCAAGGAATTTGACTTCATATCAATTGAAGCAATCCCGCGAGAGGAAAATCTTCTCACTGATTCAATAGCAACTTCCACATCACGTTTTACTCCAAGCAATAAGTTAGAGGATACCCGTTTCATGGTATCCCTTCGTGATGAACCATTGATAAAGACAATGACAAATTCTCTTTTAAACAGAAATGAATCTACTATCCTAGACCATGTTGATAGTGATATGGCCACTTTGGATTACTTAAACACCTATGCGGCACTACATCTCTCCTATCATATGATAGATTTGTCCTTAATCCCACATTCGTCTTCCTACTTCGGAAATCCCATGGTGGATCTTCCCTCACAAATGGAACCTAGCATATGCACAGTAGAAAATGGGGATGATTTGGATTTACCTCCAGCGCCACCTGAGTTTGAAGAGGGTAACGCCTCTTTGATCGAAGAAACAATTGATATTAACATCGGAATGGAAGACGAACCAAGGATATTGAAATTAGGGTCCTCGTTAACCCCAGAGGAAGTAGAAATACACACTCGGATCCTCAAAGAACATCAGAAGGCGTTTGCATTTAATTATAAGGAAATGACAGGGGTTGCACCCCACATCGCGGTGCACAACCTCGTCACTAAATCTGATGCAAAGCCAGTTAAACAAAAATCGAGACCCATGAAACCCAAGGTAGCTCTCATGGTAAAAGAGGAGGTAATAAAACTCCTCCAAGTAGGATTTATCAAGCCAGTCGATTACTCCCAATGGGTGTCTAACATCGTTCCCGTTCTCAAGAAGAATGGAAAGATACGCATCTGCATAGATTTCCGAGACATCAACAAAGCGTGTCCTAAAGATGACTTCCGTTGCCATCCATTGATGTCATTGTTGATGCAACAGCTGGGTTTGAACTTTTGTCTCTCATGGATGGATTCTCGGGATACAATCAAATTAAAATATCTGAACAAGATCAAGCTAAAACCACGTTTATAACTCCCTGGGGAACTTATTGCTATGTTGTCATGCCATTTGGTCTCAAGAATGCTGGTGCTACATACCAGCGAGCTATGACATATATATTTCATGATTTAATTCATAAAATCATGGAATCCTACGTAGATGACTTGTTGGCTAAGGCCAAGAAGCGTTGTGACCATCCGGAAATACTCCGCATCATTCTCTCACGGCTGATAGAGTACGGAGTCACGCTAAATCTAGAAAAGTGCGTCTTTGGAGTAACAGGAGGGAAGCTCCTAGGTTACATCATATCGTTACGAGGGATAGATGTTGACCCAACCAAAATTCGGGTTGTCCTCGAAATGGTTCCACCTTCGGATGAATCTGGAATCAGGTCATTCCTCGGAAAGCTGGGTGCAATCCGGAGATTCATCCCGGACTTAAGTTTCGCCATACATCCAATCAACAATTTTCTCAAGAAAGATTATAGCATTGATTGGACTGAAGACTGCAATGAAGCTTTTGATGCAGTTAAGCGTTTCCTGTTATCACCACCTACACTAATGCCACCTAAGCTAGATCACCCGTTAATTTTATATTCACGAGCAACCAATGTCTCGCTAGCCTTGCATCTTTGGCTCAAGAAGATGATGACAAGAGAGAACGCGTGATTTATTTCATTAGCCAAACGTTGCTCGACTATGAAACACGTTATACCCAAGCAGAATGAGAATGCCTCGCCATAGTCTTTGCAACCAAACGCTTAAGACACTATATGCTGAATCAAGAAACAAGGGTCATGGTAAAAACGGACCATTTACGAACTTTCCTCACACAAGGGTCCTTGTCTAAAAAGGTTGGACGTTTTATAACCTTAATGGGGGAATTCGAATTAACATTTGTAAATCAGAAGTCGGTTAAAGGACAAATCATCACAGATTGGTTAGCTGATAACCCATTAGATGGAGGTGATCTAGTAGATTTAGATTTTCCAGATGAGTGCGTATACTACATCAAAACCCGACCCTCTATCTCTGAGTGTCCCAGGTACGCTGATATCATTAATTATATCATGGACCATACGTATCCAGAAGGAGCTACACCACAACAAAGAAGGTGGTTACGTATTATCGTAGCTAAATACATCATTATAGAGCAAGTGCTCTATCGGAAAGCGTTCGATGGAATGCTCCTAAGATGTGTCGACACGGAAGAATCCAAGAAGATTCTCCATGAATCCCATAGTGGAATGTGTGGAGGCCACTTCGGTGGTCATGCCACCACTCGTAAAATACATCGAATGGGCTATTTCTGGCCTACTCTAGAACACGACGCAGTAGAGTTCGTACGCAGGTGTCATAAGTGCCAAGAATTCTCCCATGAGATCCATATGCCGGCCTGCTCTGCTGACCAATCAATCACTACTCCATGGCCCTTTTCTACATGGGGCCTAGATTTAATAGGGAAATTCTCTCCCTCGTCCACAGACGGCCATAATTTTATAATCACGGCCACCGAATATTTTACCAAATGGGTAGAGGCTATGCCTCTTACTCCTGTACCTGGTTCTGTAATCGCCAAGTTCATTTTAAACCAAATCATTTGCAGGTACGGTATCCCACAAATCATTATCTCCGATAATGGAACTTCTTTTAAGAATGAAGAGGTTCATGAGCTATGCAATAAATTTAAAATAAGCCATCATACGGCTTCCTTGTATTACCCTCAAGCCAATGGACAGGCTGAAGTGACGAATAAAACACTAAAAGCCATTCTCCTTAAAACGGTGAAAGAAAACAAACGAGATTGGCACTTGAAGTTATATCCGGCCTTATGGGCCCACCGAACCTCAATAAAAACACCAACGGGAGCAACTCCTTTTTCACTAGTATTCGGGGCAGAGGCAGTTCTCCCACTCGAGGTTGAAATACCCAGTCTCCGCATTTCATTACAAGGGATTCTGGATGAAGACGCTTACAGAGAAGCACGTCTTTCCCAACTAGAAAGCCTAGATGAAACTAGGTTAGATGTTGAACAGCGGCATAGAGTCTATGCTGACCGGATGTGCCGGCAATATAACAAGAAAGTCTATGAGCGCGACATATATGAAGGTGATCTAGTTCTAAGACTAGACAGCCGGATCGACAAGAAGACCGGCGAAGGAAGGAAATTCCGGCCTAAATGGTTAGGCCCATACCGAGTCATGAAAGACTATGGGAATGGTGCATACCTCTTATGTACGCTAGAAGGTGAGGAATTTGGTGAAACAGTCAATTCCCTACACCTCAAGCGTTTTTACGCGTAAGCAGCTAGCACTACTTATATATATATATCTACATTGCATCTTCATATAGATTAGGATCATATTGTCCACTTGTTTCATACACAAATGGTGATTAAGGAATCTATTCTCAAAGCAATTCATTACAAACTCATGATGTTGTTGGCATAAACACTTTAATCATACTTCTCCATTTTCATGATATCATCAAATTATCTCGGAATCATTTTATCAAATAAAGCTAGACATGACAAAGTCTTAACGGTAACCATACCAAGATCTGCAAGTTTATTCTCACTTTTGATTTCTTCTTAGGGTAGGTGTCTTGCCTATGGTCTATTCTAGAAGCTTCATGGTGTCACATCTATCCCATATGTATATCTCTTTGGAAATAAACACATACTGACATTTTACTCAAATAAACAAGTCAAACATTGATCAAACAGAAAATTTTAATTTTACACATTTCCTTGCCCCACCAACCTTTGGTGATGAGCTTGCGTCTCTTACTAGTGACGTAGGGTTGGGAAAGGATGGGAATGCCCTTACTACCTATACTTTGCCCACGGTGATAAACCCACGCTTCTTACTAGTAGCATGGGGCAAAGTGTAGGGGGTCCTCTTGACAAATAAATGCAAAAAGTCATACACAAACAATTCAAACTTTGAAACTTTGAGTCAAAAACAAATGAATCAGATGTTCAAAGTCCCAAGAGAGTTAAAATCCTAAAAACCCAGATTTTGTCTACTATGTGGCCATCTACGGGTCTAAGTCTGGATAAACCGCAAAGCAAGTTGCATCCAAAACTATGAAGTCACTCGAGTAGAGTAGACTTGTGGTGTCCTAATTTGGTTCCACCAAAGCTTTGTCTGTCTTTCATCACTATCATTTCACTACACCTCATAACTTGCGCCCTTCCCAACTCTTGGTGATAAGCCCTCGCATCTTACTAGTTGCGTGGAGTTGGGGGTAGGGGCAGGTTTATCTGTTCATCATACCGGTTTGTTTTCATCACTTTGCCAAAACAAACATGAAGTATCCAAAATTGCTTACAGAAACTAAGATTCAAAATCACATTATATCTACATCATCATATATCAGCATCATGAAACACAAAAGGAAAGTAAAACACTTGCATCATTTGTTCACCATTGCATATATTCTAAAAGAAACATATAAACGTACATCATAGCATACATGAGGAAACTGGAAATAGAAAGAAAGCCATGAATGCCAAGATTTTGATCCAGAACGAATGCATATATATAAATAATCAATGTTTATATACAATGCCATCATGCACTAAGCATGGTCAAAATGCTCAAAGAGCCCGGGATATACAAAAGAATATATAGTACAAAATCTACGAGAGCCAAGTGGCTTCTCAATCCCTACGGGACCCCTCTGAAGGTGCACGCCCACGCCTAGGACTCCGGCTACGCCGGCGCTCTGAATGCACGGAGGGCTCAGGATCCCGAGGGGCAGCCGCAGTCTCACCACGAGAATGGCTCCTCATCAAGCGCTCAGCCATCCTGTACCCCGCTAGCTCGGTGCGAAGGGTCGATACCATCCTGGCCACATGCCAGACAGGAGCAAAGACGTCGGTATGTCTGCCGCTCCTGAAGGCTCCCCAGCGTCCACGGACAGCTCTGCGTGGGTCCTCTCCATGGGGATCATCAGGGTATCAGTGCATACCCTGCGGATCAAGTCCCGCCACTCATCGGCGGTCTCTGCAAACAAAGGAGAAAACAAATTAGAAACCAAACAAGAAATTAAAAGATACAAGATAGCAACTAAGGAGATCTAACAAAAAAAAACACTAGAAGGGAGAGAGGGTAACTTACTCGGATCACCAGGCCTCCAAGATGGATCTATGGGGTCAGCGCCCACGGATGCCGCTACTGACTGAGGGGCTGCTCCTGTGGCTGGAGCAACGTAACGCCCAACAGACTCATCCTCCCCATGGCCCTAGGAGAGTGGCTCCTCTGAAACCAGAGTCACCCTCTCTGCACTCTGCTCGGCCCTCTCCGCCTGCATGATATCCTAGGTATCGTGCCACTCAGGATCACTGTCCTCGGTCTCCTCCTCTGTCTCCCCCCGTAAACTCCTCAGACTCGGAGTCTACCTCAATGGGGTCATCGCTTGCTTGTGGGGCAGGACCCACGGCAATCTGAAGTAAAGGTGCCTGAGGCGCACCGGCTCTCCCTCTGGCACGAACTATCCTCCTGGCTGCAATAGGAATGCCAGGAGTAACCACTGTCCAACCCCCTCTAGGCCCCCTCAGCCTCTCGGGTGATCTATATATCTTGGCGCCAGCCCAGGGAAGCATACCCATGTATGGTAGGCCAAACTGCTGAGGAACTCGGCCAAAGGGGTGCATCTCCACTCGCCCCACTCTGTCAATAAGCTTCCCTGTCGTGGAGCAGGAGATCAAGGTAAGAGCCTCCTCGCCCCATATGCCTGCCATAGTCTGGTATGGTGTGGCCTCCATGTCGGCAGTAGTCAGGGAGGCAACTAGCTGATGAGGTGCTCTAAGCACCAACATGTCTGTCCATCTGGCTGCCCTCACAGCTCCAGGATCTGCCACCTCCACACCCCTGCCATAAGGGATGAAATGCTCATAGACCCAACTCATGACTAGAGTCGGGTGGCTCAATGACTGCCCCTATAAATGGACCACCCTGTATAAGTCATGGTAGGTGGTCCCAAGAATGTCTGCTCCCCAGGCATATATCTGACCATGCCCCTCTATCTGTGTAATAATGGGGGACCAGCAGTATAATAATGTATCTCCTCCCTTGTCCCCGATCAGTCTCGAGGCAAGGATCCCCATGATGGCCTGGCGAAGTAGGGGGATGGGCAAAGAAGGAATAGATCGAACTCTCACCCCCTTCTTCGACCCCGTGGAGATGACTGCATCTCCCATATATGTGGCCCACTGTGCAATCTGTGCCCGTGAGCTGCTTGTCTCTAGGGTGAGTCGTCTCCCGATGATCGGGACCCCCAGAATGCGATAGACGTCCTCCAGTGTAATAGTCCACTCACCGCGGACCCCTGGCAATCGGAAGGTGTTCCGATCTGCATCCCAGTATGAGAACAAGTCACAAAGGATGTGACTAGATGGTGTAACGTGGGGCACGCATGTGAAATGCGTAGTATCCCAGCCCACTGAAGAGTGTCCTCCTCATCCTGTGAGAGGGCATCTAGAACCCCTAGGAGCCATCACACTCCCTCTCTCTACTCCACCGGATATACTCCTCTCTCACCTGCATACACCCAAAAACACACAAAACAAAGCAAGTTAGCATCCAAGTAATACTAGAAAAATCATGAAAGCACGTAGAAATGCTAAAAATACAAACACAATCTCAAAAAGAGGTTCCTTTTGCATTACATGCAAAAACCACCACCTGAGCGGGGGGCGGTTTTGTAACCACCCTTAAGGGGTGGTGGTCGTGTAACCCACCACCTGAAAGGGCGGCGGTCATGTAACCACCACCCAGGCGGGGCGGTCGGTGGTCGTGGTCAAAAACCCACGCGGGTTTTAAATTTAAAAAGCCTAAAAAACGTAAAAAAATGACCATTTTACCTAAAAACAAAGCCTACCCAGTAGGCGCCCCCCCTAGGTGGACCTTTTAACACTAACATTTTCAAAAATTACCCCCCCATGACAAAGTATTTAGCATTTCAAATTTAAGGTGATAAAAGGATAAAGCGAAGAAAACTAACTTTGTGATCTCATGGTCGATGTTCCACACGTGGAGGCATGATCGCTATCTCGTCACGGATGTTTTGACTCTACTCACGCAAGAAACCGTCACCGTGGGTCCCAGAGCTCAAAATCAATCAAATCGACTCACGCAAATGAATAGGAAAATGGGCCCACTTTCATATATATAGCACTCTGATTCGTTTTAAAATGACTTTTTCACAGGTTTGGAGCGATGGAGGTAAGTTCCTATCCCCGCACAAATGGTACGTTCTCATTCCCTATTATTTTAGCGTTTATTTTCAAACTTTTGTGTCTATCTGCACTTGAGTTCTCTTTTCATTTTGCAGGTAGCGGGAATTTTGGATGGCGTCATTTCAACACACGGATGTATCAGGTATAACTTCTAACTTCCCATTTCGGGACCGCCATACTCGGACCCACCATTTTACGCCTCTTCATGGCTAAAACGCTTCTCAGAGGGAAGCGATATGTACGTACCCAAAATTGTAAATCTTGTCTTGCCCAGAACAACGTGACACGTGCCCCATGATGATACGAGTCTCCTCGCAGGTGTTCGGATCGAGAAAAGCTCTCCAGTGTGCGTTAACATCCCGCACATGCCCCGCTTAGCCCCCACGTGCTTTATTTTTCCTTTTCCCCTCTTTTCTTAGCCTTTTTCTCTTGATGTGAAACCACCCCCTTGCAGGCAGGCGGCGGTCTCGTGACCGCCGCCACTGAGCAGGCGCGGTCTTGCTACCACCACCCTACTCAGGGCGGCGGTCCTTTACGCATTTTCCAGAAAGCTCTTTTAACATGACTCACGTAAATTCAATGTTTTACCAGCTTTCTTTCACCGCCATAAGCTTGCATTTATGATTCTGGTTCCCTGGAATAGTGTTTTGCCATTGTTTATAGTTTAAGAGTTCTATTTGGCTTTTACCTTGGGTAAATGCAAATGCTATAAATAGATGGCTTGTGCTCAAGAAAATGGCCCCTCATTCACTTCTCATCTTCTCATTTTCAGTAATTCAGTCTTTTATTTTGCTTAGGATTCATAGTTTAGTTCATTACATGCTTAGTTAGCATTGTTTTACTGTTGGTAAGCCACATATCCATCTTGTGCAAGCAGTGTTGTTATTTCATCCAATCCATTGGAGTAGAATAGCTTAGGAAGCCATTAAAGTTGCAGGTTTTGCTCCTCAAACAGGATAGTTTCAGGTTCTGGATGCTTTATGTTGCATGACTCGCAATAGATCCCGCTAGGAATTGCATAAGCCAAGCTCTGTACTCTTGCGCTATCCCTCTCCTACTCGCATTGTATTCGGTGTGTATTCTGAGCTGCCTTTATCCCAATATCTACTTCTATTGATGCTAGCATTACACGCTTTTCTGGATCCACGTGAACATGAAAGAATGAGGAGATCATCTTTGAGGGACAAGATCACACACACCATCGGATTCGCCACTGTTCTGCAGAATCCAGGTTCTAGCTTTCAAAGTTCTAGTTAGAATCATATCAAATAGAGTAGTTAATTGCTTTATTTCAGTAAATTCTATTCTCGATATTGCCAGGGAAGCTGTGGGGATTGATAGTTTCTGAGAAACTATGATTCACTCCTCACTTCTGAGGTAGGATCGAGAATCTTGCAAATAGATTAGATGAGCTATTTTATTGTTTAGAATAGATCTACAAATTACACAGACAAATAGCTACACTCGGTTATTTTGTTTGTTTTAAATTATTATTTTAGTTGTCTTTCTAGATATTTTAAATAGTTGTTTTCTTAAATTCGTAAAGTTCATCAGAAAAACACAAAAAGATAGAGAAAACATATATGCTATAGATACACTTCACATAGTTAAATTTCATTTTGTTACAGTTAATTTACTTTGTTACTTTTGTATGACAATCACGGGACCTAGAGAGCCCAGGGAATACATATTCGAGCCAATCGTGCCCCAACCCAATCTCATCACGGCAATAACCGATATAGATCAAAATCTTAGGATTCAAGTCTTCCGAACAACGGTAAGCTTGCAACAAATCAATTCTCAGTTGAGCGGACTAAACATAGAAGATGACCAAGCACACACATTTTGGTCGAATCAACCGAACTACAGATTACCCTAGGCAAACATTCATATGACTGTAGAAGGGTTCGAAAGAGAACAAACCTTTGGTTGTGATCCTTTGGTCCCATGCCGAGATGCGGGACACTCTTCTAGATATAGATACCAACCTAAGAATCCAGGTTGCACGAACACCTGTAGGGTATTCTGAGAAAATCACACAGTTATTGATCCTAAATATAGAAGCTGAGAAAGCATACGATTACTGGATATTAGGGATTAGGACTTGATTTCACGCATGACCATAACAGGTCCACAACTAAGAGTCTATGGTTGTGACCCACAAATCCCATAGCCCAACGAATCCACAGGAGAATTAGACATAGACACTGGCCTACGCACACTAGTATTCCAGTCTACTCCACTTCCACCTATCATCATCGAACAATTATCCTTGCTAGACACAACAACTAACAAAGCTAGAGAGTTCTGGACTAGGCCAGAGAACCGTCCATAGATTGGCTACATTTACCATCCACCATATGACCCTATCCGAAGAAATACACGAAACTATCCGGGTCATTTTCCACATATATTCCTGACCCATAGATCGAATCACGCGAGCTCGATATTGATTGGAGCCTTGAGCGGTCATCATCTTGGCGACCGATCTATCACACTGAGCCCAAGTTTTCTTTGCTTTAGATTCATGCAAGTTCCATTAGTTAGGAGGGTCTCTTCTCACACATATTCCATCCCCACCAGTGTCTTTAGATTCGGGTGCGAGGAAGAGTCACTTGTAGATTCCCACGCATTGAAGACATTAGATTGCCTAAAGCTAGTATTTTTCTAGGGGGATTATAAAATCGACAACTCCTCATTGAAGTCAAAGACAGAAAAATAACCTTGGACAGAGACAAGATGCCCCCTTTTAGGGTTTTTAAGCCAGGACTTCGCCACCCGCGCCTTGTATTTCTCACTGTCCTGATCGAAGAGGGCTTGCGCCTGGTTCTGGGAAATCACTATAGCATTGTCCATCTCTGGAATTCTTAGGGTAGTGCCAATGGCGGCAGCGTCAAGTTTAGCGATGAGTTCCCCATGCACATTCATCAGCTCATTCGAATCAGGGTTGTAATGAGCGCCGCAGGAAAGCACCGTATCTGCGCATTGCACCGAGATAGGGAAACCACCGGTGAATGCCAAACCACTGTCATGAATCGCCTGTGCCATAGGTGAAGGGTTTACGTCTATCATCCTTGCCCAAAAATCTCCAAAGTCGAGGTGGCGAACCTCACTGTCCCCGATATCGGGAACGATGCAGGACTCGAGCGGTGAGACTTGCTCCTGGCCTTGGAATTTAATCTTCATTTTGATAGTAATTTGAAAAGTCAAGGTTGCAATCTAGACTCGGGATGAAATTGTAGGGGGAATGAGTATGTGCGCAGAAATCTTGATCGTGAAGGTATGAGCAAAGGATGGCAAGAAAGCAGTGTGCAAAACGCATAAGGGGCAGTTCATTATATAGCCGTTTGGGAGAGAGAAAGACAATTAATGCGCATTAAATACACACCTACCAACTTGGAAAGCAAGATATTTGTGAAGAGCGGGAAAAATTAACTCGAATGGCCTTTGGTTCATTTGGGACACGCGGGATGCGAAAGCGCGATTCAGCTGAAACGGGCGACGCGGGAAAAGTATGCACAAATGCTTCTGGACATGAGGGACGAAAGTACGCGGAATACGTGATTCGGCCGAATCGGACGAAAAGGGAACAATGGGCCCGGGTGAACTTGGGACACTTGGGACAAAAAGTTCCGACGGGCCCGAAAAGAACGGACTTCGGGTAAAGTGGCCGATTGGGGAACAGAGAGCCCAAATGAACTTGGGACACTTGGGACAAAAATGTTCGACAGGCCCGAAAATCACACAAAATGACCCAAAAACGCAGATTTTTCCCAATTTCTTGACTTTTCACATTACCAGGACAACAGAAAAGATATTTAACTTCAAATTTTTCAATTTTTCAACTTCTCAAAAGCAGGAGAATTTTGAGTGGACAATAGACCCCAAGCAAAGTTATATTGTGAAGGGTGACATGATTAATTTGAAAAATGCAAATGATTTGGAACAATCAAATGAAGAAATTAGAAAACTAAGTTATACAATTGGGAACATTTTTTTCAAACATTTTTGAAATGGTTTTTAGTTTTGTTTTTTGTGAACAATTTTATATTGTTTTTGGGTTTTTGTGAATAATTTTATATTGTTTTTGGGTTTTTGTGAACAATTTTGTATTATTCTTGGGTTTTTTTGTGTTGACCACACGCCAAGGAAGAGGGAAAAGGGGTTCCCAAGCTGTAACCAACATGTTACACATGAATTAGGTGAACATAAGTAAGATATAAGACGAACAAGAGTGGTATATAATGGACATGATGACCTGACAAGGAGAACATGTGACACAAGGCGATGCAGAATGACACAAGAAGGAGAAAAGGAAAAATAACAAAGCAAGTAAGCGCACTGATATGCCCGCAGCATAAGGGTTACTCTTCAAAGACTCATGATTATAACTTCTTCAAATGAATGACATTCATAGAATCTTTTAAATATTTTCCATCCTTAGTAGATAGTTTATATGCACCAGATCCAAATTTCATAGTGATAATATAAGGACCCAACCAATTAGGCTTAGATTTCCTTATTTTTCACATGGCTTGGTTGTGTTATTCTAATTTTATTTTAGGACCAAGTCACCAATCTCGAACTATCGTGGTTGAATCTTGCGGTTGTAGTTATGATGTAGTCGATTCTAATATACCTACAAACGATCCAAAGTGTGAATGTGTCTCTCGGTTAGTAGCTTCATCTCTACGAGGTGTGTGCAATGGTAATCCTCTTCATGCATGAGGTGTTAGAGGGAGACACAGAGTGAAGGAAGTTTGACTTGATGGGTAATATGGCTTCAGAGCCATATACAAGGGAGAATGGGGTAGCTCTGTAGGAGTAAAAAGATGTGGGTAGGCCCAGAGGATGGGATACAACCGTGTATGCCAATTACGTCCATGCTTATCAATTGTCTTTTCCAAGATGAATTTGATAGTATTGTTCAAAGCTTTAGACTGGCCATTGCATTGTGGGTAGTACGAAGTGGCCCATTTCAAGAGGATATGATATTTTTTTAGCAAGGGATTTGACATTATTATTTTTGAAGGAACCACCATTGTTAGTGACAATGGTAGTGGGAATGCCAAAACGATAGATAATTTGGTTAAAAATGAATTTAGAGATACTACACCAGGAAACATAACTCAGAGACATAACCTCGACCCACTTAGTGAAATATTTAGTGGTTGTTATAATGAAGGTATGGCCATCAGAGGATGTGGGATTTATTTTTTTGATTAGATTGAGCCCCCATTTATAAAAATGCCATGGTGAGGTGATAGGATGCAAGGTTTGAGGTGTATGAATTAGATTACCATATTTTTAGCAAGCCTAACATTTCTTCACATAATTACATGCGTTTTTTTCCATTGTAGGCCAGTAGTATTCGACATGCAAGATCTTATTTGGAAAGACCATTTCATTGGTGTGTACACCACATATACCTAAGTGTACTTCAACTAGCATTTGATTAGCTTCATCCTGATTGAGACATCTTAAGAGAGTCCCATCATAGCCCCTTCGATATAAGGTGTCAAGGAGGATAGTGTAGCATGACACACGTTGTGCCAAGACTCTTTTATTGGCTGAGTTTAATAGTTTGAATGAAGGTGTATATATCATGATACCATGGGTGATTAGGAGCAATAATCTCACATGCCATGGTGGAATTTGGAAAATCGTATGCAGGCACCAAAATATGTTCAACGAGGAACTCATTATGAGTTTTATTAGAGTCGATTACAAGAAGGGATGCAAAAGTCACCATGTCATCCGCCCCTTTGTTTTACAGACGAGGCACTTGTTTAAAAGTGATAATCCAAAAATATCCGTTGAGACTATCGACCATATGTTTATAAGGTAGAAGCTTCTCATCTTTTACTTGATATTCAAAATTGAATTGCTTGATGATGAAAAGAGAGTCACCAAAGATGGTCAAATCTGGTAGTCGCTAGGAGATAGCAAAGCCTAGACCTACTATTAATGTTTCATACTTTGCCATATTGTTGGTACATGGAAAGCCGATGTGGTAAGATTTAGGGATTAGAAACCCATTTGGTGTACGTAAAACAATCCCAAATCCAAATCCATGTTGGATATAAGAGCCATTGAAGAATATAATATATGAAGGGACCGCATCAATGTATAACAGGTCTTCATCTGGGAACTCAAATTGCAAGGGTTGAGAATTTAGCAGTGGCACTTCGACCAATTGATCTACCACTATTTAACCTTTTACAATTTTCTGGTTAACAAATTTAATATCAAATTCATTGAGGAGTATGATCCAACTGAAATCCTTACTTTTATCACCGGTCTTGAAAGTAGATACTTGAGAGGATCAACCTTTGTGATTAGCTTGGTGGTATGATTTAACAAATAGTGCCACAACTTGCCAAAAGTGTATGCGACTGCGAATCAACATTTCTCAACTAGTGAGTACTTGAATTCATGTTCAAGAATGGTCCTACTTAAATAGTACACAACTTGTTCCTGATCCTTGTCATTGTGTTTTGCCAATAATGCCCAAATGGCATGTTCTATTCCAGAAGTGTACACCAACATAATATTGTCTTGTATTGGCAACATGAGTACCGACAAAGTGGACAAATATTCTTTCAACTTAATGAAAGAGTCTTGACAGTCATGTGTCCACTTGAATTGGGAATCCTTCTTAAGTAGTTGGTTAAAGTGATGGCACTTGTCCATGAGTTGACAGATGAAGTGCCGAATAGACATTATTTTACCTTGTAATCCCCTCAATTGACGCAGATTCTGAAGAGGTGGCATTTTCATGATTTCTTTGAATTTTGTATGGTACCCTTTGATTCCCCTTTGTGAGATGATAAATCCCAGAAATTTACCATAAGTGATACCAAAGAAACACTTTTTTGGATTAAGGTGAACCTTGTATTCTCTTAATCACTCAAAAATATGCCATAGAATAGCTAGATGGTCGACTCTGGTTTTTAACTTAGCAAGGATTTCATCTACATACTCCTCCATTATATCGTGAAGAAGATCGTGAAAAATAACAATCACGACAAGTTGATAGGTTACACCAACGTTCTTAAGGCCAAAAGGCATGACCTTGTAACAAAATGTTCCCGTGGGGTTGTTAAAGTTGTCTTGTGTTGGTCTTCTTCAACAATTTGAATTTGATTGTATCCTGAAAAGTCATCCATAAGAGATAATATCTCGTGGCCCATAATAGAATCAATAACCATGTCGATGTTGGGTAGAGGGAAGTCATCCTTGGGACATGCCTTATTGATGTCATGGAAGTTCATACAAATACGAATTTTGGGGTCTTCTTTACAACTGGTATCATGTTTGATATCCACTATGAGTCATTGATGGACCATATGAATCCTACATCTAGCATTTTTTGGAGTTCAACATTGACAAACAATGCAACCTTGGGATGCATCTTACACAACTTTTTCTTTATAGGATTGGCATCTGGGCGTGCCACGAGGTGATGAACCAAAAGGGAAAGGATCGAGGCATTTCATATCTCTATAAGACCAAGTGAATACATCTTGAAACTTAATTAGAATCTTTGTGAATGCCTTGATTTAAGTTTATGAGAGACTAGCACCAAGTTGTAGAAATTTAGGTTGGTCTTTTGTGTTGTTATTGATAATTGTCGTTTCTTTTACCAACAATTTAGAAGATTCATTTTCTTAAAATGACATTATAGGTTTATGTAGGTCGTCAAATATTTATGGATCTAAATCTTCTCTCTCTAGGGTGCATGCTATCACTAAGACTGGCTTCGGGTCTTTGGTGTTTGGAGCTACATGCACATATATATTGGGCTGAGTTAATCTCATGCTACTAATCTATCTCTAACACCTTTGAAATATTTTCACTAGGTGAGATATGATTTTTCCTTTTTTTGTTTTTGACTTATTTTACTTTTGGACTAGAGATTTCTAGTTCCTCACCAAAGTAAGAAGTAGCGTCAAGTTTTATATTTAAACTCTTCTTGTGATCCGATAAGGGAAAAGGGTCTCGAGTCGTAAGGAACTCCTGGATGGCCTCATCATTTTAAAAGAGGTCCATGAAAATATGACATTGCTACTCCTGATCAATAAAGGAAGGGTAAACAATGTCAATATTTTGGATGGATAGGTCTTCGAGAAAAAGTGTAGTTTTAACAAGGTTTTCAAAGATGCTATGTGTGGAACCGGTCTCAACTTTGGAATCCGAGTCCTCATCGATAGTTAGTACATCGAATATAAATGACCTCTTCTCAAAGGTCTCATATCCTAGACCATGTGTGTAGAGATTAGATTTGATTTCAATGGGTTTGAAAGTGCCATGTCCTCTTCTTTTCCAGTTCATTTTTTTCATCACTTTATGTGCCTTGGTATAATCAGTGGATTCATAACATTCAGCCATCTGATCCTCATATAGCCAAGAGTTGTCAGATCCTTGAATGTTTTCATCTTCTAAGTATCCATATTGTCTCCAAGGAGTAGTTCCCAGATAGTAAACAAGAGGTTCTCATAAGTGGGGAGTGTTAGGGCGTCCATAGCGGTGAGGTGATAAAGGGAGTTGGCCAACAAGAAATGCATTTTCAAGTATATATTCATCAAGAACTTTATGAGAAAATTTAATCTCAGGTGATGGTTTGGACGTAGATGCTTTAGAAGAAGATGTAGAGGCATGAGAGTGTAGCAAAATTTCAGGATTGATGTGGTTGTTAGCAACATGAATGACACGAGGTTTAGTTATGCAATCAATAGATGGGCAATAATTAGCTACGTTGTACCTTGCTTCTAGAAGTTTACAGTATTTGAAATTTTTAGCATCAACAAGTAAGGTGAAATCTTTGCCATTGTACGAGAACTTTATACACCGATGGAAGGTGGAAGGCACAACTTGCATTACATGTATCCAAGGTCGACCTAGAAGGAAGTTATATGATGTTTCTACATCCATGACATGGCAAAGGGTGTCTAGGATTTGGGGACCGACTTGCATAAGAAGGATGATAGTACCAGAGGATTGGCGCTCAGTATTGTCATAACCACGAATGGTAATAACATTAGCATCCAAGTCATCCACGGTATGACCAAGACAACGTAGCATTTTCATATAACAAATGTTAAGAGTCACTTTGTTGTCTATAAGAACTCTTTTGACCTTATTACAAAGAGTTGTTTTTTTAAAGGTTGGGGTTCAACATATTCTGAGGGCCGAAAGACAATATGGGACTTTATGACGAAAGGTTGGCAATCATAGCTTGAAATTATTGAACATTAAGGGTTGGAGGAACATGAGCTTCATGAAGAGCAAGAGTTAGGATGTCTTATAAGATAGGTGACTCTTTCAATAGCTCTATTAGATATATATGCGCAGGAGTGGTCACTAACTATTTTAGTAGGTCGTACTAACCGGGAGTAGAGGATTTAACATTGAATGTTGAATTTTGATTTGTGTGAGCTATTGGTTTGGAAGTTTGCGGCTCTGCAGAAGATGTAGTTGGTTAGCTTGTTGCAGGAACCCATATTTTCTTTTGACATGTGGCTACTGTAATTATCAGAGGTTTGAATTTGATGGTGGCAACTGTAGGAGGCACTTACTCAATAAATGAAAGAATTGATTTGAACTCAACATTATTGGAGGATTGGCCTTTATCAGCATTCTTGTTATCAACACCATGTTTGGGGAATGGGTTTAAGAACAATTTGAGATTTTCATTAGGTGTTTTATTTGATGAAGGTTTGACAATGTTAATTTCCCCGCTATCGATGAGGTCTTAGAAAAGTGACGTAAACAAACACATCGATCAGTTGTGTGACCATCAATGCGATGAAAGTCAAAGTAAGTGTTGGCTTTGTACCAAGTGGGTTTAGGTTCTCCTTCAACCCAAGGTCATGTGATATGATAGTTTACTATGTTGGCATTAAGAAATTGTCATAGGACGTTTGAGAGAGGTTCTCCCAAATGAGTGAAGTGATGTTGTTTGGAGTCACGAGAAGAGAAATCCTATTTACTTGAAACCACAAGAGGTTGTTTGTATTTTTTCATCTTAACTTGAATGTTCTGAACATTATAAATTTTTCATTTATGTTGGTGTATGTGACTAGACTTGTCTTCATTCAACGTCTTGTCCACCTAGTTGGTTAGTCATCTCACTTAGTGAGAATATGTCATAGTTAAATAGGTCATAGGGCTAGTGTACACGTGTCATGCACAAGAGTTACACAACACTCTTATATGTACCCTTTCATTCTGATTTATGAGCATGTCAGACACTCTGCTACCTTTCTCTACATAAGCGTATTTGTTATTCTGTTGCATGATTTTAAATTGTTGCTCCAATCTTGTTGATTATGTTAGAGCTATCACGTTACTGTTGGAGTGCAACTTCATCGTGGTGCATAGTTTCTGTATCAATACTAACGATCACTCTTTCATGGTATAAGAGCTTGAGGATTCGGTAAACATGCACTTATCATTTTTGGGTTGTTGATTACTTCGGTTTTATTTTTATCGTTCCTCGTGTAAGTTATTTCAATTTTATTTGGAATCTTGTTAATAGATCTGATAATCTTGTTTTCTGGAGTTGTGCATTTTTGGGGTTTGTGCATGTGTGCAAGTTTGCATTTTTCACCGTTGAATTTTGCTGGTTGTGGTCACATCTTGGTGGGAAAACACTTTTTTAGAGGTTGGTGCATTTCTCTCCTTATTCAAATTTGTAATTAAAAGTGATTTTTTAAATTTTTTTGTGTTTTTGTCCTTTTATCTCCTCTCTCTCTCCTACCTGGTTGCATTGTTTTACCTTTACATTAGCTCTCCGATTGCTGCCCCGAATTTGAGCTCTTCTTGCTTTCCCATTGCCCTTTTTTTTTCTTGGCCGAACTGTGTTTATTTACCTCACTAGTCATGTTCTGAGTTGATTGTGCATATGAGTCTATTATTACATCAATTTTTTTTACTTCTTGGGCCAAGTCAAGCATTATTCTTTGGTTCGTATTAGCTCATTTGGCTCATTGGTTGCTTCTTTGACTCACTGGCGTGCTTTATCTTGGGCTCCTTTCCCACATGTTGTGTGGGTCTTTTTTTTGCAGGTCATGCTCTGGCCCCCTTGCATGTGGATTTTTTGCATGATTCTCGGTTTTGTATTAACCAAGTTTGCTTCACCTATGTTTTTTATACCTTTGCGTTGCATTGGGCTCTTTTTCTGTGATATGTGTTGATTGTTGTTTTTTCTTAGAGTCGTTTAGCTTCTCCTCCTGCGTTGGCCTCAGCTCCATTCCATATATCCATGCTTATCCCATGTCTTCCGTTGCATTGGGTGTTACACCCAAGTCACACGCAACATTAACCAAAGCTCCTTTCCCTTTTAACTGTGTGTATACTTATCCTTTTTGTGGCCTCCTCAGGCCCCTCCCCATTCTATGTTCGCGAAGATTTTAGCTTAAATCGGTGGATTGTTTTTTTTAATTGGTGGGTTCTAATTTTAAAAGGGTGGTTTTTAGTTAAAGCCGGACTTTTTTTTTTGAAACCTGGTAGGTCATAGACCGCCATATCCCATAGTTGGGGTGGGTAGAATTCTTCGGCTAAGTGGCCAAGGTTCGAGGGGTTTCCATTATGCCAAATTCACACGGGGCACGATTCCGATGGGGTTTCCATTCCACCAAATTTTCCCGGGAATGATCCTGATAGGGTTTCCATTCCACCAAATTCACCCGGTGCATGATCCCGACCTCATCCCTTATTACGGTATCTCTTGGCTTCGCTTTCAGTGAGAATTGAACCTTGGTGGACTCTTTACGAACCAAATGTCTTTCACCATTGAAACAAACACCATTTGATAGGACGTGTGTTTTTAAAAAGGTAAGTTTATTATATGTCGTCCATTAACACCATTTGATAGGACGTGTGTTTTTATAAAGGTAAGTTTATTATATGTGGTCCATTAATAGTAAAAAGAGGTGATGTTTATAAATTGCGGTAGATGCTTATTTAAAAAAGTAAGGTGGCTTTAATTTATTAAAATCTTAGTGTTTTATATTAGGATTTAATACATTAAAAAGGTAAGGTCTATTTTAACAAGACCATGATATGGAAAATACTATCGAAGGTGATGTTTTGTGGTAAGTAGTGAGGAAGACTTAGATACAACATACTTTAAAACAATAATATAAAGATAAGTATTCAAATTCTTTGAGGTATAATAAACGGGGTTGTAAATTTTTAGAAGAAAGAATTAGTGAAACTTATTAATAAATATAGAGTAGAGAAGAAAATAAATAACCTCTTGTGGGAGGATTGAATGCTTGAAAATACATTTCCAAATGTAGTGTACATGGGAAACAATATTACGTTGTCCAAGAAAAAACAAGGGACTTAAACAATCCCTATGTATCACTGATATTTTGCTAAAGTTGTCTATGGTTCTAGTAAGCCTTTGTAATAGTGGAAGACTTGCATTCAATTTATAATCTTGAACATGCCAATGGTAAAGACAATGTTTCTTGAGTTATTTGAGTATTTGTGAAGAAAAATTATTGTGTGTACAAATGTGGTTTATTGTTTAAAAAACTAAGAGATCCATAATAATATATATGACGTGTATAACATGTTAGTGGAGTAAAATTCCAAGTGCCACTACACAATTTATTTGTATGTATTGAAAATTTGTCTTATATTCACCCTAAACCATGAACTGATATTTTGTTGTGGACACATTTTTTTAATTACTGTGCACCCATATATGATTTAGTACAAATATTTTATCGCAAATCAAACCTAATATCTTTCTACTTAAGCACAAAACTACATGGAGGATATTGGTTTAAATTCGAATTTGGGCAAAGAAATAGAAAAGGAAGAGAAATTTAAAATCAATATATGTTGGGGGTAATATACCAACAACATTAATCTGAAGTTGTGTTTTGGTATGACAAGAAAAATGGCTAATATGGAGAAACTGGGTATTTCTATTTATGAATTTGGCTATTAACATCATACTTGTTTTACCTAATTTTCACACCCACGAGTACAACAAAAGATAAGACCAAAATTAACTAACTAAATGTGTGAAGACAAGGGATTCAAGCAGTTATTGTAGAAAATTCCATTGCTCTCTTCTAGTCCCAAACTGGTTTTTGTAACAACATATTTGTTAATCAACATATGAAAAGATTAGTATACATTTTTATAGCTGATAGAAACATATTCAAATGGACTAATTAATTTAAAAACTTCATTAAAATAATAATTAAGAGGTGCACACATCTGAAATAATTTTAAATAGAGGAACACAAATTTAAGCCAAAGATATTTACATCTTGCCAAATAGAAGACTTGGGCATAGCCTTAGACAAATACCTGACCTCTAGTGGGTATCCCTAATTGTGTTTAAGCATTACCAAATTCACTTCTGAAAAAGTATGGCTTTCGTAAGCCAAACCATGCTTCTTGTATAATAGATTCATCAACTTCTTTAGTTTCCACGAGGCAGAGGAGGTTCCTTCTTGAGGAAAGAAACACTTTCAATTTTTAATCTAACACACTTTACAAATTAAATAGCCATGATTTCAAAACAAAGTGATATATTGAGTTACCTGAGCAAGGTGGAGTTGAGAAGTGGGAACAACATGAGGGAATTTACAAGTGATTTGAACCATTCATGTGGTGGAGAATGCATAGCCTCCGTACTTATAACTTTGGATGCCCAAAATCCTGTGTAGTTATTTACTTTTTGTTATGGATAATACACACCAAAATTACCCAGATATGCCCATCTATGAAAGAAAAATGGAGAGTGGTTTATTTCAAACCCACTGACACATCAATGCATATTTTTTAATAGCTTGATTGGGCTGATATGCAAGACAAGGAAAAAATAATCTCAAAAAATAAATTAAATACTTGATCTTGAAATCACTTCACAAAGAAATCATACACTAATCACAGGAAAAATAACCATGAATACACAAAAAATTCCATGTCTGTTCGAGTTAAAAAGCTAAGCAGGCCAAGCAAAGACACAATTCCATTTGCTGCATGCCAACTCCAACCATGGTTGGATCCTCCACTCCAAACATATGCAGTTGCAGGAATCAAATCTCTAATCGGAGAGCTTCACAGTCTTAAATTCTGAATGGTTTAGGGAATTATTTTCTGTTTGATGTTGCTCTGATAGGGCTTTCATGGCATTGCAGAGGCCTCTGCCTGAATTCTCAAAAAACTAATTTGAAGGAATACATCCTGATACTTCCGCGCTCCGCCAATTTCCCATCTGTTGGTGTACTAAAAAAATTAAGTTGATGGTATGATCATATGCATTGACAGAAATCAATCACGGAATAGTTGGGCAATGTTGTGTCTCGATCGAAATTGGATATTTTAGAAATTAAAGTATGGAACACATTCACAAAATTTTATTTTTTTCAAAGAAATCGTTGCTTTAATTTTGCACTACAAACATGGAATTAATTGTTGTCAAAATCCCACATAAAAACCAGGACACGTGTCTGTGTCCGTACAAGAAATAAACATAATTTTTTTGAAGAGTTTTAGTAAAAAATAGAACTCATGGAAATGACTAACAATAAGTAGCGGAATATGCTTGAATAAAGGGAGAAGAATATTCTCTTGAAAACATTATAAAACATTGAAATCATAGATTAAATTTTCCATGTGGAACTTAACCATTGGTAGGAAGAAAAAATTAATATGCATGTTGAAGCTAATATACTTGGCTTCGGTAGTATAATAAAGTAAAGTTTTTAAAATATCTCATACATGGATTTTTTTAATAAAGGTGAGGCTTTTTAATAAAAAGTGTTTTAATTATATATCAGGCATTTTTTTATATTATAGTTAGATTTAATTATAATTTAGATCTAATTATTTTAAAGGTGTTTTTTTAAAAAATAATTGACTTTTTATTATTCCCTAAGTATTTTATTAAAATTAAGTCTTTTTTTTTCTAATATTTGATTAGTTGAATTAAAATAGTCGTATTTAATGTTTTTATCAAATTTTAGTCCATTTGTTGCTTCTAAAATTAAGCTAGTTGAATGTTTCCAAAGGTCATTTTTAAGTGTTATTGGCTATTTTTTTCTCTAATCACACTCTGAAGTGTTTTAGAACATCTATAGCCTTTGTTTACCTTCCAGGAGCCTTTGTTGCATCCTAGAGCTCATCTAGACTCATTTCGAGTTGTTTTGTGCATTATAATTAACCTTTTTATTGTTAGTGTACTAGTGAGAGCGTCTGCCATGGTATTGTAACAAGGGGGTTTCTGCTACAATGTGAGACATTTTTTCTCACAACAGGACTTGATTTCACCCATTTCATTATTTTTTAGCTTGGCGTGCTTGTTTATGGTGTCGATTCACTGCGTTCCATGAAACTTGATTTTGGTCTCCTCTCTTGCATATTATTACGTTGATTTCAAGGTGAGTGACCAAATGTTTCACGATGCACACTCGAGACTAGATTGTATCCAACTCACTAAACTATAAAGTGTTGAAAGTAAGGGGGTTATAATATTGTTTTTGGTGGTTGTGTTGCTTGTTTTTCTTTTTGCATTCATTCTTTCTCTCTCTACACTATGGATGCAATTTCAATTACTTTTCTTACGTTGTTCAACTTTTTCAAATGGAGATCAAAAATGGTGATAAAACTAAGGGGTAAAGGGTTATTTCGCATCACTATGCGAGATGAGACTGAACTTGACAATGAGCCTGAAAAATCTAAGTGGTTGACCATAGTGATGAAGCCTTAGGTCTACTTTTCATTTCTGTTTCTCCTAACTTACTCTTCCACATTGAGTCATTTGGAACACCTAAATCTGTGTGGAAAATGTTAGATGTTATGTTTGGACAACAAGATGACATGAGAGCGCATGAGTTGGAAAACAAACTACTAGGATTAAATCCTAGTGACTTTGAAAACCTATAGGCATTCTTCTTGAAATTCATCCACACTATATTGTTGTTAAAGGAATGTAAAGTGGAGAAGAAAGATTCCCACTTGATCTTGTCTATTATCTCTAAGTTAGGTTATGAATACTCCACCTTCATGTCAAATTTCCACGCTATGAAAGCCACTCTAGGAAGTGCTTAGAAAATTCCCTCCTTCAACAATTTTTCATCGTAACTCATTTGAGAACATGAAAAAATCATTCAAATGGGGTCTCTCAAGTCCAAGTCACATGTCCTTGTAACAAGTAATAGCAAGGGAAAGAAGACTGAAAAGAAGAAAGAGAAAAAATCAACTTAAAAAGGAAACCAAGACCAACCAAGCCAAACCCAAACCTAACACAAACGCTTCGACTTCTGAGCCTACAGGGAAAAAATAAATGTGTAAGTGTTCCTATTGTAAGAAGGTTGGTCATGAAGAGCATCAATGTATGAGAAAATAAATTGATCACCTTACTCATTTACTTGAGAAAAATAATGTAGGTGTTCCTAAGTCTATTAAACAAAATGCTCTGAAATTTGAGTCTTTCACTGCAAGAGAGTTTAAATCTGATAAGAAGAAAGGAAAGGCTCTTGTAGCTAGAGTTGTTCCTTCATTGACGTGGATTATAGATTTTGGTGCCTCACACCACATGGGTTCTTTGCATATTGAGTTCTCTAACATCAAACCTTGTGGTATGTCCCAAATCATGTTGGGTGATGACATGAAAGTGTCAGTTTCTGATAGTGGATCGGTAGAGATGGATGGGGGAACATTTAACCAAGTGTTGAATGTTCTTGATCTCTCTACCAATCTCCTATCATTTTACCAAATCACTCATCTTGGTGAAGGAATGCGATTGGAATTTGGTCTCAACTCGGTGATTATTTGTGAGATTCACAATGACACTATAGTGGTTGAGGGAAAAGGGGATCACCATTCACAATTGTATACGTTTTCCACTTTAATTCTAATTTGATGCCCACTGCCTTTCTCACTCGTTCAAATGAGGTTAGTAAGCTATGGCATGAGTGTTTCAGACATCTAAATTTTTGGTTATCTTGAATAATTGAGACAAAATGAAATGGTTAATAGGTTACCTCACATCATATTTTCTAAGGGTCTTTGCGAGGGTTTTGCCCTTGGGAATTACCCTGAAAAGAGTTTTGACAAATGAAAAGCTTGGAGAGCTACTTATCTTTCAGATCTTGTTCATAGTGACATCTCTAACCCGTTTATGTTTCCTTCATTTACTAGAGCTCTTTATACACTTACTCTCATTGTTGACTATTCATGATATACTTGGGTATATTTTCTTAATATTAAGTTTGAAGTCTTGAACATTTTCAGGACTTAAGGTTCTTGTCTGAGAAATAGGTAGAATGGTCCATCAAGGTTCTTTGAACTGAAAATGGAGGTGAGTATGTGAGCAATAGGTTTGAGGATTTCTGTACTTCTGAAGGGATTGCTTTGAAGTGTATCATTGCTTACAACCCTTCACAAAATGGAGTTGCAGAAAGAAAAAACTGAATGCTTAAGGAGATGGCCACTTGAATGGTTCACTCGATGTCCCTTCCTCCGCAATATTGGGCAAGTAGTGAATTATGCTTGTTACATTCAGAATCATGTTCCACACAAGGAAGTAAGAAGGATGCCACCCTTTGAATCCTAGTTTAGACACAACCCTAATGTTGAGCACTTTCGATTCTTTAGATCCATGGTTATGGCTTTAATTCCCAAGAAGAAACACAAGGCATTAGAACCAAAATTCAAACTTTCTATCTTTTTCAGGTATCATGATGGCGTGAAGGGATATCAATTATTGAACACTAATACTCATGAGTTTTATATCGAGAGAAGTGTGAAATTCAATGAGTCTTCTTTGAATTCTACTTCTCTACCTTTTGAGGTTCTTATGCTTTCTGATTCTGATTCTGACTCTTTGGATGATGATGTTGTTGAGCATGCCTCTCCTCCTCTTGACCCTCCTTCTCCTCCCAACCCTCATGCTTTGAAGTCTTTCGATTCTGATGGTAGTGTTGAGTGGAACCTTGTTCCTTCTCACTTGAGTGAAGAATCTTCGACTCTGAACCTGATCCTCCTAGTCCTCATTGGGCTAGGAAAACTTTGTAGAGTGTTGGAGAGTGGATGGGAGATCCTTTGGATAGGAAGCAGACTCACTCAAAGTTTTTTAAACCTCACTCCTTTTCCTCTACTTTTGACCCTCAGTCTTTCCAGGAGGATTTTGATAGTCCTTAGTGGGATTCTTCCATAGATGAGGAGTATTCCTCACTTATGAAGAACGATACTTGGGATTTCACCCCTCTTCCAAAAGGAAGAAAAATCATTCAGTGTAAGTGGGTGTTCTAAACAAACTACGGAGAAGATGGAGATGGAGAAAAGTTTCCATGACTGACATACTCACCTATTGCATGACCTATTGACACATCATTCTTAGTTGTTTAGTTCTCTTTCAGTTATGACTTTCCATAACCTCTACCTGAGCTTCGATGAAAGGGGGTGTTTGTGTATGTGACTAGACTTGTCATCATTCGACGTTTTGTCCACGTAGTTGGTTAGTCATCTCACTTAGTGATAATATGTCATAATTTATTTGGTCATAGGGATAGTGTACATGTGTCATGCACATGAGTTACACAAAACTCCTATATGTACCCTTTTATTCTAATTTATGAGTATGCCAGACACTTTGTTTTATTTCTCTACATGAGTGTATCTATTATTTTGTTGCATGATTTTCCATTATTGCTTGAATCTTGCTGATTATGTTAGAGGTATCACATTCTCATTAGAGTGAAAATTCATTGTGGTGCACAGTTTTTGTATTGATTCTCACGATCACTCTTTCAGGTTATCTGTGACACCATCATTGACAATGTTGCAATTTCAGTTAGCATTTTTAGATTTTCCTTTAGTGGGAGCTACTCTTGTTTTTATTATGGTGCCCATTATATTTTGAGTGAGGTTTGATCAAACATTTTTCAAAAAGGGATTTTTCAATTTGTGATCCTTTCTCAATAAATTCCTCAAAAGTATTAAGGTGATGTATTTACATTTGGAAGGATAGTTCGTTATTAAGATTGGGCACAAATATGCTCACAAGTTGTTTCTCAGGGATTGAGCATGGGAAGCGACTAACAATCCCATGACATATTTGGAGGAATTGTGTGAAGGTTTTGTTAAAACGTTGTTTAGCATTGTACAAATCCATCATTGTGATTTTGGAGTCTAGATTGAATGAAATGTTTTTAACAAAATTCTCTGAAAACTCCGCAAAATTATGGATATAACCTTTTGGGAGGTGTAAAAACCAATCCAAGGCCTATCCCCTAGACTGCGTGGAAAGAGACACAATAAGAAGATGTCACTATAGGCCACCTCTTAGCAAGCCACATAGAACTCCTTGATGTTCTCTCTTTGATTGTTCTTGCACTTGTACTTGTCGAACTTGGGCGTTTCAAAGGATTTTGGAAAGGGTACACATAAGATATCCTTATCAAAGGGATAAGGACACAATTCATCAAATTTGAATTATTTTCATTGGTGTTGCATACCCGAGATGGTGTCCTTCATAATTTTCCATTCTTGTGCAAATGGTGAATTGTTTTGTAAGATAGAGAATGAACCATCATTCTTAGGATTGTTGTTCTCTTTGTTGGGCGCAGTGTGGCTCTTGGATGGATTGTCACTAGTTTTCTTTGTTGAATCTTTGTTAGAAGGTTCGGTAGTGACTTTGGAATTTAAGATAGCGAGTTATTTAGCCATCTCATTGATTTGATCCATGAGGAATTTAGTGGTATCAATGGTGAATCAATATATTTTCCTTTGTTTCCAGCGTATGATTTTCTTTTCTTTGATTCATCGTCATTGTTATTGTTCAAAGTGGATTTTCCTCTATCCTCATTATTTGTGTTGTTAGGGCCAGATCCATCATCATTGTTATTTGACATGAATGGGTTACTTTTTTGGTTTTAGGCTTACCGAGTAATGTTCTTAAAACATCCTCGTTGAATTTGAAGGGTAATTTTTCTCCCATCTCAATGATATGAAGAAAAAATTGGTCTTTGTTCATACATAATATATTTTCAACGTGGGCTTGTTATTCAGGGGAAACATTGTTTTGAAGTTCCTCCTTATTTTGGCCATCTTCAGTATCAATGTGATTTCCTAAAGGATTTATGGTTCTTCTAGTTCTTCCAAAAGGACTGTAGTATTTGTACTGTGTTCCCATCATTTTTGAAAGGGGGGAATAACAAAAGAATTGAAAGATAACTCAACCCCCTTAGCAACGTGAATGCTTTGAGATGGGAAAGGTGTTTGGAAGATTTGGATGACATAACTCTTAACAAAGTGAATGTTAAGGTAGAAATGTCCAAAAGTGATGGTAAACTCAACCCTTGACAAAGTGAATGCAAGGATGTAAGAGGGGTCTGATGTGATTGAATGTAACTTGTCCTCTAGAAAAGTGAATGTTAGATGTGAGGATAATTGTAGCATTGAAATTTCAGTCGTGCTCAACCTCTAGCAAAGTGAATGCTAGAATGGAGGAGCAAGGATAGGAAAATTGTGAATGTACTCCACCTCTTGCAAAGTGAATGGTAGATGGGGAGAATATTTATAACAATGAATAAATTTGATTGTGCTCAACCACTAGCAACCTGAATTCTAGAATGGAAGAGGGTATGAAAAAGAGGAGTCAAATCGTATGTGATGTGATCAACCTTTAACAAGAAATTGTTAAGAAGGAAGATGTTTAATAAATGAAAAGATGAGACTCAAGTATCAATGATGTGGATGTTGTTAAAAAAGAGAGGATGAAGATGTCTAGAATTTAACAAAGGGTTTTTCAAATTAGATACATGAAACAAACAAACGTATATAGTTCAATAATGATGGTGTTAAACTAAAGGACGTAAGAGGAGGATAAAAATATCAAATCTTAATGAAAGATAAGACATGAAGGACTTGATCGTGACAAAGTAGGATTTGACAATGCCAAGACGTAATTCATGAAAATGAGAATGCTTGAGTAAGGACGTGGATATCCACAACTCAAGACTTGATGTGAAAGGAGGAGTGAAAGCCTAAACTTTTGGGAAATATGATCCAAAGTTTAAGACTAGAATGAAATGGGGATAAGCTCAAGATGAGATAAATTTGAAAGATAGGAAAATTTTATGATTTCCACAAAAGAAATCTCAAATGGGAAAATGATAATTCCAAATGAAAAAAACAAGATCAAATGAAAGTGTGATGAGAATGAAAGAGATAGATTCCAAATGAAGGAAAATATTGAAAGGATGGAAAAGAGGAAAAGGATCCAAAAAGAGGATTTTTAAGAGTAAAAAGAGAGGTAGTGAATGATCGAAAATGAAGAAAAAGGATGACAAGAAAAGAGGTGAACAAAAAGTCCAAATAAGGAGAAATTTGGAGATTGGGAAAACAATAAAAAATGAGCCCAAATAATGAGTATTTGGGATAGTGAAAGGCAATGAAAAATAATCTGAGTAAAGAGTACTTGGAAATATTAAAAGATGATGAAAGATGAATCCAAACAAGGAGTGTTTGGAAAATGCAAAATAATACGAACATGGAAGATGGATCCAAAAAAGGAGTGTTTGGAAAATGAACATGAATACGAAAATGAAAGTGTGAAACACTACTACAAAAGAAAGAAACAAAAAGAGAGTTTTTGGTTTTGGTTTGTTTTGGCCTCTACCTTAGCTTGGCTTGGATAGTGTTTGGCTTCTTGGGTTGCTCTCTCAACTAGGTTTCAATATCATACCCAAGTGCGTGCAATGCTATTGTTAGCTACTGGATTTACTATACCCCCTTTGAAACCCCGAGAAAAGATCTTACTCATAATGAATTACACTGGGGTCGTCACTACTAGATATTTATGAATCTAATCTCACAAGTCTTACTAGTCAGTTGAGAAAGAGGTACTCATTTCATCATTCAGTTCCCTCAATGCGACGACTACTTTGGGGTTCATGTGGTACTCCTCAAATGATTTTTATGGCTTATGCCAAAACACTTCCCATAGTTATAGCGGTTGGGAAATAGCCTTGTCATCCGCACTTGCAAATACAGTGTGTAATGTTCATTTTATCTTGATTAAAAGATGAGATTTTTTAACCATCGGTCTTTGACAGAGGTAACATGCAGTTAGTAAACTATTTTAGTCTTCAATCAAAGGTAACATGTAATTAGTAGTTTAATGTTTTATAGCCACCTTTAAGAGTTGGTCTTACAAACAAATATTAGAATGGTTTCCTGAGGTAGGTGGAGGACAAGACGACAGAAAACATTCACGTTTATGGTTTCCAAGGTCACTTAGAAAGCATGAGGAAAGAGCATACATGTAAACAAGATTTGATTATGAAAATTAAGATGTTAATCCCCTTTAAACAAAAACTAGAAAAGTGAAGATCATGTTTTTGATTTCCAAGGTTGCTTATAAAGCGTGGGGAAAGAACATACGTGTGATCTCAAAATGATTAAGGAAAAGAAATTATTGATTCCCTTATAAAAGATCAAAACAGAAACAAATATGCATAAATGGAATTAAATAACCTAAGACACATGTTAGATCTAAGTAGAAAAGTTGTAAAAAGTAGAAAATTGAAATACACAAGATGAATACACTATCGCGTGGACCTTTGGTGCACCAACATTCGAATAATGCTAGCGCATACAACTTTATGTGCTTATATTACAAAGAACCTGCAAAGACAAACATGTTAAATAGACAATATAAGAAGGAACACTAACGCATGTAATACAACACTAGTGCAAGGATTAACAACGTTAGCGCATGAACTTAGACAGAAAAACATGTTGTGTTGATGGTAGCACGTGTACAATGACAACAATGTGTGTTGTGTTGATGGTAGCACGTGGAATGTGACAGAAACACATGCAATATTGACGGTAGCACATAGACTTGAACACTAGTGCAAACACTTTAATGCTAGCGCATAGATCGTGTATGCTAGCCCGTGTAGTTCTAGAAAATAATAAAAAATATTGAAATACAACCAAGAGGCTGGTTTTTCTTATTTTTAAGCTTCTGTGCTCCACCTAAGAACCTAAAAATTCAACAACAAGGTTAAATGGAAACAAAAACAAAAAGATAAAGTTAGATATAAAAATTATGAGCTAAAATGAAAGAAAAAATGTGGGGTGTCCCAACGAGCATGCTAGAATGTAAACAAGGAAAAATACAGACAACAAAAGATAAATAAATAAATATCAAATTTTTACTTTCACTGTAGATCTCTTGAAACCTCAAAATAAGAATGTAGAAGCTTTAAGCTTGTTTGATCTTGTTAAATTTTGGATTGTGGATGCCTTATAATATTATTCTCCAAATGTGTTTGCAGATGCTATGAGTAGATTTCACAAGGATGTGGGAACAAATTCAACGAAGTTAGACGTAATTTTCTCAAAGCTCCAGGATGGATTGACAAAGGAAATGACCAACTTTTATAGCTAAGGGTGATGCCATGACAAGTGGATCTTGGGTTGAATTAGCTCAAAAGGTAATAATTATAATTACAAGAAATAGTAAGATAACAATGTCTATGCAGTTGCAAATTTGTAGGGCCAATCATTATCTTTGAATTCATTCAAGAAGTGGTTGCACATACTTTATTGTTGCCCCCACCATTGTAGGCTTATGAAAGTAGAGTAAAGTGGAGTGTGAGTAGATAAAAGGAATTAATTAAATAACTAAATTAATTAGTATTTAATTGTGAGGGAATAATTAACCATTTATTTAATTAAATGTTTAATTATATTAGCTAGGGGGTGTAGAAATTATTTTAATTAATTCCAAAGGCATAGTAGAATTAAATTATTTAATTCTAAGGAGTGGGAATATGACTTAAGAAATATAATTAATTTAATTAATTCTAGCAGGGGTATTTGATTGATGGAATTAACTTAATTAATTCGAAAGGGGTATATTACGGTAAGATAGAATTAATTTAATTAATTCTAATTGGATATAAGCGAGATAAAAATACATATGTATTTTTAGGGTATCTACATAGTTTATTACGATTAGCTTCACAAAAACGTTCCAAAATGCAAAAGCAACCCCTAAAAAAACCTTAATACATTCTCACCATAATGCTTCAAAAATGAGTTAAACACGTTCACAATATTCTCCAATAAACAAATTGATGGACAAGAAATGTCTAATAATCCTTAAGTCAAAGTTTCACAATTTACTTATTCTAATTTAATTTGATCAAAATTTAGCTAGGGACTAATTTGTTAAATAAGCCTTAATTAATTCATTAATTAAAACTAATAAAAAGGTTAGAATTTAGAAATAAACTAAATTATAGCCTAAGTGTGAAGTTTGACCTAGTTATGCCTTTAAAGTGGGAAAAACCTAAAAGGACTAATGTTTTGCAAAGGGATGGAGAGGGTGCAATGACTCGGCTCTACGGGCCAAGTTGGGGCTGAGTCGAGTGTTTGTTTTGTAGGTTTTTCATGCATATGGAGGGATGCAAGGGATGACTCAGGCTCAATGCAGAGGGGACTCACTTGGAAGGGACGAGGAGTTGTGGAGTTTAGACGCGCTCTCGGGGGAGGTCATAGGGGATGTAGTGAGGTTGGATTGGCGAAGAGGAGTCAGCTCGGTAGGTTTAGATTGGTGTAGTAGTAGGTATGTTGAAGGGCTCGATGAGCCTCATTGGTAGATTGTCTCGGTGAGTCAAGATGATTTAATAAGAGAGAGGTGAGGAGTTAGATAAGTGACTCAATTGCATGGATCGACCGAGTTAGGAGAGTTGGATGTTCGGGGAGTTAGAAGCTCAGTAAAGCGAGCAACTCAGTTGAGATAGGGCTCGATGATGGTTGGAGGTGAGGTGGGTTGGAGGTCAACTCAACGAGGATGGGGTGAGGACAGTGGGGATTGAACCAAGCTTTGGTAGAGGTGAGTCACTCGTGAAATGGATGTGGGGTAGATTAGCTCAGGGATATCGGAGGAACCAACTCGGTGACAAGAAGGGGAGGTTACAACACATCTCAGTAAGCTCAACAGTGTTTGGAGAGAGCTACGTGTAGCGAGCTATAAGGATAAATCAAGGGCTACAATGAGTTGGAGGAGGGGTGAGAGGAGCTCAACTAGGAAGTAGTTCAATATAATGTAAATGGTTTAAAAAGAGAAAGATTCCTCCAATGTTGATAGATATAACTAGCTTAGCTATAACTAGATAGTTCACTATATATAGAGGGAAAAACCCTACTTCTTCCAATCGTAAATTTTTAAGATATTTTGAAAATTTGATTTCTCTTTATAATTCTTTCAAAATGTAGAATACACCTATAAACACAGATGTGAATCAGATAAATCCTACAAATAAAAGCAAGTTATTATCTCTAAATGGGGACAACATAAATACCACAAAATAACAATATTAAAATCCTTTAAACACAAATGTTAACCAAATAAAAAAATCAGATAAATAGATGCACTAAAATAACAAAACATGAAATAAAGATGAATGGAGTGCGAGAACTCCCACCGGTGTGCTAGAATGTAAGTATACAAAAACTTAGCAAAAATGTGAAAGATAAACAAATATGACAACAAACCTTTCCTCCAAGATCCAATGATAAGATTGTTTGAAGTATTTAAAATTATGGAATCTTGTAGTTATTGGATTTTGGATGCTCTTGAATTTATCTGCAAATGTAGAATTAACAAATGTTATGAGCAGATTTTAGACACAAGGATGCAGATGGTACTTTTGGCATAAGTTAGGCTGCCAATTACCCAAAGCTTCCAAGGATGATTTACAAAGGATTGGCCTACTTTTTATAGCTGAGGGTGAGGCCATGAATATTGGATCAAGGTTTGAATGGGTTACAGGTTTATATTTGTGATTTCCTAAAATAGCCATTGGTTTTGGTTTGTGTAGTTATAACTTTACATGGGCAATGAAAGTTTGGATTTTGTTTAGGAAGATGGTTGTATGTGCAACTTTATTACCCCCACCTTTGTATGATTCTAGAAGTAGAGTTGAGTGGAGTGTGAGTAGATAAATAGAATTATTTATATTTAAATAACTATTTTTTTTTGCTATTGATACCTAGGGAGAAGGCCCTAGCTTGCAAAAAAATACATGAAGTTCTAGTCCATGATAACATCATTCATCAATGGATTCTAAAAAAGGGTAAAGCACCTTATCGTACAACCGATAGGGGGGAGAGTTTTCTAATCCTCAAACCCACCCCATACCTTTCTATTCTTTCATTACATACAATATCATGTCAAAAAAGGCTACATTTGAAACCTATTAACAAACTACTAAGCACCTAAAGACAAACACCAAAAAATCATTTGATCTCAGCATGTGACTTCGATAAGAGCACCACTAACTTCCCCATATAACCACTGGGGTACACTTCTATAATGATCTTGACCTCTGAATCATCCGAGCTTTGGGCTAAAGATGTAAAAGTCACACAAAAACAAGGCATATCCACCTTTGTTTCCTTTGGAAGAGAAAATTCCAATTTTGTTGCCAGAGCTTCCTGTACCTGAACCACCGCCTAAAGAGCCTTGGTAAGAGCGTGCACATGAAACTATAGGCTCATTAACATCTCCTCCAATCTTGCATGCTCCATGTGGAGGATGAATCAACTGGAGGCATTTGTTAGAGTGTTAACAAAGATCGAGTATTAGGCCATTTCGAAGACATTTCAACTTCCAATCAACTGGTTTGGATCCAACATCAATTTCTGCATGTGCTCACATATATATGATCCATCGACCTCATAGAATTCCTCTGCAACCACCAATTCTTCTCAAGCCACACTCTCATTGCCACATTTTTAATCTTATCATCTATCTAAGAGGCAAAATATTCACCAAATTCTTCACCTGTTAGTGCTCGCTTCCTCTTAGTACTTGGCCCATCCTTAGACCTGCCCAAATTCTCCATTGCAAAAATAACATAAGAAAAAACTGTAGAGCCCACCAAATGCCACACCAAAAAAGCATCAAAACACAATGGAAATGAATTCATACACTAGCGAAGAGCACTACATAAACCTTCACATCACCCCACAAGATGAATGTGGTAGGTTTCCTGTACTTGAAATCTATATGAATATTTCCCATGCATTACCATAATTCGACCCAAGTATGGTAATAATCTCCCCGACCATTGAAAAATGATTATTCATTATCAAGGCTTAAGGCCAATTTTTCATCATGCGAGGAAAGAAAGATAATTTCACTCGAAAAATTATCTTTCCATTTATGACAACTTGTATGACATTTATCCCATACCTCAACTTCTTTGTTAGCCAAGCGGTCGGCCACCACTGATTCCTAGATCTTCTAATATGGGAAAAGTGAGTCTAAAAAAAGGGGAGGATTACCTTAATTTGGTGACCGATTGGTTATGACAACCAAGCCTTAGGTTACTTACCAATAATTTCCCCAATGATAATTTTAGAATCTGCCTCTATCCACAAACGTTGCCAATTTTGATTTTTAGCCTCCAAAAGATCAAGAGGAGAGCCATGCCTTCTACCACATTATTAGAGGAAACTACGCAATCTACAACCAAAGTCATCACATGTTGACACATTGAATCCTTAAAAATGCATCTTTAGCTAGTTGTAATGCCCTAATTTACTTTACGTTGTACTTTAAAAGCACAATAAAGTAAAATTCATTTTATAAATTAAAAAGGAATAAAAAAATAAATTTTATTGAATTGGAAAGATGCGGAAATTAAAGGTGAGTTGGTGGATGAACGCAGTTACTGGTGGTAGGAGGAGTGGGTGTGGGTTGCGTGGTGCATTGAGTAGTTGTTGTATTGATTATGACATTGAAAGTTCCCTTTCTTGCTATCTTGCTTATATCTCTGCAAGATTTGTCTCTTACACTCTTCCTTTGCGTGAAACCCTCTGTTGACCATCCTCCACATCTAAGGCATACCCTGTCTCTGAGAGGAAACCATTGTCTACTGTTGTTATGTTTTTGTATGTAGAAAAGAAGGAGAAGATAGAGGAATTTTGTCGATGTTGTAGTTGCAAATGACCTGGTAGCCATGGATGTGAAACGTGGGAGAATATACGTGGCATTTGAAATGTTTGACAGAGTGCCCAGAGAGATGTGGCTTCATGGATGGAAATGATTACAATATGAGGAAAAAATGGCTTGGTTAAAGGAGCCTTGGAGGCTTTAGCACCATAGACAGGAGAAAAGAAAATTCCACAACCTTTATCCTGCATCCTCTTGCCAATGCATAATGGGATCCTTGCGTAAGGAAATGGACATCTATCTAGAAATAAAAAAGGGTTTTTTTCAGATACTATGGTTGAAATTGTTATGGGTGCACACTGCAGAATGTAAGGGATTTCAATCAAATGGGGTTTTCAAAATCCACGGAATTTGGAAAGATGGGGAAGGCACATGACTGATCAAAATGTTTGAGGACTTCATTGGAGGGTACGATGTGTCTTATCTTTGAGAGAGATGGGAAAGCATAGAGACTGTGTGTTGTTAGCATCAATATTCTATCTAATCTATTTTCAAGTTAGGGCATAACAGGGGAAAGCTTCGACAAAACCACATCTACAATAACTTCATTATCTATTTAGCATATTAGATTTTTAATTTTGGATTATATTTTGTGGGCTTTCTCTATTTTCATGGCCACCATCGATATGATCTCAAAGAACAATAGGTGAAAAGGAGGAGAAGGCATATGACATGCACATGAACTGTTTAATAGATTGTCTTAAAAACAATGTGGTTTTGTAGACAACTTTGACTACAGGATATGCACGAAATGGGTTTGTTGAAAAGGATTTAGAAAATTTCAAGAAAATGTAACTGGCAGATTTAAAGCTAGATCCCCACAACTTTTGCTAATGTTCCCCTCTGGTTGTGCCAAAATGAGGGCCTTGGAATTGGTATGAACCCATCAAAACAAATGGAATAAGATTTTTATCAGATATTGTAGTTACAAATGCATGGGAGCTTTAGTATTGGGTGCAATAATCCAAAAATATAACAGAGAGTTGAAATTGTAGGCATGTGGTTGAGTAGTAGGCTTAGCGGATAATGAGTATAAACCATCCAGAGCCCCTCATACTCCACTTCGTTCATCATTCTCATGCATGGTTTCCTTACTGAAATATTTTATAATTTTTGTATTTTGGTTCTCTAATTTGCAATATAACTTAAATAGTAAACATGTGGATGATTATACATTTGGATATTTAACCAAGCTAGATAGTTTAAAACAACAAAACACCACCTTCTGATTTGCGTAACCAAGTTGTACCTCGACCATCAAATGAGATGGCTCCCTTAACCTCATATGTTGTTAACCCATAGTGTCATAATTGGGCACTCATGTCCGCTGGTATTGGTGAGAGTTAGTTGATGTCATCAATAAAACAACCATTTTTGCCTACCTCGCAAAGTTAGAAAATGCAATTTTAAGAAACTCACAAAACCAACTTTGGAACCCCGGAAAAGAGGTGTCAAGTGTCGTATGTGCTCCTTGTTATGGGGAGAGTCACATAAAACTTTAGATTGACCCCAATCGACCATTTGTGCTCTCTTCGCCGTTTCTCTAGGAGCCATGTTACTCTGTTTTGTACTTTTAAGTAGCTCTTAAAACTGAAAAGTTGGCTTTCATTTTGACCCATCATTTGGTCCCTGAACAACGAAATGTTTGTCCGCCTTCACAAACCTCTAGTATTTTTACTAGACTATTTCCTAGAACCTTCAGTTTGGGAAAATCATATTCCTGGTTAGTTTGGAAAAGGCATTTTGTAGGCCTCCAGTCGCATTTTTGACTAGGTCACACTAGACCAATTACGACCGGTGGCTCTGGAAAACCCATTGTCGTTTGAAACCCGTCTGCCAATTCTCAGTTCTGTTAACTCTAAAAAATTATCCATATATAGGGGAAGTTGTAGGAAATTTCTCATTTCATGTTTGTCCATTGAACATTAGTTTTGGAGGTGTTTTTGTGAGCCCCTTCCAACCAGGCCAATTATGACCAATGACCTCGAAAACTGGCCGCCAATCGTAAATTTTTCACCATTTCTGAATTCTGTCAGTTCTTGTGTATTATTGGTGTATAGGAGGACACATAGAAGCTTACATGTTGTATGTTTGCTTTCTGGAAGACAACGTTTGAAAGTGGTTTCTTAGCCTTTGAACCCAAATTGAATGTTTTTACAACTAGCTGAAAACGTACAAAGAAAGTTGTAGGACCTCCAGCAGGTAACCTAACCATCATGGAAACTTGTTGACACTTGTAAATAACTGTTTGAAAATATATCATGTGACTTATTGTGTGAAATTGAACTTTTTGGTAAAATAATGTTTCTCTCTCTCTTCCCTATCTCTTTATCTCTCATTGGATACGAAATAAGGTGAAATGAAATGAAATAAGTATGTGTCTCTAACCCCACTTTTTGAAGGCAAACTATTAATATTATGTAAATGGAAAACTGAGAATGTTAATTATGCTAGATCTAGGTGGATGTCATGCCAACGATTTATCGTTGATTTCCTGCTCACATGTTTTTGCAAGATGCAAGAAAGATGGAGAAAAGGCGTGGTGTAATTCATTGTTTATTATTATAATTTATATAGGTCATTATAGAATGTATATATGTATAATGTATTGCCATGTTACATAAAATTTTATATTTGAAATTTGGTAATATGTATGAGATGTTAGTTTTAGGTATACCTTGGGAAATGTGCATTTAATCATAGGTGTAATTTTAATTCATATTTACGAAGGTTGATATTTATATGTTATATGTTAAATGAATATGAATTTAATATCTTGTAGTGTATTTCCAGTGAGCAATAGATGATTAATTAATTGGGGTGTCATGTTTTCCTTACCTTGAAAATGCAATAAAGAAATGTAAATGAAACTCAACCCTAGTTCAAATTCGTGCATAACTAACCTGCCTGTGTTAATCCCTTAGCATAGAAAAATGAGACCTTCGAATGAACCTTACTCTTGATGACACCTCCTAGTTTAGGTAAATAAGAGCCCAAGAATGGGTTTATCGTCTTAGTCGGTATGTTTAGTGACATCATCATAAACCCGACAGATAGGAGCGACACGGTCAAAATTTATCTGGAGTAAGTAGAACTAACACTTCCTTAGTATCCTATTGGACTACCTTGTCTTCCGAATTTGGATTTAGAATTAATTTTCTTCATCGAATGATTTGCTTGTGGGATCCATATGACACAATGGAGCTAGTGAAATAGTTGTACTATTAATTAAACTCTTGTTAATGACCACTTTATATCCTCTCAGTTAAATGTGTTATCTTGGATAGTGAAAGTATAACACATGGGTCCTTTGCAGAGGCTTTATTGGGTAAATATGTTTTTCACCTTAATCTGATCTGTTATAGGGTGTAGATCCCTGAGTGTAAATCAGAATTAAACTAAACCATAGTTGTTTTGGAGGTTAACTGGTGGGTAGAAAATTGTAAGTAACTCTTTGCAAACGAAATTGATTTGAAAGATGTTGACTTAAGAGAAATCAGAAACTAAAAACTTGGTTCCGTAATTCCTTGTTATGTCGCTTATGACTTTAAGAATAAAATAAATTCCTCATGCGGAATCGCAAAATGTGGAAACATGGGATCTCACTTTGAAAACAAATCACTTGTGGTTTGTGTATGGTTCTAATGCTTCCAATCATGTACTTCTTTAATATATTAGACAAGTACTTTCGTAACTCTTTTGTTACAAAGTGATGCCAATAATGAGACCATAGTGCAATGTTAGAGTAAAACATATAAGAATAAAACGAGATTTGAGGTTAGGAATAATGTCACTCTTGGAGTCCTTGTAACTCAATTAGACATTTACTTATGTTAAAAAGAATATGAATTTCCTTGGTGTGATCTAACTTCGAGAAAACAAAAGATATATATATATATATATATATATATATATATATATATATATATTTCTTGATGTGGAAATGTTGAATGGATTCAACAAGTTTTTGATATATCTTAACTACGATGGGAAATAAGGATATCGTGATCGAAAAATGTTTTGGGAAAAGGTATCTTGAATCTAAATCTGCCTCAAATCCTAAGATTTATGTCTTGACATCACTTCAGATTCACTATTGTAGTAAGGGTAAAATTTAAACATTGAATAAACGTTTGAGAAACATAAGCTTAACATAAGAATGAGTGAATTAGGAACTTTGTATGCAATTTGAAATATGAAAAATAATAATGTAAGTTTAGATATCGTTGTAAGGGATAAAGAGCTAATATAAATGTTTGAAATGTAAGTTGAATGTGAAATTAATTTAAGAACTTGTAGGTGGAAAAATGACAAAATTATCCTTGCATAGTAATGTTAATCATAACTAAGATGTAATCATGGTAATGATGTGTGTGGGCTTGCCAATCCTTGGGTCCCTTTTCTTGTGGTTGGGTCATTGCTAGCATTCGTTCATTAGGGAAAGTGTGGCATTGACATTTATATGGTGTTGGCATGTGTCTATGTGAGTCGATGAATTTTGTAAGTGTCTTATGCGTTGTTGAGTTTCTCTGCTTAGAGCCTTGTGGTGTTGTGTAGTGAGCAATGCAAGTAAAAATAATTATCTTGGTATTATTACTATTGTATTTGTGTGTGTAATTTGTAGGCATTACACTTGGTATCAGAGCGAGGTTCACGCTCTCGAACCTCTGGGACAGATTGGAGTAGTGATTATGTTGCATGATGGTGGTGGATATTGGAAGAGTAATGTGATATATGTTATAATGTGAACAACGTTGTAATTGTGATATTATGAATGCACATGTTATGCATGTCACTTAGTGCGTATTTGTTATCATGTTGATGTGCTTGTGATGAGATTATTCACTCTCCTTTTCATGGATTCTATGAATAGTTCATGTGTGATGTACCGCCTTGTTTTGTTTGAAAAGAATTTTATTGTGGATTGTAAATTGTTGGAGCATTTTGGCATTATGTGATATGAAGGTGTATTGATGTATTGCATGACAAAATTGGTGTAAAGTGAATTGGATTGTATCGTGATGTCATCACCGTGTTGTGATGAATCGTGTGTGTCACCATGTTGTAATTGCAATTGAATATATGTTGTAATGTTAGACATTGTGTTCCTCATATATATAATCTGCGTAATATGTGATGGTTCATGTTGTGATTTAGGGACATATGGTCAACGTATGATCCCTATTGTACAATGATTGCACTTTGGGTGACGTATGTGGTAATGTGATGTATTGTAACCCATGAACCTAGTAATGTAATGCTATGACATTTATATTATTGAATATGTTATTTTACAAGGAGATGTTTCGCGCGTGTTTCTCTCTGAGAATAGACTTGCTTCTATCCTATCATTCCTTTGATCGAGATAAGGGTTAGGGAAGAGGAATACTGTTTGTTGAGATGGTGGAAGGAAAGAAAGATCGGATCGACCGCTGAAGAACTCCTTTTTGTCTTGGAAGAACTACTGCAGAATACAAGACCACAAGATTTTAATTAGACAACAAATGAGGGATCTGCCTTAGGCCCAGGAAATATAAAAACTTCCTTTCGAAGGTGGTCAGTTCCCCTTTTAATATGATTTAACACAAATGATAATATAGAAAGCTATTGCAAAATCACGATTTAGGTATCTCGTTACAAAGCAATAGAAACTAAACTATCAATAATAAAGCGTCACGTTGTTTGTTCGGTTACTGGTCGTTGATACGTTCAGGTTGAGTTATAGGGATAAACCAGGCTGGATTTGGGGTTGTTAGGTGGCAAATAGGCGAGCAAAAGGGTTTTGGGGTATAAGTCACAGTGACCGATGGCGGTCACTGAGTAACCGACCACGGTTAGAGAACCGCTGCCGGTATAGGATAATCGACACCGGTAGGGTCAGTAATCTAGGTGCTTCTGGGTAGAGATTGGTTGCAAGGTGATTGTGGGGTTATTGAGATTGGGGGATGGCTGAGGGGAATGATGGGAGGATAGGGAAGACTCAGAGTGTGGTAAAATGGCCTTCTGGGCAATATCAGGGTGTGTGGGTGAAGGTTAAATGTAGTATGTCGCTGGTAGTAGATCTAGGAATAAACTTATGATTCTTATGTGATTCAAAAAGTCTAAGAAATGCTAACAAAGAGACATACAAGGTTCTACTTACTGTTTATTGACGAGAATGCAGGTCCAAGAACTGTGGTGATGAAGGTAGAACTCAGATAGGATGTCCTGACGATCAGAAGATGAGATGTCTTCCCTCACGATGATCGGATTGAGTGTCTTGGGCTCTGGTTTTGCGGTTGCGATCTTGGGCTTGATGTCCTTCTCTGCAAACTCTTCTTGTTTCTTCACTTGTCTCTGCTTCGGCCAAGCAAAATCTGGATTCTCTCGATGATTTCTCCTTCTCTCGATCAAATGAAAATCCGATCCTTTGTTTTTGGTTGGAAGTGGTCATTTACGGGGAACCGATGGCGGTTACGCAACCGACGGCGGTCGAGTAGGAACCGGTATCGGTCGGTCAAAGCGGGCTATTTTTGGTAAAATAGCCAGCTTTCCCTCCTTTTCTTCCGAGGGATTGGTAGCGGGCTTGGTCAAGTCATTATGAAGTTGGTTTTAGGTGCGGATGAGGAGTAATTAGTCATAGGTGTGGAATTGGACCAAGTTATAGGTCTTAATTAGGTTAGTTTAGGGTTAAGACTAGGTCACGATGAGGTGGCGACATGAGGTGGCAGGTATGGTGATGTGGATTTATTAATTATAAGGTAATTAATAAATAATTGTGTAAGGTTTAGGTGGTGAGGTTAGGTTGCGAAATGCGATGCGGGTCACAAGGGGTCGTAAGACACAAATTTGGTGTCTACATTAGCCCCTTATTGTCGTGTAGTTTGTTTTGTAAAGCTGCACGGATAATAATAAGAAGTGGTTACTCCTGTTAAGGGTATAGGTAATCCCCCTCAAATCTATCACAGATTGAGGTAGCGTGAAATCAGGGATAGGGTTGATAAAGGGTAAATGGTGTTGAGATGAGGGTGAGATGGTGGGGTAGGTCGAAAGAAGCGGACACACGTTGAAATGCAGATAGTGCGACCGGGTACATGATTTGACTAGCAAACCAGCAATGCATAGGCGAGTCGATAGTTTATCCAAACAAGGGTGATATAATCCTGGTATCCAGGCATAGGAAGTAGCTCCGGGGTATATAACGGGTAAGGTACGCGAGCGTTTAGGCATGTTCGGCGTACGAATGGTTGGTTTGGTTGAGATAAACGCGTCACGGTCTAGGTCTTAGGCAAAGTTGGTCGACAGATCAAGTCGAGGACCCTAATCATGCTAAAACACGAACAGTGTGAGCTCGATTGAACAAAAAAATTACATGATGGGTGGATAAAAGTGTATGTTGTTGATGTTGGGTAAGGTATTGAAGTGGTACTGTACGGCCTTGGAGTCGGGCCAAGTTGTTGGGTTGCGGCCTTGGGTCGGGCCAAATGGTTGGGGGAGGCCTTGGGTCGGGCCGGATGGTTGGGTGAGGCCTTGGGTCGGGCCGGATGGGTGGGGTGAGGCCTTGGTCGGGCCAGGTGGTTGGGGTTGCGGCCTTGGGTCGGGCCAAATGGTTGGGTTGCAGCCTTGGGTCGGGCCAATGGTGGTTGGGTTGGGTGGGCTTCGGGTCGGGCCGATGGTTAGGGTGAGGGGTCGGGCCAAATGGTTGGTGAGGCCTTGGTCGGGCCAAATGGTTGGGTTGCGGCCTTGGGTCGAGGCCAAATGGTGTGGTTGTAGGTTGCGGCCTTGGGTCGGGCGGATTGGTTGGGTGCGGCCTTGGGTCGGGCCGGATGGTTGGTTTAGTGATGCCTTGGGTCGGGCGAATAGGTTGGTTGTGGGTTGGGGTGAGGCCTTGGGTCGGGCGAATAGGTTGGTTGCGGCCTTGGTCGGGCGAATAGGTTGGTTGCGGCCTTGGGTCGGGCGATGATAAGGTTAACAAGGGGTTGTCGATGAAGGTGGATATAGGCGATGTTGGTAAAAAGGGCTATTAGTAAATAAGGGCGAAATTGGGGTAGAGGTGAGATAAAACCGATGTCGATTATCTGTGGCCGATATCGGTTAGGGGACCGATCTGCCGGTTCTTAGAACATAATAAAACCGATATCGGTTATGGGCGAAAAACCTATAAAAAGAAAAATACGGCTGTCATTTGTCACTTTTGCAATTTGGAAACCAATTTGAGTTGTCGACGTGGAGAGTTAAGATTGGAGCATTAGTTGCGTGAGGTGGCGCTATTTGAGTGGAGAGAGTTAGTTGTTAGTGGGCCCGAGTGAGAGGAGGAGGCGGCGATTGATTGGTGGAGGACCCGAGAGAGGACATTTGGAGCCATGGCACAACCGGGGGAGGAGCGAGGAGGGGCTGGACCAGTGGACCACCACCACCCATCCCTCCACGATGCGTGTCGTCAATGTGCAGGTAGGTTCGAAACCCCTCATTGTGTGTATTTTATTGCATTATGCTATATTTGGGGTTTGGGTAGGAATGTACATTTTTTAGGAAATAATTAGAAAATGGAAATGATTTGAAAAAGAGAGAGGGTAGATAGGTGAAATAAGCCAAGGCGGTAGGGTGGGTAGGTTTTTAGGGTATTTGGGTGGGTAAATTGGTAGAAAAATGAAAAAATGTAGGTGGGGGGGGCCGCGCGGGGTTCGGCTCACGGGAAATTCTGACGGCCGATGTCGGTCATTAAGTCGGCATCATCGGTCATTTTAGAAAATTTTAGGGTAGTGGTGTTTTGTGTCGGTCGTGGACCGGCGTCGGTGGGAAGGGGACCGCGGTCGGTTATGGGTGACCGGTACCGGTCCTTAGTGATTTTTAGCTATTTTTGTTGGTTTAGGTTATGTTGTTGTTTTTGAGTTTTTGGTGGTGATTTGGGTATGGTTTGGGTTGGGGTGGGGGTGTTGTGGTATTGTTTGGGTGTTTCAGTATAGGTGCGGTCCTGACTTAGGTTTATGTCAATTTGTTGGTGTGGGTTGTGATTTTGTTTTTGAGTTTTTGGATGTGGTTTGGGTATTTGGGCATGGTGTAGGGTGTTTGAGTATGGTTTGGGTTGTGTTGTTGTTTTAAGTTTTTAGATGTGGTTAAGGTATTTGGGCATGGTTTGGGTCGTTTGAGTATGGTGTGGGTTGTTTGTTTGGGTGTGAAGAGGGAGGGGAATAGCGTAGAAGTTTTTAGGGGAAGATAGATGGGCGTAGACGTGTGGTATGGAGTCGGGTTGTGGTCGGGTGGATAAGAAAGGGGATATAGAGAGGTAAAGTAGATGTTGTGATAAAGAGTAGGGCTAATGTAGTGGGTTGGTTTTGCAGGCACGTCGGCGGTGACGATGCGGGGCGGATGCCCCAGCTTTGTTGGCGGATGCGGCCACACGTGTCCATGCAACACTTTGGGTATCATGCGCGAGTGGGACTCGGCGAGTCAGGCCCGATACTGAGAGCGATCGATAGGGATCATAGTTTGATGGTCGCCCTCATCGAGAGATGGGATCCGGCGACCAATGTGTTCCATCTCCCGACTGGGGAGATGACTATCACATTGGAGGATGTGTATCGCATCCTTCGACTGCCGATTGAGGAGAGCGATCTTTCGGTGGATTCGAAGAGACTGCCATGGGCACAGCATCCTACGAGTTTTGAGGGATGCGGCCTGCTGTGACATATCACGGCGCGAGCATCGTATGTACAGGAGGATATGCCATGCCCACCTATCGCCATGAGACACGGCTTGCCGTGTTGTGATGATCGGGATCACCTTTTGCCCTCCCGGACTCGAGAGGAGGCCTTTCCACGGGCACTTGATGGGGTTTACATGAGATGGTGGAGGAGCACACTGTTATGCTTGGGCACCATACCAGTACGATTGTATCGAGAGTTGTGGGGCTATCGCCGGATGAGGCGGTCGGGGATTTGTTCGACGTTTTTGCTACATTGTTGGGCATATGAGCATATCATATGCATTAGACCGAAGTAGGGCTACCTCGGCGGGCCACGAGTCATATATAGATACGGCTTTGAGAGGTGGTTGGGGTCGTGGGTCGACCCACGGCGGTGCTTGCGGGGCGAGGGCGTTACTTATTACGAGCATTTATTAGAGGGCACAGACAGTGGCGAATATTGTATGGAGACCTATAGAGGTCATCACCCTCACGGAGGAGCCCGGGGCGATTGCGCTTGATCAGTACACATTTACGGATAGCGGGACGGAGGCGGGAGAGTATGAGAGGATACCCCAGAGAGAGCACGCGGCGAGATGGGGCTGCGGCAGGATGAGCCCCTCCCTTCCCTCGATACTGGAGGGATGATGTAGAGCCCCCCTGCTGCACCACAGCCCCGTGGACCCAGTTGGGTTCTTTGAGAGGCTGCCGAGATGACACTTTGTAGATGATCTTTGGTTATACGGGAGCATTTATGGTTTGGTGGGCTAGTCGAGAGAAGAGCTGCGAGATAGCACACCCCGCAGCCCGAACTTAGCGGCCATTGGCAGAGAGAGATCAGCTCGAGGGGCAGTACAGTTATTACGAGGGCAGCTTGCTGCTGCTGCTGCACGAGCACGAATAGGTGTTTCGAGGCGAAGGAGCTTGAGCTGAGTACGAGCACGAGCACCACCACCGGCCAGCACAGCACACAGGCCCGAGCACGCACACAGCACCACCACCGCCAGCACCACGGCCCATGGCCACAGCGCACCGTACCACCACGAGCCACGGCCACCACCACCACACGAGCACCACGGCCTGAGCACCACTGGCACGAGCACGAGGGCACTTGGTAGTAGGTGTCGAGGACCCAGCCCAGCACCTACGGTGGCTCGAGAAGCGTTACATGGAGAGCTAGGCGGAGGCCCGTACTATCGAGATATTCTTGATGTAGTGCACCAGGGCTGATTATCACCCTATGCGGCACATAGGCGAGACCTCTCGGCCGAGAGGTCTCGGGAGGTGCGGCCACGGTGGTGGGTCCGTCACGAGGCGGGAGGCGAGAGGTAGGAGCGGGACCAGCGAGGCGAGACAGGCGAGAGAGGCGAGGGAGAGTGGAGAGAGAGGCGAGAGGGTCCCTGCACATTTTGTATATTGGACATGGGCACCGGTCTGCGAACAGTTGTGTTGATAGAGGCTGCGTGCCTATTTATTCATTTATTCATTCATTTATTTATTATACGCTGCTGCGAGCAAATGCGGGTTATCTGATTGATCTGGCTGCGAGCCAGAGTATGTTTTGATATGAGAGACCGGCTGCGCGAGCGAGTTGAGATTATTGATGATTATTGCGGCTGCGTGCGGCTTTGTTATATTATGAGATTACGGAGGCCCCGATGCAGGGCACATTGTATTTTTGAAACTTTGTATATATATAGATATGATGTTTTGACCCACATGCTGTGCGTAAAAAGCGTTAAATGTTTTGTCGATGGTTTGTGATATGTGATATATGATGAGTTTGATTGACATGGTGTTATATATGAATGATGTTGATGTCTTTTGTTGATGGGATGTATATAGATATAAATGATGAGTTTAATTGACATGTTATATTATGAAATGTTGTATGTTTGGTCGCTGGTGTGTGAATATTAAATGGTTGTAGCTGTTGATTTGGATCCAAATGGTGTATAGATTGATAGTTTTTGATATCCTTTATTGATGGCTTGTGTGTTTTGTAATATAGATAGATGATGTTGATGAAATTGTAATGAGATGTGGATTTAATGAAAAATATGGATAATGGTGTTGTTCATGCAGGAAAAAGGGACGGGCGCCACAAAAATTTGCAAAAATGAAGAAAAGGCTTAGGTTTAAGCAACAAGTTGGGCGTGACCGATATCGGTTATGTAACCGATGTCGGTAGATATATGACGGTATCGGTTATATAACCGATATCGGTTATGCAAAATTGTTTTCCTAAAAATAGAAGCTGCTTTGGGTTGTGACTTAAGTTCTTATTTTTAGCATTCTTATTTTAGAGTCATGAAACACGTTAAATATGTGAATGCGATTTTTTTTGACAAGCTACTACGAGGTAATTGCATGAGAGATTTGAGTGATAAGGAGAAAAGAGGCAGGGAAAGTGAGCGTGATGAGATTCGAGAAGGCGAAAAAGACAAGTTATATTTGAAGAGGGTGGTGATCATGGCGAAAAAGGAGAAGCATCCAGCGAGGCGAGGGGCGAGAGGAAGACATGTGCCACCTCAAGTGCTACATCCCAAGAGGTAAATTGTTTGGTTGTAATTTGATTTTGCATGTTTTGTAAATAGGATGAGAAGAAGTGTAAGTGGTTAGATATGAGAAAAAAAACGTGATAGCAAGGGTTGGGGATGGTATGAGTGCTACGGGGCGGAGTAAACGGGGTGGGCTGTATGTTTTTAGGTAGAAATAGGAGTAAATGCGGCTTCATAAATATCGAAGGTGTATGTTTGAAGCAGGGTAGGTATATTTTGTGATGACCGTATCGTTTATAAGTAACTGGTATCGGTTAGCCAACCGGTATCGGTTATGCATAACCGCTATCGGTTACTGTAAGGGTTTCCAGATTTTGAGAAAAAACCCGTAGAGATTTGTTCTTTTGAATAATTATGTGTCGTTTTGATGTATGCAGGCAGAAGCAAGGTTAAGGATGAATGATATTGTGCCAGCGTTGTTGTCACGAATCCGAGCGGATGTAACACCAGCTGAATGGGCATTGATAAATCGGTTGGGGTTAAGTGGAATCCGCTATTATTCAAGAATCGCACGTAACCATGCTATGTTGCAGGCGTTGATTGAGAGATGGAATCCAGAAAAGAATACCTTCTATCTACCAACGGGGGAGATAGCGGTGACTTTGGAAGATGTGTTCCGTATTTTGAGACTCCCATGATAGGAAAAATAGTGTATCGAGGCGTTGCCAGTAGCGGGCGGCAGCGATAACAATGATATTTGGGTCAGTGCACGAGATTTGACACGGCGAGGTTTATCATTTACGTATGGTACAATGTATGCAACACACCACGAAACAAGGTTGGCCGTCTTATTAATGATAGCGGTGGGGTATTATGCATTGCCGAGGCGGAAGGTGGAAGATTTCCCAAAGCATTGATGAGTGTTATTTGGGAAATGATAGAAATGAGCGTGACATTCGCATGGGCACCCGCCCATCTGGCGAGTTATATAGGGGTTTATGGGCATGCAAGCGAAAACACGGGACGACAACTTTGGATTGTTCGTACTTATTACATTGTTGGGCTATGAGCATATTGTTGTGTCGTCAATAGGCCGACCCATTGAGTCGGGAGAGAGCGGAGTGCAAGGTTGGGATTGAGATGATGGGTCGAGACGAAACAAGCGAGATCCCGAGCCGTGATAGATGACATCGAGTATTATAGACAGTATGGGAGATGGTGACGTATTGCGGATATTTGTTGGAGGCCGTATGGGAACTATATGGTGACGAGCACATAGGCGAGGAGTTGAGGGTGTAGAGCGATTGAGGTGGATCGCGGGGCATAGGCCGGGTGAGTACGAGAGGATTCCTCTAGATCGCGTGCGGCGACAATTTGGGTTCGTTCGGATATTCCTATGACATATAGACCATACATGAGGATCGGCGCCGAGGCGGCATTCTCACCTCCCGGCCTACACCTCGAGAAGGGCGAGAAGAAGAGATAGCGGCCGATCGTAGGGTTATGGATGCGGGAGCAGCGGAGGCCTATAGAGTATGGTGGGTAGCGAGCTGCGAGGTGCACGTGAGTGCCCACATAGCTGTGATTACAGCGGAGAGAGAGATCGTCTGCGGGATTTGGCTCGCCACTTCAAACACGAGTGAATGAGACAATGGGAATGTTAGAGGCTTCACGATTCTGAGTGGAGAGGCTGGAGGCAAGATTCCTCACGCGAGAGGCGTATTCGTATGTTACGGGAGATGTTGGCGGATCATGGGAGGAACCAATGGCGGTGGCACCTTTGAGGATGGAGAGGCCAGCTGAGAGGCATCGACGATCACGATCACCACCTGATTCGGGAGGAGGTGCGAGGTCTAAGTGGATTTTATAGGAATATTAGAATAAATAAGGATGCCGACCTGCGAGTCGATGATAGAGAAGATGTATTTGGTTAACATCTAAAATAAAACTAAATATGTATGTGGTTTTGAGTGATGATAATAATAAGAATGGTTGTGTTTTGAATGTTGTTTTTGTTTGTTTTGAAAAAGGATAAAGATGAATGTTGGCAAATAGAAATACACAAAAAAATATTTATATTTACAACACATGATAGGGTATGGTAGGGGATGGTCGAGCTAACCTTGGGAGACCCCATGTCTCCTAAGTGCTGCCTACATAGCCCATTGCACAAAGCAAGGAGGGGCCTCAGACCGATGTAGTTCTCCCTTAGGAGCAGGGAGAGGTGAATTCAGGCAATTTGGTTGTGGTTAGGCAATTTTGTTGGTTAGTAAAAATTTGATGTTGGTAGGGTAATGTTGTTGGTGTTGGTAGGGTAATGTTGTTGGTGTAGGTATGGGTGAAGCGAAAGTTAGCATACCCAAGTAGTAGGGAATCGTGTCCTTGATTAAGGTCAACACACAATCCTAGAGCCGAGCAAAAGAGGCAAGAGTGTCCCGTAATTGAGAAGAGCTAAACAAACCACATATTAATGTAGGATGAGCTTGAATCCCTAGGTACCTTGCATAGGCGAGAAGTCGATAGGTGAAAAGAGTGGTATAATCACAATATATCGGATATACGTCACGTCCCTTGAGTTTTGTTGTTTTGACAAATGGTGAGGTGAGGTGGTTGATGTGGGCGAGGTGCGAGAGAACTTATTATAAGATGATGATTACGACAAAAGAAAACCAAACCTAAATAGACAAGTCCATGACTCAAAAGTGCTTTGAAATCTTGCTTTTATTTTATTTTTGGATATAGGCGATCGATGCGGGAAGTCTACATGGGATATGTATTTTATTGTTCTTGAGGTCTTCACGAAGCTGATCAATGCGAGAAGCTTCTAATAAAGGCTAACTTGTGTATAGCTTTGTCCTTGAGGAAGCGATCTATTTATAGTGCTTGAATCTGGTGTTTATGTATAAATTGTCCTTCGAGGAGCGATCTATATATAATAAGAGCAATAGTTTGGCATATAGCTTGTCCTTCAGGGAGCGAGTCTATTGTATAAGTTAGAGTCTAGATGTCCGTTGGGCATGAAGCATCTAGTTTTTGTAAGAAGTTTGACTCAAAAAAATCCCATAAGTGTGTAATTAAGAATGTGTCATTTTGATACTTTGAAGTCATGGACTAGACTAAAAGGGGAAGGCATCTTTTAAGGGGAGGTGATAATCAAACCATGTGAGCTTGATTGGATTTTGAGATGTAAGAAACAAAGTGTATGCGGTGGTAAATGAGCTCGAGGGACGAGCGTAAGGTAGATAAGCGGTGATATAACACTAATTTCAACGAGTAGAATGGTCGAAGATGCACGAGGCATTAAGGGGCTCGAGGCTCGGGTTTACCATTAAGCGAAGCTAAGCGATAAGTGCACGATCCATAAGTGTGAGTGATAATGTAAGGCCCAATCGAATTAGGAGCAAATTTTCCACGTTTACTCTTTTCTAGTTTGGTTACATGTTGATTCTCTTTGAGGACAAGATCGACCTTAAAAAAATACGCTCATGAAGCGTTTATCATAAGCACGCTTGATGCGTTTTTGGTAGATTTGAAGGTGATCAAGAGCCGTAAGGCGACGCTCGTCGAAGCTCTAATTGGGCTAACCGCTCTTGGCGAAATCATCGTTGGTGAGAATATCTGAAGAGATATTACGAGGAGGTATTTGTACTTGAGAGGCGAAGACACCTCGGTACCATATACCAAAAAAAATGGTGTGGCATTAGTGGAGAGTACGAATGCTAGTAGTCGATAAGCCCAAAGGGCAAAGGAATGTGATCATGCCGGTTTCTTCGGACTCATTGACAACTTTCATGAGGATTTTGGTTAGGGTTTTATTAGAAGATTGGCTTGACCATTGGCTGCGGATAGTAAGGCGATGAGAAACTAAGTTTGATACCAAAGTTGTCACAAAAGGTCTTGTAACTTATTTTTAAAAGATTTACCATTATACATTATTAGGCGATGAGGAATACCAAAGCGACAGAGATAATGTGATGGTTAACAAATTCGACAATTTTTCTTTTTTGATTGAAATGAGTGGAATGGCCTCCACCCATTTTGTGTAATATTCGGTTCTTTGTGATTATCCAGCGGTGACGTTGTGAAGAGGTCGGGTGAATCTCACCAATAAGGTCTAAACCCCATTGTGAGAAAGGCCAAAGATCTCGTGCGACACATAGCGGATGGCTAGGAGTATGTTGAAGGTTGGCATGTTGTTGACACATAACACAACGCTTAACATATTCATGCGATCATTATTAAGTAGGCCAATAATAACCTAGGCGAAGGATTCGTTTAGCCACGGCAAGGCCACTAAAATGTCCACCACAAATCCCATCATGGACTTGTTGGATGGTATAGGTGACCTCCCGCCGGTTAGACAGGCGAAGGAGGATGCCATCAAAGCCACGTTTATAGAGGAGTCCCCCCATGACAACATAACGAGAAACACTTTTAAGAAAAGCACGTTTGCCGTTACTAGAAAGGTCAGGTGGGAGAACAGAGGTTGTAAGGTAGTCGTGAAATTGGTGGTACCAGGTATCCTGCGAATTAGTAGACACAGTATTTATCATACAAACTACCGGGGTTGAGTAGGATGGGGCAAAAAGTTGTTGGACCAAGACGAATATGTCAGAGTCAGTTGGTGTGGCGGAGGAATTTGCGAGGCTAAGCAAGCCATAGTATCCATAAATTTGTTAGTGGAGCGGGGAATGGTCTGGATAGAATAACGAGTAAATGAGGTCAAAAGTGAATCCACGTAATGTTTGTACTTTTGAAGTTCCTCATTCTTACATTGGTAGATGCCCATAACTTGATTGACTACCAATTGAGAGTCGCCAAAAATATTAATAGATTTGACACCTAAGTGTAACGCAACCTGGAGACCCAAAACAAGGGCCTCGTATTCCATTTGTATTATTAGTGCGGGGAAATCAAGCGAAATGAAAGAGGCATAGGTTCAGCGTCAGAGAGGATGAGAACAACGCCGGCTCTCCTCCACCATGCGGCATTTAGATCCATCGAAGAAGAGGTCATTTGATACGACTCTTCCACTGAGTGAAAGAGTGGCGATGAGTTCGTCGGGGAAATTAAAATTGGTGAATTGTTCCCGAGGTAAAGGGGCCTCCATGCAAGTTGGTGCAATAGTTTGTCCTTTGATTGACTTACATTGTATGCAAACTCAAGGTCGAGTCGGCGAGGAGCATAAGCCATCGGGCGTGCGTTGGTTTAGATGTGGTTTGGCATACATATAATGAATGGGGTCCGTGTTGGTGATGACAAAAGTTTTGTGATTCGGAGGTAATGTCGGAGTTTGGTGGCTACGAATGATAGGGCTAGGCACAATTTTTCTACATGTGTATACCTAGTCTCGTAATCCACGAGAGTCGACTTATATAATAAATGGCTTGTTCTCGGCGTGCGAGTCCGATGTGCGAGCATAGCTCCTATAGCATGGTCGGTGGCGAGAAAGGTAAAGGTAGAAAGGGCGATCATCACGAGGTGGAATAAGCACGGGTGGTTGCGAGATAGGATTTGAGAGCTTGAAAGGCTTGGTGACACTCTTCACTCCATTGAAAGGCAATGTCCTTTTTAAGAAGGTGATGGAAAGGGTGACATCGATCAGAGAGTTGGGAGATGAAACGCGGATGGATTGAAGTTTACCACTGCAAACTACGCGATTGTTTGAGGTTTTGGGTGGGGGCATTTCTAGGATAGCTTTGACTTTAGATGGATCGACCTCGATGCCACGCAAAGAGACGATAAAGCCAAGAAGTTTTCCCGAAAGAACACCAAAGACACATTTCTTTGGTTGAAGCGGACTGAATATTGCAACGAGTGATCGAAAATAATGGTTAAAACATCGAGATGTTCAACTGCGATGTTTAGATTTGCCAAGAAGATCATCGACATAATCCTCGAGGATAGTGTGCATAATGTCATGAAAAATGTAAGTCATAGCCGTGATAGGTAGCACCAGCATTCTTAAGGCCAAATGGCATGACACGATAACGAAGGTTCCCGAGGAGTTATGAAAGCGTTTTATGTTGATCGGCGGGGCTACAAAATTTGATTGTATCCCGAAAAACCATCCATGAGAGAAAGCATTTCATGGCCCGATGAGATCAACAAGTTGATCAATACTTGGGAGGAAGTCATCCTTGGGGCAAGCGAGGTTAAGGTCTCGGAAATCCGTGCATATCAAAAGTCCCCGTCGCTTTAGTGAGCGAGTACGATGTTAGAAATCCATTGAGGATAGTCAATAGGCAAGATGAAGGAAACGCAAAAAGAAGTCGTTGAAGCTCTTCTTTGACCAAGAGGGCGATGCGTGGATGCATCTTTCTCGATTTTGTTTGGTAGTTTGGAATCGGGGTTTAGGGTGATGTTATGGACAGCGATGGTAGGATCAATTCTGGCATGTCGGCGTAGGACAAGCGAAAGCTTGGTTGCGGAGTACGGAGAAAGGTAGTAAAGGCGGCTTGTTACGATGTGTTAAGGGATTGTCCGATCTTCACAATGTGAGATCCTCCTCTGTGTGGATGTTGATTTCTATAGTCGACTCATTCAACATGGTTTGAGTTTGAGACGGTAAAGCGCGTTGAATATAGGAGTCATCATTTGCCCCCAGTAAGTGAGGATGGAGTCGTCATCATCGGCACTCAACAACATTAATCGAAGGTGAATCCTCTTGATCATGTCGGATACGAGAAGGGAAAAGATGGATCCTCATTATCGCGTTGATAAGTGAGAGGACCTATGAAGATAGCATTTATGAAAAAAAAAAGTTAGGAGGGATAGATTCAGGGTCTATCGACTCTGTGGGTGATGATGGCAAAGTGGGTGATGATGGTTTGGTAGGGGTGACGTCGTCTTCTTCCAGGATACAGCTGACACGAGGTGTCTCCTGTGTAGGTGTTTCAGGAAAACCGAGACCACTGCGATCATTGTGTTTGCGTGTAGTCACGGGAATGAGTGTATGTCGGCCTTGTTCGTAAAGACCAAAACCAAAGCCTTTCCAAGCACAGCGAGTCAAGAAGGTGAGGGCGAAACGACGATTTGTCAAGTATTGAAAATCAGATTGGAAGGGAACCACACCAAGAGGAGGTTCAGGGGTAATGGAGGATGCGTCAACACCCCCATACGTTAGGTTGGTGCGGCAATGGGGTGGTCCGTAAGAGATTACCTCCCCCACGCGACGGTCGTAGGTGGGATGTGCATGTAATTGTCCGTACTCCTGCGGGGTATGGAAAGAACTAACGTTATATAGGCGGTACTCCCCCAGCGTAAGGCGTTGAAAAACATCTACTAAGGGGTCGGAGGTTGGGATGTTATCTGCGGGAAAGGAAGTAATATTTGTAACGGCGGTTTCATTAGTTGAAGGTGTAGGTGCATCGGAAGTGGATGGCTGGGTTGGATGAATGGGTGTCTTGACTGGTACAAGCACATCATTAGGGCGATACAACATATTGCAAGTTTTGAAGGGGGGAGGATCAGCTTTTACGGTGTAGGACTTCCCCTCGTACTCAAATTTTATGCATCTATGTAAGGTGGAGGGAACGCATCCCATGCCCGGATCGAGGCGGCTAACAACATGTTGTATTGGAACTCTCCCTCGAGGACATAGAAGAGTTCGGGTAAAGTACGTGGTCTACATGAATGTTAAGGATCACGGTGCCTAAAGTAGAAGTAATAGCATCATTGAATGATCGCAACATGATGGGGTTGGCACACATGCAACTAGAAGGGATATTCATTTGTTGGAAGGCTTTTGAAGAGATGATGTTTAGGCTAGCGCCCCGTCAATCATAACACGGCGTACCCGAATATCCCGAGCGTACTGGCCCGAGATGAAAAGAAGCGAGGGTCGGGATCTTGGCACCAAAGTCGATAATTTCATCTTGGGCCAGCGGCGGCGGCTTGCTGTGCGAGACAGAAGTGGTTGGGGAGATAGATTGTTTGGTGAGCGAAGCAACATGATTGGGTGTTAGAATAGAGTAACGAGAAGGTTTCATTAGGTAAAACCTCTATCCCTTGAAGGATCTCAACGAGAGCTTGTCGATGAGATTGAAAGTCGAATGAGATCATCTGATGTCATTTTACGGGCGATTGGTGAAGGCTGTTTGATCATAGTTCGATGGGCGATGCCATTAGAGGCGGGATAGGCGGGTCGCGAATAACCACTTTAGGTGGTGGTGCAATCGGGATGGTGGACGGAGAAAGAGATGCATGCGGCGTGTTTTCTTTCGCTTTCCCATTGTTTTTACGCCCTCGAGTAGCAACACTAATCATATTGATCTCGTGAATACGAGAGGAGGAAGATGGTAGGGATAGGTCATGGTTTTCGAGAGGTGGGGCTGTAATAATGATAGATCTTGGTGAGGCGGGGACGGGTGGTATAGGAGAGGGGTGAAGCTAAAGGTCTCTCTCTTCGTAAGTTGTCTTTCTTAACTTTTCTATAGAGAGGGTGACGGATGAAGTATGGTTTTGGCGCTTTGCATCCCTCTACGTCATGTCTGGTGTGCGGTGGTAAGCGCAGATTTTTAGACTCATCGTAACCTATAGGTCGAGGTTTAGATGGATCATAAGGTCTAAGTGGGGGTAGGAAATGGTCGCATTCTCCACCAACATAGCAAGGATTTTGGCGTAAGACCCTTTGAGTGGGTCAAAGTCGAGAGGAAAATGAGGCTATTAGTTTGGTCGATTACTGGTGATGACGTGGTGTGGTTGGTTTGTATGGGGGTGGTTTAGCGAGGTTTTGGTAATGGGTTTTAACTAACCGTGGTTTCTTTGGCGTAGAGCTATGTTTAGGGTTGGATGATGAGGCCACGAGATGATGTGGTATCGAAAAACAACCACGGAGAAATAGGAGTGACCAAAAAACAAATCTTTTGATGATGGAATTTGTTTAGGGTTGATAGGTGGACGGAGATACGCGGGGTGACGGTGTTCTTTATACCCTTGGATTTACTGTATGGGTGCGAGAAGGCGTAGGTCGCTTTAAAAAGAAAACGCGGGAGGTATGATATATTGATGTAAGGTAGAGGATGGGGTCCCAATATGGAAGGTAGGTGTGACGATGATGGTTTTAGTTGTGATAGAGGCATAGGTTGAGGAGATTGAGTCTGTCTCCTAATGGGATGGATGGCTTTATTTTTAGATAAATCAAGCCGCTTAGGTGGGTGTGTTAGACTAGGTATGGGTGAGGTCCCAGCGTAGGGGAAGATTTGGCTAAGTTAATAGAAGTGGACGAGGTATTTGGTAGAGATGAGGGGGTGAAGATGAGGACATGGGCATTTTAAGCACGCAAACACTTCGGGTATATGGTGGAGGCATCGGGATCGGTCATTTGCATTTGAGTAGAATATGGCGTACTCAAAGCGTTCCCATAGGACTGTCTATCTTACGTGGAATGACAGTCCTCACGTGTGAATAGGAACTTTTGTATGGAAGAAAGGTGGGTTGTGATTCCGGTCCCTTTGTGGGTGTGATCTGAGGGTATATGAGGCCTTGTATCAATGGCGTTAAGAGATCAACCGGTTCTTGAAAAGATTTAGGTGATGAAGGACTAATAGGTAGGAGGTGTGTTTGAGAGGATCTGTCATGTTTAAAGAATGTGGTGATGTCGGTTCAAGAGGTTTCTCGTCTAAGGATGACAAAAGAAGTGGCGAGCCTTCCTCTTGTCTGCAACAAGAATGGTAGAAGGAGACGTTTGGGAAATAGATAAATTAGATAACATCCGCTCACGAGTCTTGCGAGGATGTGGTATAAGAAGGCTCATTTGTGAGAAGGAACTCTGGGCAGCTAATTCCTTGATGGGTAAAGGCAGCAAGGATTTGATTTGTCTTGATGGCGAGGAAGGGGTTCGGTTTCTGCGTTAGTGAAGAGGCTTGATTGAGAATTTGTTCGATAGAGGTCTTTGGTTGGGAATCGAAGACTGCATGGATCTCATGAACACTCTCCTCGGCTAAGATATCTTGGTTTAGTTCTTGTTAGAAGAATGATTCGAGAATGGTTTGTTGAATATTTTCAAATTTCGGTTAGCGGGCGTTAGGATTATCGAGGGCTATATCCCCATCAACCATTTCTGCACTATGTTTTTCAACATCTTGCAGTTCTCATGGCTATGTCCCTTCACGCGGTGGAATTCTGACGAGTCATTTTCTTTGTACCAGAAGGTATGGCGCGAGTGGAATCAAACCGGAATGAGGTTTAACGGGAGGTAAGGTAATGGCTCTGCTTTGAGCAATTTTCCAATATCACACCATATGTTTCTCCCAGGAGTGTAGTTGATGGTTTCTGCTTTATACTTATAGGTGGTTTTTGGCGGGGTATTAGACGGTGGTTGGGATTTGACCATCACCGCGTGCACGGCCCCTTTTGATTTCGAAGTGGTCGATGGGTGAGGATTGGTGGTGTTAGGTTTGTTGGTGGAATCTTGGGTTCGGAAAGTGGGGTTTTGTTGCGTGACCACAATTTCTCTTCCTCTAAGGCTCGAATCTCTAGTTTTGAGCCATAGTAAAACCTCGTCAAATGTACGGAAAGTTTGAATTTGGAGGGTAGGAGAGATGTGCTTAGCGCGAGCCCAGCGTAAATGATTCGATAAGTTCGGTTTGAGGCAAGGCATACGTAAGTTGGTTGATAAGGCCCGCCATCGTCCAGCGAAATCTGCGATAGATTCGTCTTCAAATTGTCGGATGGCATAGAGTCGGTGATAGATACTTTCTTGCAATGTTAATGGAGAAATGATCCAAGAAAGATTGGGCTAAATGGTTAAAAGAGAAGATTGAGTCTTGGGTTAAAGCAACTTTGTACCACTCAAGGCGGGTCTGATAAGGACATGGGAAAGGTGCGGAGTAGTAAAGCGTCGTCGTGAGCAATCGAGATAGCGAGGCATGTCTAAATGATCGCAAGTGTTGTTGAGGTCCTCCTTCTTGTTAAAATGGGTAAATTTTGGTAATTCCCATTGAGGAGGATATGAATGAAGGGGGGCGAAGGGTGGATAGGCTCTGACAAACTTGCTCGTATGTCAGCGCTACGACTTCACAGAAGCAAAGCCTCCGAGTTTTGCATTTTGTCCATCATTTGTTTAATTAAATCGGTAGTTGGATGAGATGATGGTGTGGTTGTGGTAAACGGAGGCAAATTGGGCCAAGGGCCACCGCTTGAACAATGGTGGGGTTAAATGTTGATAAGGTATGGAGGACAGCGTGTTGAGGCAACCGAATAGGGATGTCCTATATAAGGCTGTTGAGGTTCTAGGATATGTGTGTGGAAATGAAAAGGTGGGCGGAGCTTGAGAAGGAAAGCTCGTGTGGATAGGTGGCGAAGAGCAAGTCATGAGCGGAGCGATCTGCAAGAGAGAGAGAGAGTAGGAGCGATCGGTGGTAATGACATGTTGGGCCCAAGATTAACCAAAGGAAAGCCAATCATGTGCCGTATGGACCCCACAAAAGGCTGCTTGAGGTAGGCAGCGGACTAAGGATGCGGAAGGCAAAGCGCGGAGTTATCGGGGAGAAGGGGCTAAATGAGCAGCTATCTTGATAGGCATGCCAACAAGGAGTTGACCGTCGGGTGTACGGTCGAGGCATGAGACAAATAGTATTGTCAGTGCTAGGATTAGCATCCGAGAAATTTGGCAAATTCTTTATCTCCCACGGGAATTTTAGGAACCTCGGCCCCGGTATCAGTAGGATTCCCCACGAGAATGTGAAGGGGGTGATTGAGGCAAAAAAAGAGCAAGCATGTGAAACCATGGCGGCGCTTGCTTTGAGTGATAACAACCATGGGCGGGGAGTTCACGGTAGGGTTTTGTCTATCGAGAACAAAGACTCGAATGGTGAAATTGGTAGGTTCTTTGGTTTGTCGAGGAAGCTGGAAAAAGACGATAACGATATCGGTCGATAACCGATGTCGGTTAGACTATATAGCCGGCGTCGGTCGATTAACGATGTCGGTGTAATAAGACCCAGTATATAAGAAAATATAAGAAATGCTGATTTGATTGTTAACAACGCTCAGTATATTTATCAAATTGTTCTAAGGTAATCACAGAAGACAGTGTATAACGAAAAAACAGACCTGAAAACAAACAAGATGCACACGCAAATCCAGAGACTAACCCTAGGGTTAATTTTAATTATTGTGGGCTTATGCCTTTAGACGTGGAATGATGTCAATCCTAAACAAAAGACTTAGGGAAATGTCAAGTTTGTTTTGGCTTATAAGGTTACCTCAATCGGGCGGAGGAATACCGCGGAAAAGGGGGGATGTTTTGAGCATTGTGTTAATTGTGAAGTGATTCGGTATGTGTTGTGCAGTGAAAGTAAGATTAATTTCCTGTCAATACCATGGAAATCACCCCCACGTGTACGACCCTTTTACTTAGTCTATGTTCACTAGAATTGAAAACAACAAGCAAGAATGTAATGCACGTGTTTTAAACCCAAATCGAAAATGATATTCGATGAAGCAAATGAGATGACTTTCACTAATGCGAAACTAGGAAAGCAAGACAAATTCTTTACTAAATATATAACAAAAACAACAACAGCAAGTATGCTTCCTAAAATGAAAATAAGCAAGAGAAACAGAAACCCGAAATGGGTCCCACCGGGTGTGCCAAAATGTTTCGCACGGAATGTTTCGGCTCTGCGAGAATAGACTTGCTTCTATCCTATCATTCCTTTGAGAAGCAGATAAGGGTTAGGGCTAGGAGGAATACATTGAATGTTGAGATGGTGTGCGCGTCACCGTAGAGAAAGATCGAGATCATTGCGAAGAACTCCTTTTTGTCTTGGAAGGACTACTGCAGTAAGAATACAAGACCACAAGATTTTAATTAGACAACAAATGAGGATCTGCCTTAGGCCCGGAAATATAAAAACTTCCTTTGAAGGTGGTGAGTTCCCCTTTTAATATGATTTAACACAAATGATAATATAGAAAGCTATTGCAAAATCACGATTTAGGTATCTCGTTCTGAAGCAATAGAAACTAAACTATCAATAATAAAGCGTCACGTTGTTTGTTGATTCTTGATGTCGTTGATATGTTCGAGTTGAGTTATAGGGATAAACCAGGCTGGATTTGGGGTTGTTAGGTGGCAAATAGGCAAGCAAAAAGGTTTTGGGGTATAAGTCACGGTGGCCAAGCGGCGGTCACTTTGAGTAACCGACCACGGTTAGAGAACCGCTGCCGGTAGAGGATAAACGATACTGGTAGGGTCGAGCAATCTAAGTGCTTACGGATAGAGTTGGTTGCTGAGGTGATTGTGGGGTTATTAGAGATTGGGGATGGTGAGGGGAATGATGGGAGGATAGGGAAGACTCGAGTGTGGTAAAATGGCCTTGGGCAATATCGGGTGTGTGGGTGAAGGTTAAGTGCGGTATAGTTTGGTAGTAGATCTAGGAATAAACTTATGATTCTTATTAATCAACGATTCAAAAAATCTAAGAAATGTTAGAAACATATAACATCTACTTACTTGCCCCGATGATGAGATGCGAGTCAAGAATGTGGTGATGAAGGTAGAACTCGAGATAGGACGTCCAAGTTGGATGAGATCTTCCTCACGATGATCGGATGAGTGTTACTGGGCTCTGGTTATTCAGTTGCAATCTTGGGCTTGATGTCCTTCTGTGCAAACTCTTCTTGTTTCTTCACTTGTCTCTGCTTGGCCAAGCAAAATCTGGATTCTCTCGATGATTTCTCCTTCTCCCGATCAAATGAAAATCCGATCCTTTGTTTTTGGTTGGAAGTGGTCATTTACGAGGGAACCGACGGCGGTCGAGTAGGAACCGGTATCGGTCGGGTCAAAGCGGGCTATTTTGGTAAAATAGCCGACTTTCCCTCCTTTTCTTAGAGGATTGGTAGCGGGCTTGGTCAAGTCATTATGAAGTTGGTTTTAGGTGCGGATGAGGAGTAATTAGTCATAGGTGTGGAATTGGACCAAGTTATAGGTCTTAATTAGGTTAGTTTAGGGTTAAGACTAGGTCATGATGAGGTGGCGACATGAGGTGGCGGGTAGGTGATGTGGATTTATTAATTATAAGGTAATTAATAAATAATTGTGTAAGGTTTAGGTGGTGAGGTTAGGTTGCGAAATGCGATGCGGGTCACAAGAGGGTCGTAAGATGAGATAAACGTCACGGTCTAGGTCTAGGCAAAGTTGGTCGACAGATCAAGTCAAGGACCCTAATCATGCTAAAACATGAGCAGTGAGCTCGATTGAACAAAAAAATTACATGATGGGTGGATTAAAGTGTATGTTGTTGATGTTGGGTAAGGTATTGAAGTGGTACGGCCTTGGGTCGGGCCAAGTTGTTGGGTTGCGGCCTTGGGGCGGGCCAAATGGTTGGGTGAGGCCTTGGTCGGCCTTGGGTGGGCCGGTGGGTGGTAGGCGAGGCCTTGGGTCGGGCCGGATGGGTAGGTGTGAGGCCTTGGGTCGGGCCGGATGGTTAGGTTACGGCCTTGGAGTCGGGCCGGTTGGGTAGGTCACGGCCTTGGTCGGGCCGGATGGTGGAGTCGGCCTTGGAGTCGGGCCGGATGGGTAGGTCACGGCCTTGGGTCGGGCCAAATAGGTTGGTGGCGGCCTTGGGTCGGGCCAAATGGTTAGGGTGAGGCCTTGGGTCGGGCCGGATGGGTAGGTGAGGCCTTGGGTCGGGCCGGATGGGTAGGTTATGGCCTTGGGTCGGGCCGGATGGGTAGGTCACGGCCTTGGGTCGGGCCAAATAGGTTGGTGGCGGCCTTGGGTCGGGCCAAATGGTTAGGGTGAGGCCTTGGGTTGGGCCAGATGGTTAGGGTGAGGCCTTGGGTCGGGCCAAATGGTTAGGGTGAGGCCTTGGGTCGGGCCAAGTTGTTGGGTTGCGGCCGTGGGTCGGGCCAAATGGTTAGAATGTTTGCAGCAAAGGTTGATATAGGCGATGTGGGTGAAAAAGGGCAAATAGTAAATAAGGGCAGAAATTGGGGGAAATTTGGAATAAAACCGATGTCGATTGTATATGACCGATATCGGTGAGGGGACCGATACCGGTTCCTTAGGGCATAATAAGGTCGATATCGGTTATGGGCGAAAAACCTATAAAAAAAAAATACGGCTGTCATTGTCACTTTTGCAATTTGGAAAACCAATTTGAGTTGTCGACGTGTGAGAGTTAAGATTGGAGCATTAGTTGCGTGAGGTGGCGCTATTTGGTGGGAGGAGTTAGTTGTTAGTGGGCCGAGTGAGAGGAGGCGGCGATTGATTGGTGGAGGACCCGAAGAGAGACATTTGGAGCCATGGCACAACCAAGAGGAGTAGGAGGGGTTGGACTGAGTGGACCACCACCACCCATCCCTCCACGATGACGTGTCGTTTATGCGGGTAGGTTCGAAACCCCTCATTGTGTGTATTTTATTGCATTATGCTATATTTGGGGTTTGGGTAGGAATGTACATTTTTAGGAAATAATTAGAAAATGGAAATGATTTGAAAAAGAGAGAGGTAGATAGGTGAAATAAGCCAAAGGTTTGGGTGGGTAGGTTTTAGGGTATTTGGGTGGGTAAATTGGTAGAAAAAATGAAAAAAATGTAGGTGGGGGCGCGCGGGGTTGACGGCTCAGGAAATTCTGACCAAGGACGTCATCGTCATGAAATTTTAAAGCGAGATGTGTTTGTGTTGGACCGCGGCGTCGGTCGGTTGTGGACCGGCGTCGGTGGGAAGGGGACAGCGGATCGATTATGGTGGCCGTACCGGTCCTTAGTGATTTTTAGCTATTTTTGTTGGTTTAGGTTATGTTGTTGTTTTTGAGTTTTTGGTGGTGATTTAGGTATGGTTTGGGTTGGGGTGGGGTGTTGTGGTATTGTTTGGGTGTTTCAAGATAGGTGCGGTCTTGACTTAGGTTTATGTCAATTTGTTGGTGTGGGTTGTGATTTTGTTTTTGAGTATTTGGATGTGGGTTGGGTATTTGGGCATGGTGTAGGGTGTTTGAGTATGGTTTGGGTTGTGTTGTTGTTTTAAGTTTTTAGATGTGGTTAAGGTATTTGGGCATGGTTTTGGGTCGTTTGAGTATGGTGTGGGTTGTTTGTTTGGGTGTGAAGAGGAGGGGAATAGCGTAGAAGTTTTTAGGGGAAGATAGATGGGCGTAGACAGTGTGGTATGGAGTCGGGTTGTGGTCGGGTGGATAAGAAAGGGGAGATAGATAGGTAAAGTAGATGTTGTGATAAAGAGTAGGGCTAATGTAGTGGGTTGGTTTTGCGGCACGTCGGCGGTGACGATGCGGGAGAGAGATGCCCCCAGCTGTTGGCCCAGTACGGATGCGGCCACACGTGTCCGGCACCTGGGGGTATCATGCGCGAGTGGGACTCGGTGGAGTCCGTGATCGAGAGCGATCGATAGGGATCATAGTTTGATGGTTGCCCTCATCGAGAGATGGGATCCGGCGACAATGTGTTCCATCTCCCGGCCGGGAGATGACTATCACATTGGAGGATGTGTATCGTATCCTTGACTGATTGAGGAGAGCGATCTTCAGTGGACGCAGACCGCCATGGACAACATCCTACGAGTTTCGAGGGGATGCAGGCCTTGTGTGGCTGTGGCGTATCACAGCGCCCGAGCATCATCGTATGGGGATATGTACCACGCGCATCGCCATGAGACACGGCTTGCCGTGTTGATGATGATCGGATCACTGCTTTCCCTCCCGGACTCGAGAGGGAGGCCGCTTTCCACGGCGCCGATGGGGTTCTACACGAGATGGTGGAGGAGCACACATGTTATGCTTGGGCACCGGTATACCCGATACGATTGTATCGAGAGGCTGTGGGGCTATCGCGGATGAGCGATTCGGGATTTGTTCGACGTTTTTGCTGCATTGTTGGGCATATGAGCACATCATATGCCTTAGACGATAGGGCTGCCCAGCGATCGGGGCCACTGAGTCATATATAGATACGGCTTTCGAGAGGTGGTTGGGGTCGTGGGCCACCCACGAGCAAGTGCTTGCTTAGGCGGGGGGCGTCGCTTATTACAGGCATTTATTAGAGGGCTGTGATGCGCGCGTGTAGATATCGTATGGAGACCTTACAGAGGTCATCACCCGCGCAGAGGATCCCGATTACAGTTGCGCTTGATCCAGTACACTTTCTGGATAGCAGGACGGAAGGCGGGAGAGTATGAGAGGATACCCCTAGAGAGGGTACGCAGCTAGATGGGGCTGCGACAGGATGAGCCACCTCCCTTCCCTCAGTACCGGAGGGATGATGTAGAGGCCCCACTTGCCACACCATAGCCCTTGGACCCGGTTAGGTTGCTTGAGAGGCCAACAGATGATGACACTGTAGATGATGCTTGGTTATATGGGAGCATATATGGTTTGGTGGGCTGGTCGAGAGCAAGCGATAGATAACTGCCTGCACTGCCTGTGAGACTTAGCGGCGGTGATGCAAGCAGTGAGATCAGCTCGGGGGCGAGTGCACGATTGTTACGAGGGCAGCTGCTCACGACAGTACGAATAGGTGTTTTACGAGGCGTAGCAGCTTAGAGCTCATGTACGAGCACGAGCACCACCACCGCGGCACAACACAGGCCTGACCCCGAGCACGAGTACGAGCACCACCACCCAGCACAGCACAACCACAGCCCGAGCACGTGTACAGTGCACAGCAGCGAGCACCGGCATTCAGGCCCGGCAGGCCCAGCACACAGTACAGGCACGAGCACAGGGCACTTTGGTAGTAGGTGTCGAGATGATCCCCAAGACTCCTATGGTGGCTCGAGAGCGTTATATGGAGGCTAGAGCGGAGGCCCGATACTATCGGGATATTCTTGATGAGTGCAGGGGCTGATTATCAGCCCTATGCGGCACATAGTAGTAGAGACCTCTCGGGCCGAGGTCTCGAGGAGGTGCGGCCACGGTGGTGGGTCCGTCACATAGGGGGAGCGAGAGGTAGGACAGGGACCAGCGGCAGGCGAGGGCGAGAGGAGGTGGAGAGAGCGAGGGTCCTGCACATTTTGTATATTGGACATGGGCACCGGTCTGCGAACGGTTGTGTTGATAGAGGCCTACATGCCTATTTATTCCTTTATTCATTCATTTATTGTATATACCGAGATCTGCGAGCGAGCAGTATAGGTTGTCAGATTGATACCTGCGGCCAGTATGTTTTTGATATGAGAGACCGGCCCTGCGAGCCGAGTTAGATTATTGATGTTATTGCTGCATGCGGCTTTGTTGTATTATGAGATCACGGAGGCCCCTGTCGAGGCACATTGTATTTTTGAAACTTTGTATATATATAGATATGATGTTTTGACCCACATGCTGTGCGTAAAAAGCGTTAAATGTTTTGTCGATGGTTTGTGATATGTGATATATGATGAGTTTGATTCACATGGTGTTATATATTAATGATGTTGATGTCTTTTGTTGATGGGATGTATATAGATATAAATGATGAGTTTAATTGACATGTTATATTATGAAATGTTGTATGTTTTGGTTTTGTGAAATTGAATGTATGTAGCTGTTAAGTTGGATCCAAATGATGTATAAATTGATTATTTGTAATATCGGTTGTTGATGGCTTGTTTGTGTTTGTAATGTAGATAGATGATATTGATGAAATTGTAATGAGAGGTGGATTTAATGAAAAATATGGATAATGGTGTTGTGCATGCAGGAAAAAGGGACGGGCGCCACAAAAATTTGCAAAAATGAAGAGACGACTTAGGTTTAAGCAACAAGGGGTAACTTGACCGATATCGGTTATGTAACCGATGTCGGTAGATATATGACCGGTATCGGTTATGCAAGAATTGTTTTCCTAAAAATAGAACTGCTGGGTTGGCAACTTAAGTTCTTAGTTTTAGCATTCTTATTTTTAGAGTCATGAAACACGTTAAATATGCGAATGCGACGCTGTTTGACAACTGCTACAGGTAATTGCATGAAAGAATTTGAGTGATAAGGAGGAAAGAGACAGGTGAAGTGAGCGTGGGCTGAGATTCAGAAGGCAGAAAGACAAGTTATATTTGAAGAGGGTGGTGAACATGGCTGAACGAGGAGAAGCATCCAGCAGGCAGGGACGAGGGGGAAGACATGTTCCGCCCCAAGCTGCTGCATCCGGAGAGGTAAATTGTTTGGTTGTAATTTGATTCTTGCATGTGTTTGTAAATAGTATGAAAGAAGTGTAAGTGGGTAAAGATTAGAAAAAGGTGATAGGCAAGGGTTGGGGATGGTATGAGTGCTACGGGGCAGGTAAACAGGGTGGGCCTGTATGTTTTTAGGTAGAAATAGGAGTAAACGGGCTTCATAAATATCGAAGGTGTATGTTTGAAGCAGGGTAGGTATATTTTGACAGTGACCGGTATCATTTATAAGTAACTGGTATCGGTTAGCAAACCGGTATCGGTTATGCATAACCGCTTATCCATCTTAAGGGTTTCAAATTTTGAGAAAAAATCCGTATAGATTTGTTCTTTTGAATAATCGTGTGTCGTTTTGATGTATGCAGGCAGAAGCAAGGTTAAGGATGAATGATACTGTGCCAGCGTTGTTGTCACGAATCCAAGCGGATGTAACACCAGCTGAATGGGCATTGATAAATCGGTTGGGGTTAAGTGGAATCCGCTATTATTCAAGAATCGCGCGTAACCATGCTATGTTGCAGGCGTTGATTGAGAGATGGAATCCAGAAAAGAATACCTTCTATCTACCAACAGGGGAGATGACAGTGACTTTGGAAGATGTGTTCCGTATTTTGAGACTCCCAATGATAGGAAAAATGAGTGTATCGAGCATTGCCAGTAGCAGGAGTGGCAGCGATAACAACAGTATTTGGGTCAGCTGCACGAGATTTGACACAGCGAGGTTTATCATTTACGTATGGTACAATGTATGCAACACACCCTGAGGAAACAAGGTTGGCCGTGCTATTAATGATAGCGGTGGGGTATTATGCATTGCCGAGGCGGAAGGTGGAAGATTTCCCAAAGCATTGATGAGTGTTATTTGGGAAATGATAGAAATGAGCGTGACATTCGCATGGGCACCCGCATATCTGGCAGAGTTATATAGGGGTTTATGGGCATGCAAGCGAAAACACAGGACGACACTGGATTGTTCGTACTTATTACATTGTTGGGCCTATGAGCATATTGTTTGTGTGCGTCCAATAGGCCGACCCATTGAGTCGGGAGAGACAGGAGTGCAAAGGTTGGGATTCAGATGATGGGTCCAGACAGAACAAGAAGCGAGATCCCAGGCCGTGATAGATGACATCGAGTATTATAGACAGGTATGGGAAATGGTGACAGTTGCGGATATTTGTTGGAGGCCGTACGGGAACTATATGGTGACAGAGCACATAGCTGAGGAGTTGAGGGGTGTAGAGCGATTGAGGTGGATCGCAGGGCATAGGCCGGGCGAGTACGAGAGGATTCCTCTAGATCGCGTGCGGCGACAATTTGGGTTCGTTCAGGATATTCCTATGACATATAGACCATACATGAGGATTGATGCCGAGGCAGCATTCTCACCTCCCGGCCGACACCTCCAGAAGGGCCAGAAGAGATAGCAGCCGATCGTAGGGTTATGGATGCGGGAACGACGGAGGCCTATAGAGTATGGTGGGTAGCAGAGCTGCGAGGTGCACGTGAGTGCCCTGACATAGCTGTGATTACAACAGAGAGAGATCGCACAATATTTGGCTCGCCAGCTTCAAACACAGGTGAATGAGACAATGGGAATGTTAGAGGCTTCACAGCTACGAGTGGAGAGACTGGAGGCAAGATTCCTCCATGCGAGAGGACGTATTCGTATGTTACAGGAGATGTTGGCGGATCAATGGGAGGAACCAATGGCAGTGGCACCTTTGAGGATGGAGAGGCCAGCTGAGAGGCATCGACGATCACGATCACCACCTGATTCGGGAGGAGGTGCAAGAGTCTAAGTGGATTTTATAGGAATATTAGAATAAATAAGGATGCCGACCTGCGAGTCGATGATAGAGAAGATGTATTTGGTTAACATCTAAAATAAAACTAAAGATGTATGTTCTTTTGAGTGATGATAATAATAAGAATGGTTGTGTTTTGGATGTTGTTTTTGTTTGTTTTGAAAAAGGATAAAGAGGAACGTTGGCAAATAGAAATACACAAAAAATATTTATATTTACAACACATGATAGGGTATGGTAGGGGATGGTCGAGCTAACCTTGGGAGACCCCATGTCTCCTAAGTGCTGCCTACATAGCCCATTGCACAAAGCAAGGAAGGGCCTCAGACCGATGTAGTTCTCCCTTAGGATCAGGGAGAGGTGAATTCAGGCAATTGGGTTGTGGTTAGGCAATTTTGTTGGTTGGTAAGAATTTGATGTTGGTAGGGTAATGTTGTTGGTGTTGGTAAGGTAAAGTGAATGTTTAGCATACCCAAGTAGTAGGGAATCGTGTCGTGATTAAGGTCAACACACAATCCTAGAGTCGAGCAAAAGAGGTGAGAGTGTCCCGTAATTGAGATTTGTTTTAAAATGAATAATGCATGACAATTCATATTCTAGCCGTGCATGCATATAACTATGGGTCTCAGCCTTGTAACAGTGCCATCAACATGCACGCGTATGGATAAAATTACACAACAGAAATTCAATATGGCATATGATATTCTCGAGCTTAAATTGTAGGAATTGTGACCTTGAAAACCTCTTGCCTATACAGGATCAACTATGTTCAAGGACAATCAATGGATCACAAGAGATACATAATGACTCAGAATAGTCACAAGAAAACTATCATATTTCCTTATGAGTCTATAGCAGTGCTCAAATGACCTTAGTACCTTTCAAAGGCAATATCAAAGTTTTAAAGACTATAATGTGTATCATGGATTGGACAGTTATGTGAAATGTTGCTACAGGTTGCAGGGTATAGTTTCTCTCATCATGATATGTCACGGTGACAACTTGAAGATGTTGGGTCTGAACTGAAAAATATAGTGTGTACATGCAATATAATGAATGGATAAGTTGTTGAAATAGAGAATTGAGACAAGGAAGTCTTGTAACAGTGATTTTTCAAGATTCCTAGGCTTGAACAGTGTTCTTGCAAGCCCCTAAGTGTTTGCAAAGCTACAACCAGTGGATGTAAAGTGGCTTGTATGAACTATTGTTTGAGCATGTTTCTATGAGATTTTGGTGTTTTCATTGAATAAGGAAATCATTCTCTTGTGAAAGGATCGTTTAAGGGTAAAAATATAAGATATAATGTGGTTTTCAATACTTTAAAGTGCCTATGAACATCACATATAATCTTGATTGCAATTTTCTATGAAATCAGGTATATACAATTTGCTTGTCAAGAAGAAACATGCATTGTAGATGATGTTGTAGATGGTTTTTGAGGTAAGTCAAAGAAGGAAAAGTGTAGAGAAGTTGTAGGAAAACCTACAGGAGCAGTGTGAAGTGTTGAAAAGGAATTTGAAACTTTTAAACAAAGATAATTGCAAACTGGGTGCTTCTTTTCTGTCAAATCCTAGTCTAGAGTTGAAATACTAAAACATTGATATCTGGAGTTTCCCTCATCCAAACCTAATGAAATTTTAGGAGCATATTTGGATGGTTGAAATAGGACTTTGGAAAAAAATTTAGGCCTATTTCAGGTCTATAGAAGGAGATATTGCAAAAATACAGACAGTAGGCCTGTAGGTGATGGTTTAAGAAGGGTTTAAGCTCACTAAAAGTAGAATATCTTTCAAACAAATGATCTAAATCTTATGAAAATTATATAGACATGCTAAATGTGATTTTTATAACATGTTCCAAGTTATTTTAGAGTTTTTGGACACCTGGAGAGAGAGTTATGTTCAAAACTCAGTCATCAGGTCTGTAAGTAATGCAAACCCCCACTTTTAGCAGCTCTAAAAAGTGCATAACTTGGGAATGGATGATCCAGATAAGATGAAACTTTGAGGAAAGCTTTATAGGGATAAAAAATTTAGATGTGTGAAATATTTTGAGGCTTGGTAAGGTGTTTAGAGGGGTAAACCGTGAAATTCTCAGTCAGTTGTCCTGTTTTTAACCCCCTTGCGGACTATCATAAATAACATGAGTTGTAGACCTTCAAATGAGATGCCACTTGTTGTAGAATGATTTAAAATAGATTTAGATCAATATTTCAAAGTTTGGTGAAAATAATCCTAGTGCAAGTCCCTCAAATATAAATAAGAAGATGGGGCAAATTTATCTTCCTGAGCAGTTTTTTGAGTGAAGAACTTGCACAGAACTTGTCAAAGAGTTTGCAACCAAAGTGACCCCTAATTTTGTATGTACATAAGATTGGAATAAGTTTGGAATCATTATTGCATGAAGTTTTTAACAATTTTACAGGTACAAACAAGTTAAAGAAGGTTGCACAGTATCAAGAGATCCTCATTTTAAGACCTTCATTACTATGTGTTTGGAAAGTCAGCATTGCTTCATTACTATTTCATATCTGTGTGATAAGTTGGTAACCCTACTCAATACTAATAATGTACAATAAACAAGCTTTAGCAGTGTTGGCATCTACACAGTGCAGTCTATTAGAAATTTAGTAGTCTATTAATTTTTTATTTATATTAATTTGTGACATAGGTGACTGCAAGTGAGACCGGTTCACAGCTATAACATCATGTGTGTGAACCTACACCTTGTTTAAGATTTTTGTTGGCTATTTGTTGTTTGAACAGCTATGACATCTTGACTATTTGTTGTTTGTTGGCTATTTGTTTTTATGACTGTACAGTTTTCCTTTAAGACTGTAATACTCAAGTTAGATGTTGTTTGAATGTTGTTGAGTACTTTAGAAGAGTAGCTTGGGTGGTAAGAGAGGTTTTGCATTGTGATGAATGCATTTAAAAGTGCAATCAAAGGTTGTTGAATTTTTTTGTGGTAGACTGAGCATCTTGAAGTGAATTGTATTTTGCAGTAGCAATCCTAGCTCTGATTGGGCATTGATAAGGTTTTAAGTCTTTCTTGAAGATATATGGGGGTAGGGTGATAGGATAAGGTTGATGGATGGATTGATGGAGCGTGTTAAAGCCTTGAGACAACCATTAATAAGTCCTTAGGATCATTTAACAGTGAGTATGCATAGTGCTCTGTTCTAGGACAGTCTAGAGTCATGAAAGGATAATAAAGAGGTTGGAGGGAGTAACATGAAAAGAAGCCAAGAACCCAGAGTGGAGTGAATGTGAAGGTGGAGTGTGTTAAATAAGTGTAGTAGATTAAGAATCAGCAGTGTCAAAAATATGGTTGTTGGAAATAGTGATAGCAGTTGAACCCATAGTCACATCTATAAGACCATCCCCACATCTGTAAAGAACGTTATGATCAATGTGTGTTTTCGTAGGGCACATTATATTCCACATCTAAATATGTTGGTTATAACAACGTAGATGATTCTGAGTGGTTGAAATCAAGATTTAGTTCAACAAAATCGGCACAGAAACAGATCTTTAAATGTTAACAACTCAAACTACCAGAAATTTTGAGCTATATGGTGGTTAATCCTAATCATGAACTCAGGTGGTTCATACTAGCTTTTCACATATCAGTGCAACAAATAAAAGATGAAATCAGTTCTTTGCTCATTATTTCTACCAAAATAACATACCGTTGTAGTAAAGGAAAGTAGATAATATAGTTTCTCACAAAGATTTCAACCCCACAGAATCCTCTGGAAAGGCCCAGATTTAACATATGATAAGTTTACTATCCATATGTAGGCCAGTCAAACCATGAGTGCAAGAGGAAGAGAGAGAGTATCAACTGTGAGATAAATTATAGATGGCTACAGAATCTTAAGGATCAAAACCCTATTCCCTTTCTGAATTACCTTGGCCTATCGGTGGCAGGTTACTTTGATATCATGAAAATTTTGTTTAGTTACATCTAGAATTATCAAAAGCTTACACCTAAGGATTCAAATTATTTAGTTGTTGCTGCAACTTAAATAGTAACGTGCTTGAACAAACTTGAACATGTCCCAAACATGCTCACACATTTGGAAGAGATGTCAAATAGTGAATATTGACATTGAGCTTACAAACACTGAACTAATGAAAGGGTCTTTAAATAAGGTGGCTTCCAATGTAGCAGGATTGAATAGCTAACTTGTCACAATATTTTAAAAGCATCATATTTTTTTAAATTAAACAATTAATAAAATTGGGAATGTCCCCTTCAAGTCCCCAAGTCACCAAAACATTCGGGATGTTACCAAAATCTAGGAGAGACATTCCCACATAAAACCAAATATTAGACAGAAACCAATGTAAATTCACACTTTCATCTTTAGAGTGTGTATATTACTGGTTTTAGAACTTTAGTTCCTTACAAAATTATTTCTCCAGAGCTCTTCATTAGCAACAAATATTTGAACTGTCAAGTTTGTACTTCTTCTCTTGTTATGAAACTATTTAGTGATTCTCATCTATTCCAGATCCTTTTCATCCACACTAGATCCAAATTCTTGCTTCATCTCTTCTAGTAGCCAATTTCATTTCCTGCCAATTTCTACATTTTACAAGAGCTAATAATTTCAAATTGTTTTGAGAGGCTCAATGATTAAAAAATGTTAATTTATAGTAATACTAACATTGACAATCTCCTAGGGGCCATGTGACATGGCTTTGGTTATGTTAAGGGGTCACGTCTCACTCTGATGATGTTCATCTCCTGCATTTTCCATTAGTCATTAAGGTCACTCTCTGTGTCTAGAGTCACATATTGTAAAATCCAAGAGTCGGTTTGTAATACTGCTCCACTAATTATGCAGAACTATGACACACGCTTCATGATAATTCAAAAATAATACAACCAACCTTTCTGATTTCATTTAGCTATTATGTTACCACCATATACTCACTCTTTTAAACCCACAAAAGTCAAGAATTCAATTCTTTAATGAAACCTTAATTCTTAACACATCAAATAATTTTCCAACTTCAAATGCTATATCCAGTTTCATAATGTCATTGCAGCATCCAGGTTGGAAGGCACCAAACTCAATTAGGGCTTCTCAAAAATAAAGCTTGCTGCTCCTGGAAAATATCATCTCAACTTCCCTTCTGTGAAGCCTGTTGGCTGTAGAAATAGATGTTTGGGCTGTCAATATGCATCAGCACAAAAGATTTGAACTATCTATTTACCATCAAAGCAGCATTTCGCAGATCAGCTTGATGAAGATTCACTTGATTGACCATCGAAAAGTGACTTTTTGCAGGCAGACGTAGCTCTTAATCTTGATTTCCTCTTCTTTTACACAACACTAGAAACAAATCAGACATGCTTATTTTAAAATCATAATCTAGGAGGATACAACTATAAGAAAGCCACTAAAATTCCATCCTTAAGAACAACAATAAATGTTTCAAACATGGAGCCATGTGGACATGAATTTGGTGCAGTCTATTAAAAACATCCATTACAATATTTGTCAACTTCATCTGAAACAAGTCACCTATCACTAAAGAGTAACTGTTCGTCTGTAGAATATTTCATCCTCACTTTCCTCATCTTCCTCCTCTAAATCAGCACCATCCCACGGTAACTCTAGCTTCCCCCCCATACTGAACGATGGGCCTGTTTCCTCAATCTCGATATAGTTAGACTCCAGTCTTTCTTCAAACCTTCGATCACTGCAATTGAGGATCCATTCTAGACTACCAGTAACACCCTTGCTTGATATTCTCTGAAAACGAAGCTTGATTCTGAATTGTAGGCTTTTATAACTCTTCTAAGATCCCTCTCTCTCATCTTCATCATCTTGCTAAAATTGTTCCTTTCTTCCCTCAGAGGGATTTTTTTCGATCTTCCATGAAATTCATGACCATTCCATTTAAGGTATAAACATATTCTTGTATCCTAGTAAATTGGGTTTTGAAATCCATTTTTATAGTGACTTGTGCAAATGAAGTTGGGGGAAGTCATTCACACTTTCTTTCCACTTCTATGTCATACGAAAACAACTCTCTTTCAGCATGGTTCTTATTTCCTTTGTCATCATACAAATGTGGACACAAAAACTGCTATATTACAATTTTTTGGTAGTGTATGGATATAGCTCTCCTTCATCGTAGTTCTTGAATTCCTTGGCCATCAGAAAAATACGACAAGACTCTTCATAGCATTATTGAAACTGCTCTTAATGCCAAAATTTGATCCCAAATGTGGTTCTTTTTTTTCCCTTCCTTCCATCTTCTACTTTACATGAACTTTCAACTTTGCATTGTTGGTATGGTTTGATTATCAAACTTTTGATTTTGGATGTACCTCTCCCATAAATGTTTAATTTAACAAAAATCAACCAAGAAGATGTAGCATGTGCATTGTGAATGTGAAATATGGTTGTATTTGTCAGATTTTACTACATTATTTTTATTTTTATAATGGTTTTTAGTTTACCTATGAATGGCTATAAGCCTATAGATATAGAACTATAATTTTCATTCATAATACACATGTACACAATACCTGATCTAGGTGTAAGCTCAAATTCTATGACCAACACTAACAAAAAATAATCAAACATACGGTCAACATCAACAACAGAAGAAAAACTTCCCACTCAAACAGAGCCTATCTATCCTTGCATCAGCTGTCACATCAACAATGTGCATGATGGTGTAGGTGCTAGATCTCCTCGGTATCAACTGTATCCACTTCTTTTGTGGGGCAGAAGCCCACATACGACTCAAGGGAAGTGTTGTTGGGACCAATCATTGCTCCTAGATGCAGCTCAACCAAAATCAACTTAAGACAAAGGCTTAGGAATGTAAGAGCAGTCATTTCATCTTCCATAAAGGTTCCTTGGCCTTTGGTAGTATCATTATGCATATGTACCTACATAGATTTAGATAGATAAGATAGACCGCCACACAACTCTTTCAATATGATGCCATGTACAGAACAACCAGACTAATAAAATTATGTTATGGGTCTATATCTTGTTATTGTCTAATGGATTAATGTTATTTTGATATTCGAATTCTTGTTTATAATTTGCTTCCACACATAATAGTGTGAATTCCAGTGATTTAGAGTGTTGGCTAGCAGATATCTCCTAGGATCAGCATGAAATCCCGGACACCCAAGTTTATGGGGGCCTATATCAGATGCTATGGACTTGTAACCAGTGCACCCTTGCACATAAGTGACCTTGATGAACACGAATACATTGATTAATAAATTCACACATATATGAGCTTTTGTAAGTGCTGACTACAGTGGAATTTCGAAATTACACTACAAAACAATATGTCTACAAAGACCACTTCCTATCTTCTGTATGCCCGAATAATTCCCATATATAATATTTAAAAAGTGCATATAGAAGGTCCATCAAACTGTTCCACATTATCTTTAAAATCTCTTCAATGAAAAGCGTCTTGAAGGAAAGACATATGAACATTCTTGGAACTTCAATAAAGAAAAGAAATATACTCATTCCTGGGCCTGTAATTAATTGACTATAGTCAAAAGTGGACTCAGAGTCAAAACAGTGACATTAATTCCATATGAATCCTTACGTTATGAATCAATTCCGTATGAATTAATGTCATACGGATTTGACTATTTGAGTCCACTTTGGGCTATAATTTGACTATGGTCAATTAATTATCAAAGATTTGAAAGAAATTAAAGTATCCAACTTCTATCGGAAGTTGCAGATTCAAGGTATAAAATTGAAGACAACAAATAAATTTCTTATTTACCGAAAAGATTTAGTACAAATTTCCCACAAAAGTTTGACCCGAACACATTTAGAATGAGTCATAAGTCATTGTGTCTCCCAAGGTCTTACATATCATCTTACAATTGTTGCTTTGCAAGGGTAAAGGGTATTTCAATTTTCAATACATACCTCAGGAAACAAATTGGGACATTCTGCAATATGTCGAGCTAAATTAACAGATAGAAGGTAATGTCGGTGTCTCTCCCACTGTGATATTGTTGAAATAGAAAGCTGCTAAATTGTCTACAGCTGAAGCACACTGACGCGAAAAACAAAAATACAAGCTAGATATTAGTTCCAAAGAAATTCATTCAATTTATGAGGAACAGGCAATATTGCAAGTCAAATATAACATATGAAATGAACAACATGTTGTAAAAATGGCTACAACATTCCTGATGTGCTTGCAAAAGATGAAAAGTGAGCAAGCAAATTTGTGTTTAGTTTCTATTTCCCCGTCAAATAGCAGAAGAACAGAAAACCATAAAGGAATTAGTTAACTGTATAGGCTGTTTTGTTATACCTGAGTAGAGATGTTAACATCCAGGCTTTTGAGACCAGATTCTAATGAGCCAACAATGTGAGCAAAGGTACTTGTATCCAGATTTACAATGACGTTTGTGTGGCTATTGCACAATACTTCCAGTAGAGCAAAATATGAGTGTGTAAGCTGAAAATGACACAAGAAACTCCAGAGCTTTAAACAACGATCAGAGATGGGGAAAATGTTGAGAGCATACAATAAAATTGCATGTTTTATATTCATTGACTGAATGAGAAACAAACAAATAGTTATAAAACACCCCCTCCCCCTAGCTTCTTTTATGAACTGAGAATGTGATCTTAGAGAAGTCCTTAAACAAAGTCCACTGTCCTGTTTTGTTTCAGCTTTCAGTTTCATTAAACAATAACAAGGATTTAGGTGGAAGCTTAGTTAACCTTCCGAAATTCCATTATATCAGGCAATGGAATCGATAATGTCAGCTTCAGAGCAATATCCAAAGCATCTGCCAGTGCTCTATCTCCATACAATTCAAATACACCAAAGTTTACATAGTTTCCAGCCAATGTTGTATCAGATGAGAAGATACTAAATTAGAACCTTAAGTGCAATATAATTACTTCTAATGGCATGTCTATGATTTCTGAAGTAAAGCAGATCGAATACCCACTAACTCAGGTGACAGATGGTGCCTTAATACTTTGATCAAACAAGAAAATCATAAATCAGAAGAAACAAAAAAGTAGAATTCATTTCATACACATTCTATTGTTCTGTTATTTTAATTTAGTTTAAATAACAGACCATACAAATAATAGTATCTTACCAAAATACAATTTTCTTTCCTATGTTTGTTAAAAAACATGCAAAGATTAGAACAATATAATCACTCTCATCAAAGAGACCTAAATGACCAGTACTTACACCCATATGGGTAGTAATGCATAACCTTCGTTCTTCTTTGATATGGCACACTCAATTCAATCAGAACAATTAAAAGACGTCAACCACGGTGCTGTTCTCACCCCTTGTTAAGATTGTCAAGGAAATTGCAATACCCTTGTACTTGAAAGCATATATATCACTAGGCATTGGAAGGGATAAGACTCTTGTCCCGTATGCCACAATCAACTTGCTTACTTCACGAAATAGGAGAATCCCATTAGGGGAAGAGGAGTCAAATGTCAACCGTTGAGTTTTGTTCAAAACAAACTCTGCCATAAATTTTAGAAGGGGTGTTGTAACCTGCACATGGATAATGGGTGTTATTTTGTTGATGGTGAACTAATTTCAAGAGAAATTTACGCTCAAATTCATTATGATTAAATGAAAATGAAGGGGGAAAATCAATAGCCTTCATTTTTCACACCTCTGGAGTATCTGTCCAATGTGCAATTCCTTTCAAGAGAAGAGGCATGTGAGAAGGATATAGCCAATCAAAGAGTAGGCCATATGTTCTACGACTGCAACCAAAGAACCAAAGAACACAATGTGTGACTCGCCTTTCCTCCTATCTCACACTGTGTTACTACCTCTCCTCCCAGCTCGCGCCTATGTTACTGCCTCTCCTCCCAACTGCCTCTCTTCCCACTCGCACTTTGTGTTATTGCCTCTCCTCCCAACCGCCTCCCTCCCGAAGCCTTGAGCCTATGTGACTACCTCTCCTCCCGGCTCGCTCATGTGTACCGCCCCCAATACCTAATTCGCCATACTAAAAAACTAAACCCTTCCACCCCCATGCGCATACCGGTATATTGAGCATTTTTGGGCCATTTTTAATCCCCCAATATGAATAGACGTGGTAGGATACCACCTAGTTAGTGAACCCCCGTGGAATAATTTAATACAAAATTCTAACTAAAAAAATTGTATATGTTATACAACTCAAAAAAGTTCAAATGGGTCTGTTCCATACCATATATCTTAAAATCGTAGAAAACAAATAAAGAAACATTGATCTTCAACATAACAGCAGGGGAAATTTTCACAAGGTTGCCAAACATCAATGACACCAACAGGAAAATGAGCATTCTTACATGTATGCAACAGGAATTGCAAATTGCATGAACAAGAACTCCGTCACAAAGACAACCAACATTTTTTCCCCACTGAACTTAAACTGTATTTAATGATGAAGTTGAGGCTTTCCTACATTATCCACTTTCTTTGCAAATGCTTTATTTTTGAGCCAATAATTTGTAAACAAAATGATTCATTACACTGCAGAATGGTTGAATGCCCCATTTTTCTCCATATAATTTCAACATAGTCACAACTAGGTTTAAGGGGGAAAATGCAACAATTCCATATGTGCATGCTATAGAACGATCTATTTTAAGGCTCTCTAAACTTAAATCTGCAAGATAAACATAGATGTAGAAGGGCTCTCTAGACATAAATCTACAAGATATGTTCTAACCACCGCAAACAAGAACACAAGTAAATGTAAATGGGGAATAAACCATAAAGGCATCAAGACAAATCCATCTCTTTCTGAATGAATTGAGGTATAAAAAACATAGTATTGCATAAACCTTCCCAAAAGCCGAGAGCAATGGAAGGCAGAGGAAAACATATCAATACTAGATTCAGTTGTATGCAACATTCAAGCTAGAAAAATTTTGTGTTCTCAACGGTACACACTGCAGCTAGCTCTATGATTATTTCAAAGCACATTGTTTAGGAGCTTAGCAGTGCAAAGTGGAACCCCACAACATTTCCATAATCTGTCTCGTCCCTTCCATAATGGGAGAAATATAGAACATGGCATTTTTGTTCACCATCATATGGATAAAAACCACGAAGTATTTTGACACCTTAAAATGTTCTACACTTCGAATTACCAGCAGAAAGCACATTTTCACAAATTAATAACAAAGGGATTTTCTGGCAATGACATCCAATTAAAGTAGGCAATGTTAATTTTATACAACAAGCAGTAACTAATTAATATTCCACAACCCTGTCTGTTGAGAAAAAGCAGGGTTTTTTAAATATTGGAATCAGAGTGCCACTCTAACAAATAGATATTCTGGAAATGGAACAGCAGGTTAATTCAAAACCAAAGGTTATAAATCTCATTCACAATGCTTGTGAAGTATTGCAGTCCTAACCCCGGATAAAGAAAGAAACAATAATTAAATAGTAATGGTTTTGAGAGTAAGTTAACAATCATTACATATGAAAATATATAAGAATTTGAAAACAGAGTTCTGAATCCCCAATGGCACATTTGGTCGAACAGTTTTCTTGCATTCATAAATCCTCCCCACGACTATTTTGTTTGATTGGAAAAAACCCTTAGCTAATAACTAGTTAAGATGGATATATCCCTTCCCATGATTGGATATTTGCATCTGTTGCATTGTATATACAAGAACACAAGGAATACACCAAATATACTCACACACAAAACCACTCAAAAATGAAGAAACTCAATGCAAAAAATGCAAATATGCGAACACGGTACAAAAAACTAACCTCTTCCCTATGGTTCCAAGACTCGTGCGGAACAAAAAGTGGATGGTCGAAATGCATTGAATGTTTCATTAAACTCGCTCTCCTCCTGCATGGCCCACATCTCTTTTTAAGAAGCACGAAATCCCTTCCGTCAACCATGCGGTGTGTAAGTATTCCCAATGTTTCGAAAACCCAGGTGTCTCGACTCTCTAGCCATAAAACACAATTATTCATTATTCCCTGTAACAGGGAAAATGCATACACAACTGCTGGCAAATGCATGGTCTTGCGTTTACATGGAGGAGATAGTTGTCGTTTATCTGAACGGTGTTGGAAAATCCCCTATAGGCGTGAAAAATTTAGAATCCCCTACTTGGTAAAGAACCAGCTACCTTTTACACCCTTTATCCGGAGTTCCCACGCCCCGCAATAAATGCTAAAATGTGAAACAGAGGAGGACGTGTTGCAGCCGGCTCAGGTCTGCCATGGGTCAATGTTTTTTCGGCCTCCATCCAACCTCCATCTACCCTCTACCCACAAGCACCGAACAAACACCCGTCGATCGACATCCGCCCATGCCACCCGATCCTTATTTTCCCCACATGACAGTCTTCTGCCCACTCTACTCGGCTTCTACCTGACTACTCTGCACACTCCCACACGTGTAAATGGACCACCTCCCGCCATTCCATCGACCCCTGGTTCAAGTCTCGCATTTGATTCTCCTTCGGATAGCATTCCACCGGCAAGATGGGTATGAAAAGAACAAAAGCATGAATAAAACATGCATGTCAGAAGCCTGGACAGTGATTTGGATATGGAGGAAATGGGAGATATAGATGAGTGACGGAGGAACCAAAATACCTAGAATTGAAACCAAATGAAATCGATTTGAAGGTGGTCAGAGATTTGGTAGATGGATTAGGGTGTCTGTCTTGATTGGGAGGAGAATCAGATCCATAGCCCATAGAAGGAACTCCTAAGATTGAAGAGGCCCTGGCGGCCAGAACCAAAGCAAGGACTCGAATCACCATCTACATGAAAGGGGTTCCAAGCATTTCTGCAATCTTTGGTAAACTAGTTCTCAGCATAACATTGGACCGTATATTATGGTTCAAGATGGAGAGGTGGCTCTGCTCCCTTCAAAGCAACCAATTTTGTAACCTTCCTTGCTAAAACTGAAGCAATATCTACACCTCTATAGTTCTATAGAATCCCCTAGCCAACTCACACACTGAAGCCAGGAGATTTAATCTTGGCCGAATAGAATCAATCCTCTAACCTGACCATAGCTCTGCTGGGACTGATAAGAAACTCCCCCAATTTTCCCCATTTAGGTTCCCGCAATTTTCCCCAATTTAAAATTTAAGAAAGAAATAAGTTAGAGACACATGGAAACTTTTAGAGACAAAACTAAATTTTTGTCTCTAACTTTTGTCTCAAAATAGGGCCCCATGTAGTAGTGAGCAAGATTTGTAAATAAATCAAAAATTTGAATACGAGAAGGAAATGAGAGTGATGCATGTATTTTCATTGTCAAACCTTTTCGATGAGGCATTTCCAAATCGCGTGTCTGCATACACTTGTGTAGTCGGTGGAAATAGAACCTTGAGGGAGTTTTATCCGAACGATCAAAAACCAATATTACTTGTTGTGCAAATCAATTTCATTAGGTATTCTTAGCGTTGATATCATCGATGATTGGAAATCTTCTCCATCTAGTACAATTATCAAACAAAGGGATATTTAGCACTTATGTTTCCTAAGCGTCTTGTCAGAAATATATGCGACATTTATTTATTTGTTCAGATGGTTGCACATAAATTCCAACAAGGATTCTAAGTATAGTTTACACTGGATGAGGTTGTGATTAAAGTATCATTCCATCATATTGTTTGGCATTTGATCCATATTTAGTAGTCCATCTTCCAGGTGTGGGGTTTCACATAGTTTGGCGTTATCAATGGTCTCACATGAATGATACGTCCAAAATCTTGATTTAGGCTTACATACACCTGGAGGACCATAAAAATCTTGAATGCGTGAAGGATATTTTAGATTCATCAAGCTGTCAACGTGTCTTGGTTCCCATTTTCCACGTTTCTCTTCACTCTGATGTAGCAAAATTCTTCATATGTTGGACGTTCACATAAGTGAAATCGACCATATATCTAGCTTCAAATTTCCTACCATGCAGTAATTTTCACCATTTTGACCTCTACGGTATGGTATAATTAAATTTTCATCATGCCAAGTCTGACGATAGTATAATATTTGGTCAATGGCATATTATTTATCAATGTCTATACATTCATTTTGTGGTTATTGTCTGCTCACAATTTACATTATTTGAACCTTGTGCTTGTGATAAAGGAGTCATTTTTGTTAAGTGGATATTTTATAGTGTCAATTGTGAGTATCGTTTAAGTGTTTATTAAAGTTACAATACGAGTCTAGAGTCAGCGTGTAAATGGGTTGCTTAAAAATTATTCCTAATATATTACTTTTGAGTCAAAATAAGTCTTACATCTTTATATCGTTTGGGTCAAAATTGTTTAAAGTATTATAGTTGCATTAAAAGGTAACCTTAAATTATTATCTTTTAATCATTTTTTAAAGTCTTCTTGTCATGTCTAATTAAAAAGTCCTTTCAAATAGTCCTATGAAAATCATATAAGTTGTCATTTTGTGTCAAAAGTGGTTATTGTATCCCATCTTTGTTGAAGAGTCAAGTAATGTCAATAGTCATTTTTATTTCTTAACATTGTAAAAAATTTCGTTAAAACAAATTCCTTATAGACACATTTTCAATGTTACTCGATGTTCGAAAAATAAACTATTTCACATTACGGGGAGGGGGCAAAGGGGAAGTTATACAAATGAGCCTAATGTAGAAATTGTTGAGCTTCATATCCAAATCATGCTGAACTAGCAACATGACATTGGAGGATGCAGGCATTGGAGGATGGAGGTCAATGAACAACCTCTCATCAGTTGCCAATGACAAGGCCACTTCATTGATTTGGTGGCACACATGTGAAGTGCGCTTGTTTTAAATTTTTCAGCGTAGTGTGAAAAATAAAAATAGATGAGGTATGTTCATGTTCACTGGTATATATGGATATTCCTACATTATTCACTAATGCAATAACATAGTGAAATGGAGCATCATGAGTCTTGAAGAGGTTAAACAGTCTGATGTGTTCCTGTTCATACCTAGGTTTATGGTTAGCCTTTGGAAAACCATTGAATTATGTACAGAATGTGTTCTTGCTTGAGTTCCCATAGTGTTAGGTTAGATGTGTTCCCTAGAGTGTCTGGTTGATAAGCAGATGATTCTTGATCGTGTTCCCATCCTCGTCAGTCAAATGTATTCCCTACGATTGCATGGTTCATAAGAAGTTGATGTGTTCCTTCTTTTACCTTCAATTCGAGTGTGTACCAAGATCATGAGCAAGCACATGCGAAAAACTATAGAAAGAAGTGTGAATGTTTTTCTATCATGTAAACACTACAAAGGAATGTTAGGAATATAGTGTTCACATGTGTTTTACCATAAGGTGATTATATTATTACTATAGTAATTAGTGAATTAGTAGTTTGTTAGTAACATATTTGGTTAGTTAATATATTTTTATAAAAAATGTATAACAATATATTAATACGGGTTTTTTTATTGTTTGTACTCCTTGTAAAATAGGAGGTTGGTTTTCCTATTTGTATGGCTATATAATAATGCTCCATACATTGTAAAATTGCAACAGGTGAATTGATACAAATATGATTACTCTCTCTACATTTCGTAAGTCTCTCTCTCTCTCTTCCCTCCCTCTCCCTCCCTCCCTCCCTATCTCTCCCTTCCCTCTCTTTCCCTCGCTCTCTCTCCCTCTCCCTCCCTCTCCCCCTCCCCTCCCTCTCTCCCTCTATCTCCTTCTCCCTTTAATCCCCCTCCCTCCCCCTCTCTCCCTCTCCCTCTCCTCCCTCCCTCTCTCTCTCTCCTACCCATATCTCCATCCCTCCCTCCCTTCGTTATTCCCTCTCCCTCTCCCTCTCTCTCTCTCCTCTTCCTCTCTCTCTCCCTCTCCTCTCTTTCCTCTCCATCTCTCTCTCCCTTTCTTCCATTGATATACACTCTCCCTCTCTCCCCCTCCTATCTTTCCCTCTCCCTTACTCTCTCTCCCTCTCCCTTTATCTCCCTTTACCTCTCCCTCCCTCTCCCTCTCCCTCTCTACCTTTGTCACTTCTCCTTCTCTCCCTCTCTCTCCCTCTCCCTCCCTCTCCCCCTATATATATATATATATATATTTATCTCACTCTCCATTTCTCACATTCTCCCTCCCTCTCTAATTCTCTTTCTCTCTCATTTTCACTCTTTCTCCCATAATATTATATTTTTATAGAAATAATATATTTATTTGTATATATTATATAATATTAATTATCATTGATAATAATATATAATATTAACTATCTAATAGTTCACTATTAATATTTTATATATTACTTTTAATTATTAATAAAATGTAATATTAATCCATACCAATATATTATATTTTTGAATATAGTACATATGTCATTACTAATAATATAAATATTTTTAAAAATAAATATGTTATACTATTATATAATGATATAATATATATTATTATTTGATCATATATGTTGTGTATTATATATAGTATAAAATTAGTATTATATATGCTACATATTTATAGAATATTAATTATGCATTTCTATGTACATGTAAGAATAAAATACTAGTAATTATTATGAATATTATAATATTATTAGAATATATAAAATAACTAATCATATGTATAATAATATTATATTAATTATAACGTATTTATTATTATACTAATAATATATTATTTTTTGGTGTAAACAATTAATTATATTTTTTATATAAATACCTTTTAATATTTTGTATATCTTTATATTAGATATCCTATGCACTATATTATAATAATTTATAATAATTATATTAATTGATATTATTAATATTAAATAAATATACTATAGTCTATTGTATATAATAATACTCAATATTTTATATTATCATATATAAATATATTTAGCAATATATTATATTAATTTTTATTGGTATATAAATATTACTTTGTATTATTAATAATATTAATATAATAAAATTATTTATATATATAAAACACACTATTTTATTGTATATATAATTACTAATAAAATTGTTTATATACTTAATTTATAAATTACACATTATTAAACTTTAGATATTATTCGGGTAGGTCAAGGAGCCCACACTCCTTCCGTGAGGATTCTTCCCTCTTAGAAGGAGGATGGCCCTCACTTGTGCATTCCTGAGGAGGTTGTTGATAAAGCACGTGTGAGATTCAAATTTTCTCTTGTGGGCAGTTTTAGTTGAACTTAACCAAACATTAATGTGGTTAGAGAATGGTATAAATATAAAGTGGGGTTGCATAGGTGGAGGTTAGAGCTTCTCGAGAGACATGTTTTTTCTTAATGGCCTCTTTTTATGAAGAACAAGATTGGAGGAGAGTTCTTCAAGGGGCTCCGTGGTTCTTTGGGAGGGCTGCCCTCAGCTTCCAATCATGTTGGCATCCTGGAATGCTTCCAGGGGCCAGTTTTCAAGAGCTTCCTGTTTGGATCCGCCTCCCAGCTCTCCCCCTCAAGTTTTGGGAGCCTGAAGTCTTTTTAGGAGTTGCAAGAGCTTTTGGGGTCCTAATTGCTGTTGACCCCCCAAAATCCCGATCTAGATTAGCCTTTGCACCAAGCGCCAAGACTGATTTTCGGTCTTTGTATCAATGTTCCAGTTGGTTCAAAGGTACCCCAAAGCATTTTTTTGACTCTCAAATTGATACTTGGGAGCAAAAATAGTGTTTGAAAGCTCGTTAGTTATCTGTGACAAATGTAGAAAAGTAGGTTGTGATCTAATGAACTACAAAGATGTTGTTTCCCTCTCTGTTGGGGTCGTGAGCTGCTCTAGTTATGCCGCCCTCAAATTGATGATTCGTTGGATGAGGAGAATTCATATATTAGTGAGCATGTTGTGGAGGGATGTTTAGGGCCGCAGAGTCTCCAATCATCTGTGTCAGCGGTCACTATGTTGATCCGTTGCCTAGTGAGGTGTCGGGTTCTAGTGTTCACATCTTTGGTGTTGGGGCTGGGGTCGTCACGTTTGAAAAATCGGGAGAGTGGGACTGATAGGACTCCTGTCATTTCAAAATTTGAATTGGGGGATTTACTTTTAAGATCCCTGATGTGAATGGGATGTTGACGGATGGCGGTGGAGTGTTGAATGTTGGGGCGGCTCCTCATGCTGTACGGGTGGGGTCCAGTGGGACTGCCTGCCTTAGCATAGCCTATTTGAATTCTTGTGGGATGGCATTAATTAATCCTGATTTTGGGACTGTTGCTTGTCAGTTCAAAGATTTAAGCTTTCCACCTAGTGGAAGTTTTTCAGAGCCTTTAACTGGAAAATTGGAGGTGTTTCTTAGGCCTGTTAACTCTGAGGCCTCTCCGCTTGTTGATGATTGGACGACGGTCCATCATAGGAAACATACTATTGTTAAGTCAGATCGTATTACGTGAAGTCACTCCTTGGCTTCCAATGGTGAGTCTTAATGTCTAGCGCTACCTTGTGTCAAATTAAGCCTGCTTGACTAGTCTCTTGGTTTTTGCTCTCATGGGCTCTTGGTTCTTTCTATTTTAACCACTGGTAGAGGTTTATTATCTTGATCTTCATCATCTTATTTTTTCCTCCATGTTCCCTTTACGATGCATCTCATTTTATGAACGGTCTCATGTTATTTTTATTATATAGCCACAATCCTTGTCTTTTTACCATATCTAATAAAAAAACACATTATTAATATATTGAATATATTATATTAATATAAAACTTACGCATTATTATTATACTAATTTTTTGTAGTCTCATATCCTTCAAACTTACAAATTATGAATTTTATATTATCATATACAATTATATTTAATATTATACTATATTAATTTATTGTTTATATATATATATATATATATATATATATATATATATATAATATGATAAAATATTGAAGGGACTTGTTCCCTATTATCACTTTTTTTTTTTACAAGCTATGAGCATGAACCGGAGGGTTAAGGGACCCCACCCTTACAACAACCAAGATATTACAATTATACTCAACAAGTTGCGAACCACAAGCCACCACCTAAGCACACACATGAATGAGGCGAAACATGAGCCGCCATCACCAACCAAATTTTCGACACGAGTCAGTCTTGCATCACATTAGGAGAAACACGAGCCGCCACCAACATGAACCACAGTTGTTGTAACACATCGGCGGCGAAACATGAGCCGCCACCATTAATGACCATGAGCCACTTTTATCACGTCTCGGCGAAACATGAGCTAGTTGCATCACAAGCTCGGCGAAACACGAGCCACCTAACTTGCACACAACACCGAAAAACCACGAGCCACCAAGCAAGCACACACACAACCACCGGTGAAACACTAAATGCCACACACCACCAAGCGTAGATCCTTTTGATCCGAAACTCCTTCCGTGAAATAAAGCCAGCCATCCGCACCACAAATCTGACCTTACCACCCCGAATCAGGATCGCTCATAAGCGAGATTTGAACTTTGTAGGTGGAGCCGAAAAACAACCATCCGACTTGGAGGCCATGCTTCACCTAGACCCCATTGGCTATTAATATAAAAATATTACTTAGTATGATTAATAATAATATTTATATATATATATATATATATATATATATAATATTATAATAACATTTTTATATAACACATGTTATTTTATTTTATATATATATATAATAAATTTTACATAAGTAATATATTAAATATATTATATTAATATAATACTCACAATAAAACTTACATATTATTAATGTACCACATACATTATAGTCTCATACTCCACCCCTTAAAACTTACAAGTTAGGAATTAAATATACATTATTAACTTGATAAATAATGTACACTAAAAACTTACATTAATGAAAAAATAATTTATAAAATAATTTTTTTTTTTGCCCTACTCTTTTTCTATTTAATCCTAAATTTTCCCTTCCACCTTTTCTTTCCCTCCAATCTTGGTTCCTTCTTTTACCTCTAATTTTCTAACTTCCATTTTCGGCATATGCATATCATAATTCACATTAAGTATTACTTAACCATAGAAATAAAATGTATGCTATAAATCTCATTAATGATATGTCAAACCTTTGTAGTAAAAGAATAAAAGATCAAAACATTGCATTGCATATTAGGAATAAATAATTATTAAAAATAAAAAGACAAAACAAGCCTCAAGGATGTCCATGGCCATTGGCCATCCTCGAGGGTTTTGGAGGGTCTTATCAACCCCCCTGAAAATAATATTTTATTTATTAAAACTATGATAGTATTGTTTACAATGGCATTTCAAAACACCAAAAGATGACATAAAAAAATACATTTGTGAATGTCTAAACCTAGAATGGAATACATAATGAACATAAATACCAAAATAAGTATTGAAATCATTAAATCCATGTTTTCATGAATCACACCAATGAAAAATTGACATCCAGTTCAAAATGATGGTATTAACTTGTTGCACCCTACACAAATGTAAAATAGAATCAGTTCAAAATGATGGTATTAACGAGTTGTGCCATACACAAATACAAAACAGAATCAATTCAAAATGTCAAAAGAGAATTAAAAAGTACAAAACAACTAAACTAGATACACTAACTTGTCAAACAAATCATCTTTTAAGATATAAAACAATCACAAATTAAAATAGAAATGCAAATTACCTTTTACCAATATATAATGTGCCCGAACTAAATTCTGGCTGTATATGAGGATTAACAATGAAATTTTAATAAAAAACTAGTTGCTACTACAACTTATACCTTGATTCAATCTCCTCCCCCATCTTTGACTTTTAAAAAAAAAGTTACCTAAAAACATATTTGACAAATATGAAATTAAACATAAAATCATGGTTGTTGATTGCACATCTAGAACCCAAGTAAAAAAATGTATTCCTTTAATTTAACTAGCATATATTTACAAAATATAATGTGCTCGAGTCTAGTGACAAGACATGGTCCTTCCAGCTATTGTCAAAATTATAAAATATTTTCTACATCCAGGAGAAATCAATGTCTTTATAGCCACTATGTCATGCAAAAAAGTTAAACAATAATTTTCACACACAATCGGTGCATGAAATGCAACCGTAACTCCATGTTTAGTTCATGCATGTACATTAATTAAGCGTACACATATGATCAACTTGTCATGGCTTATTAATAATGATATCTGTGATTGATTACTAATGTTAAGATATCTTGAACATTTCAACAAATTATACACATCATAACAATTATATGGTTAAATAGTAAGAGAATCCTAGACATCTCATGTATAACCAATAGACAAGCTTCCATTGTGACGAAATAGACATTTTTCGACCATTGGCAAATTTAAGTACAAGAAAATCTGAATTGACCAATCCATCTGGTTTCTTGGTGTAAATTTTCCTCAAAATCCAATCCATGGATCCCATATTCTAAGGCATCTTATATGATTAAAGCATACGTTCAATGATATGTAACACTAGGATGGAACAATGGTAAAATACAATTATATAATATAAATACAAATGCCAACTACAACTATGTCATATGGAAAGGAATCAAAAGCTCCAATGCTTAAAAAACACATGGAACTTCTTCAAGATCAAGATTAAAAGCTCTCAAAAATTGTGTAAAATGATAACTATCGATTTTTCTGTGTTAATAGAAAATTTGAATATAACCTAGACACTATAGTTGACGAAACTAAAGAATCAAACCCATGGACCAATAATATTTCACTAAGTGTACAACAAATGGGCAAAAGGTTACAAGCTATGCGCCAGGAGCGCACAATAATATGAGTGAGCTAGGATGATGACCAACACAATACAAGATTATAGTTTTTAGAATTGAATAAGAAGAAATAAAAGCACAACCTAGTTACACATCAACTTAGCCATGCAATCAAAACCAACAATAATTAAAAGCACAATTATTTCCTGTTCCTAAATTAATAGTTTAAACCACAATACAGACTTGAAACCCATTTTTTGACGTGGGTTTGGAAGTTTCAATAACTTTCTCAATCAGCTAGCTACATTGAAATTTTTCATCAAACATTGAGAATGGTACACTAGCAAACTTCATAACAAAACACTTGAGGCTTCAAAGCTTTTAAAAAGGAAATACACTACTTTTTCATGAAATTTGTAAACCCAATTCCTCACAAACCATGTCAGTGCTTTATAAATTTCTAATTCGATGTTTTCATAAATTCAGTCCCTTAGAAATTACTATGTGATCTGAACACTTACTCTTAAAAGAAATAATCACCAACTATTGCACTCGCCTAAGCTCGTTACTAAGTGTAAAAACTTCTTATTGAACCTCCTCTACAATGACCTATAAGCACTTATCGAGAGAGAAAATTGAGCTTTAATGTGAAGCTAATTACTTATCCATAGCTAAAAGAAAGAAGATATACTATTAAAGTAGTAGATAAGCACAATCTCAAATAACTTGTGTAGCTATATTTCCTTCGAGAAGGACAACAGATCCAACAAGCATGCAAAACTAAAAGCTAATCAAAACACTATTTTGTAAAACAATGGTCATTTCACCTAAGACAGGCCTGGACTACTTACATATAAAGAGGAGCAAGTCCTTGGTCAAATAATCTCTAATTCTAGTATGCTCGGGTCACATTGTCCATGTCTAATAAGCTTACAATCTCAACAAGATATTGTGAGTATGTTTTGGAACACGAATAGCAATGGGATATGTTTTATTAAGTATTACACAACATCCAACAGATTTGTACGATACCATTAACTGTGGATTACACAAAAGCAATACATGAACATATTTTATAAACATTGACTACATATTTTATGTCAAAAGATCTTAAAATTTCTGTAGAAATGTCCATATTGTTCTTAGAATAATGTGTGAAAACAACATAACATTAATCATGCTTAAGAGCTAATTAATTTATGATCCTTTGCCTGCTTATTTCATCATGATAAAACAAGTCATTTAGTTTTAATGACATTGTCTATGTGCAAAGGAAAATGATCTGGTGCCTTAGTAATAATCAAGAAATACTTAAGTGCAAACACAAAAATACTGATAATAATATTGTCTTGTAATGGATAAGAAAATGAATAGGAAAACATAAACCTTGTAAGCTTCATGATTAGCAATGATCCTTTCACTTGCATTCCCAGAAAGTGAAAGGGATTTGAAGCTAGCCTGCTTCAGCTGATCCCTCCAGTTCTCAAACTTGACTTTCCCTGTCCTCACAGGCCCACCCACTACCAATGTATTCTTTATTTCATGGTTGTCCTCCGGATAAATGGCCCCCAGAGAATCAAACAAGGCTGAGTAATGATGAATGGCTTCCACAAACCTCTCGAGGAAGGACAATGGCAGCTGCTCCAGCTTGCCAGACTAATGTAGAGAGGGGCTTGAACACAGGCCGCCATCATGGCAGTTGCTCCAGCTTGCCACAAGGCCAAGGCCATGGGGTGTGATATTTCTGTTACAAGTATTACTGAGGTCCATAGATTTTAAAATGATAGGCAAGGACTTTGCCATGGGGTGTTTTATAGTGTACTGAGCTCAAATCTAATGGAAGGCACGTGAAGCACTTCGAAAAGAAGCTACCAAGATGAGAAATATTGAACATCTTGGTCTCCAGTATTAAATACGAACCTATGACTATTAGGACACCCTAATTTAAATCTTGGCTATAGAGAATTTCAACAACAACTAGAGAAATCACTTGCTCAAATGGTGGGATATGTGCATACCCAAGAAGAGGGTTTGCACTCCGATTTGGGCAATGGTTTACACAATACAGTCCAGTCACCAACAACACACAAACTACAACTCCATAGCCTTCTGTTATTTAACATAGCTTATATGGCCTGAGTGGGAAACAAAAGGGACAGGAAATAAGATGAAATAAAATTAGGCATTCCAACATTTTAATCATATAACAATATATAAGAATCATTAAACTTTAAGCGGAAAATGCTTGTAAACTGGATTATGGTAAAATAGTCAGATTATGGATAGGGTATGGTGTGCTCTACTCGCTCGGACCCAAAACAAAAATTAACACAAAGAATACATAAAACCCATGAATGCCACAAAACCTATTCACAACAAAATCAAATCGGTTATAACCACCGAAAGCATGATCATATATTAAATCATGAAACAAAATAAAATTGTAGAGCCAAAAAACAAAACCAAAAACTGGAAACAATGCCGAGTTCCATATCTGTCGTCAATAATAGCAAATTTTATGCCTGTCTGTATGTCCCTATTGTAAATTGACAACAATGGGTCTGGTAATTATATCATGCACAGAGCACACTTTTTCACAGTATTACGTAGATTTAATATGCAGAGAAAAATTTATGAAAATTTCAGTTCAACCTATATAGTACTCAGTATCCGTACCCATATCCACCCCAGTACGTATTTTACTCCAAACAATACATTATAGAAAAAAAGGGGGTTACAAAAATTTTAAAAAGAGGAGTAATGAAGCAAAAAAAAAAGTGTGGCTGCATGGTTTTGAAAGTTCCGAAGACAATTTACATTCAGTCAAAAGTATTTTAATTCTGAAAGTGAGGAAGACAAGAAACCTTCAGACAAACGTATTTGAATGTTTGAGAGTATTGAAGGATTTACAAGACGCCTATCAACACCAATCCAAAGACTATGATAATTCTACTGGGAACTCCTCGTGCTATGATTATTTACTAATGCACTGCCTTTAGTTTGGTGGATGTAATCTGGAAACACAACAACAAACATAACACAAGAATACCATAGACTATGATACGAAGGAATGATGAAAAATCTGAAAATATAGGTGTAAATTATTATATCAACATGAAATTGTTACAATCTCACCCATGAGGTACTTCAAGTGTTACTGAATTCACTTGCCTTCCACCAATACTATGGGAGAAACTTCACAATTACACCTCTTAATGACTTCTTTAACACACCTTCAAAATGATGGCTTCCTTTACACACTTACTCATACAATATTTCTCACTACTTCTTCTATCCTAAATGAGGGGGTGGCCTCTCTATTTATAGAACTTCCAGAGCTTATCTATCTTATCTCTAAGATAGGATAAAGAAATCCAACTCGACGAATCATATTCCATACCCTAACTCTTATCTCGTACATGTAAGCTTATCTTTTAAGATAAGATAAACCTTATCATTTCACATGGGTTCCACATTTTTAGACTTTTTATAAATAAAATACACAAAATATTTATGACCTCACTCCTTGTCCTTATTACCAATATAATATTTCTAATTCCTAATCATGTAGACCCTACTTCTCTACTTACCCCAACTTTGACATTTTAACATTACCGACCACTTATGACAAATATTTACTTTTTACCACAACATTCCTATTGTACTTTTGACTATTACCATACTATACATTATTGGCAGCGCCGTTATCTTCTATCGGACGCTACTACTAATTATACTTAACAACATCCTATTCCTAATACATACATTAATGAAATAGAAATTACGGAGGAAAATTTTAGTGTCGACACGTCATCACAATGGACCATTACCCGATCTTGCGATGCTTCTTCGGGTCCTAATCTAGGGCTTCATTTTTATTTTTTCTTCTTCAACTCCTTCCATAAAACACATAAAAGCTACAAATCCTCCGATCTATTTAAAACCAAGAGAAAATGCCTATTAACCCTTACTGTGAGGATGCAGAGCATATTATTACACAAACAAAAACATAGAAAAACCAAAAAAAAAGACACAAATATACGAAAACACAAAATTACCGTCTTCTCTCGCTTTTCTCTGCTCTTCAAACTCCCCAACAAAAACACGAAAACACATAAAACTACTCAGACCACATTATTACAGACCTTACAAGAATACCCATTACAAACAAAGATCAAAACCATTCAGACCCAAAAACGAGAAGCACGGCCGTGCAATAAATTATGAAACCAAATTAAAATGTAGAGCGACAAAAATAAAATAGAAAGAAACTACAAAAATACCTGTGTTCTTTGCTTTGCTCTGCTCGTTCGAACAAAAAAAAACACAAAAATATAGAAAACCACTCAAACCACATTATTACAGACCTCAAAATAATACCCATTACAGACCAAGATCAAAATGATTTAGACCCAAAAAGAGAAGCATGATTGTATAATAAATAATGAAACCGAGTAAGATGCAGAGCCACAAAAATAAAATAGAAAGAAACCATGAAAATACAATACCTTCTCTAAGCAAGCAAAATGGATTTGTAGGATGCCCTTGAAATCCACCATTTCAAGATGTGCCATTTCCCGAGTTTCAATGTCTCACCCAGAATTTATCCTCTTTTTCTTCTTCAACTCCTAACCCAAAACACATAATTGATATTAATTAGAACATGAATAGGAGAGAACTAAATTCTTATCTTACAAAAAGTAAACAGACATGAAACAAAAAATATGAGAAGAACTAAATTCTTGATTCTTACCCGAAGACGTGTTATCTTCTCTGCTCTACTTGTTTGAACCAAAATTTAAAAAATAACACAAAAGTACAAAATAAACTACTCGAGACCACATTGTTTGCACCCCGAAAAATACCAATTGCAAACTGATATCAAAATGATTCATAACCAAAAAATAAATAAAGAGAGAGCACGACCATGCAATAAATCATGTTATAAAAAAGAATGCGAGCAAAAAAAATCAAAACAAAAAACAAACAGAAAGAAATACTCAAAATGCAACCGACAGAGGGCTTTATAGTTTTTTCCCATCAACGGCTCTCTACTTTTTTTTTTAACGGCTCCCGGTTTTTCTAACGGCTCCAACCTTCATTCTCATCCTATCCATGAATCTTCTAGAATATGTAGTGCCCACATTTTACACACCCAAATACAACAAAAAAATACCGGATAAATTTTTTTGACTTACATTTGCTCACTACACATCACAAGAAGGGCTCAAAGAGAAGAAACTCTACTCACATACGACAATCACATAAGTCATCGACTTACATAGACATATGAAAACAACATAGGCATGCCGACGCCACACTTTTCCCAATGAATGGTTGTGGTTGAGAGTATTGAAGGATTTACAAGACGTCATCACAATGGACCATTACCCGATCATGCGGTGCTTCTTCAGATCCTAATCTAGGGCTTCATTTTTATTTTTTCTTCTTCAACTCCTTCCCTAAAACACATAAAAAGCTACAAAGCCTCCGATCTATTTAAAACCAAGAGAAAATGCCTATTAACCCTTACTGGGAGGATGCAGAGCATATTATTACACAAACAAAAACATAGAAACACCAAAAAGACACAAATATACGAGAAAACATAAAATTACCGTCTTCTCTTCTTTTCTCTCGCTCGCTCAAACTCCCCAACAAAAACATGAAAATACATAAAACTACTCGGACCTAATTAGTACGGACCTTACAAGAATACCCATTACAAACAAAGATCAAAACCATTTTGACCCAAAAATATAAGCACGGTCATGCAATAAATTATGAAACCAAATTAAAATGTAGGGCGACAAAAATAAAATAGAAAGAAACCACAAAAATACCTTGTGTTCTTTGCTTTTCTTTGCTCTACTTGTTCGAACAAAAAAACACAAAAATATAGAAAACCACTCAAACCACATTATTACAGACCTTAAAATAGTACCCATTATAGACCAAGATCAAAACGATTCAGACCCAAGAAAGAGAAGCATGATCGTATAATAAATTATGAAACCAGAGTAAGATGCAGAGCCACAAAAATAAAATAGAAAGAAACCACGAAAATACAATACCTTCTCTAAGTAGGCGAAATGGATTTGTAGGATGCCCTTGAAATGCACCATTTCCAGTGTGCCATTTCCCGAGTTTCGATGTCTTAGTCCAGAATTTATCCTCTTTTTCTTCTTCAACTCCTAACTTTGAAACACATAACTGATATTAATCAGAACAGAAATAGGAGAGAACTAAATTCTTATCTTACAAAAAGTAAACAGATATGAAACAGAAATAGGAGAAGAACTAAATACTTGATTCTTACCAGGAAGATGTGTTATCTTCTCTGCTCTGCTTGTTCAAACCAAAATTTAAAAAATAACACAAAAGTACAAAATAAACTACTCAGACCACATTGTTTGGACCTCGATAAATACCAATTGCAAACTAGTATCAAAATGATTCATAACCAAAAAAGAAAGAAAGAGAGAGCACGACTGTGTAATAAATCATGCCACAAAAAAAGAATGCAGAGCAAAAAAATCAAAACAAAAAATAAACAGAAAGAAATCATGAAAATGCAGTCCGACAGAGGGCTCTATAGTTTTTCCCATCAACAAACTCTCTACTTTTTTAAACGGCTCCTGGTTTTCTAACAGCTCCAACCTTCATTCTCATCCGATCCATGAATCTTCTAGACTATGTAGTGCCCACATTTTACACACCCAAATACAACAGTAAAATACCAGGATAATTTTTTTTGACTTACATTGCTCACTACACAACACAGTAAGGGCTCCAAGAGAAGAAACTCTACTCACATACGACAATCACATAAGTCATCGACTCACATAGACATATGAAAACAACATAGGCATGCTTCGACGCCACACTTTTCCCAATGAATGGTTGTGGTTGAGAGTATTGAAGGATTTACAAGACGTCATCACAATGGACCATTACCCGATCGTGTGGTGCTTCTTCAGGGTCCTAATCTAGGGCTTCATTTTTATTTTTTCTTCTTCAACTCCTTCCATAAAACACATAAAAAGCTACAAAGCCTCCGATCTATTTAAAACCAAGAGAAAAATGCCTATTAACCCTTACCAGGAGGATGCAGAGCATATTATTACACAAACAAAAACATAAAAACACCAAAAAAAGACACAAATATATAGAAAACACAAAATTACCATCTTCTCTGCTTTTCTCTGCTCGTTCAAACTCCCCAACAAAAACACAAAAATACATAAAACTACTCAGACCACATTATTATAGACCTTACAAGAATACCCATTACAAACAAAGATCAAAACCATTTTGACCCAAAAACGATAAGCACGGTCGTGCAATAAATTATGAAACCAAATTAAAATGTAGGACAACAAAAATAAAATAGAAAGAAACCACAAAAAATACCTTGTGTTCTTTGCTTTGCTTTGCTCTGCTTGTTTGAACAAAAAAACACAAAAATATAAAAACCACTCAAACCACATTATTACTGGACCTCAAAATAATACCCATTATAGACCAAGATCAAAACGATTCGGACTCAAAAAGAGAAGCATGACCGTATAATAAATTATGAAACCAGAGTTAGATGCGAGCCACAAAAATAAAATAGAAAGAAACCACGAAAATACAATACCTTCTCTAAGTAGGCGAAATGGATTTGTAGGATGCCCTTGAAATGCACCATTTCCAGATGTGCCATTTCCCGAGTTTCAGTGTCTCAGTCCAGGAATTTATCCTCTTTTTCTTCAACTCCTGACCTGAAACACATAATTGATATTAATCATAACATGAATAGGAGAGAACTAAATTCTTATCTTACAAAAAGTAAACATATATGAAACAAAAATAGGAGAAGAACTAAATTCTCGATTCTTACCTGGAAGATGTGTTATCTTCTCTGCTCTGCTTCTTTAAACCAAAATTTTAAAAATAACACAAAAGTAGAAAATAAACTACTCAGACCACATTGTTTGAGACCCTCGAAAAATACCAATTACAAACTGATATCAAAATGATTCATAACCAAAAAAGAAAGAAAGAAAGAGAGAGCACGACCGTGTAATAAATCATGCTACAAAAAGAATGCGAGCAAAAAAATCAAAACAAAAAATAAATAGAAAGAAATCATGAAAATGTAGTCCGACAAAGGGCTTTATAGTTTTTCCCATCAACGGCTCTCTACTTTTTTTAAATGGCTCCCTGGTTTTTCTAACGGCTCCAACCTTCATTCTATCTCGATCCATGAATCTTCTAGAATATGTAGTGCCCACATGTTATCCATGAATCTATTCTAATTCTACGACAAGTTTCTCGTGGACCAATTAGGACAAGTTTCTATTCTCATTCTAGAAGCGCCTACGAAACTTGTCGTAGTTTCTGAAGCCACCGGTCCAAATTGGTCCAGTTTGACCTTGTCAAACTACGACTAGAGGCCTACAAAATGTCGTCATCAAAAATATCTAGAAAAGTGTTTTTCCCTAACTGAAGGTTTCATGCAATTGTCTAGTATAAACACTAGAGATTTGCGAAGACGGGACATAATTTCTCTATCCAGGTTTCAAATGGCGATTCAAAATGAAAGCCAACTTTCTAGATTTAATAGCTTTCTACTACGGTACAACAGTGTAATAAAGCCCCTATAAGAGCGTCAAAAGATCTCATATGTTTGTTCGAGGTCAATCCAAAGGTCAAGGTGACTCCTTGCATACCAAGGTACACGAATGAAGCTTAACATCTCATTTTCAGAGTTACGAAGGGTACTTGAATGAGTCTCTGAAAAATGCAAAAATTAACTATTTAAACTGGGAAATGATCAACGTTATTACGGAAAGTCAGTTTCATCTGGTCGATAAAACAATGTTGTAGCGATCCAGTTGGGTAGGTAGTTTTCTACATCACCTCGGAATGAGGGTGGAAGTTCATGTTTTAATGCAACCAGGTTATTTTTGACTTCATGAGTTTTCGACACGACATTACATTGTTTTTGTAACGAGTTGAAATAAACATTTAACGGTATTAAAAATCCTAATATTTTAAAATTCTATTAAGTTGCAAAAGAGAACTAAAACACGAGAATTATGAGAGGTAAGGGAAGATGAACCATGCCTGAGAACGAAGTCGGTCGAACACCTGCGAAATTCGATTCAGCCTCTCCCTTACGCATTTTATCGAACAGATCATGAGCCTCTGTCATTTTACCATTTTTCCTTGTACCTAAATGGTCTGTCGACCATTGTGGGCATGGAACCAAAAAAACCCAAACCAACAGGGGGAGAAGAAATGGAGCCTGGTGTGTTGGAATGGTGAAAAACTCCATTTCTAAAGGGCAATGCAGCTGCCAATTTCTTTGAGGCATTCTATCAAACAGTTCACATGCCTTTTCAACAAATCCATTTTGTGCATATCCTGCAATCATGGCATTCCATGAGACAACATTTCTTTGAGGCATTTTGTCGAACAATTCACATGCCTTGAATACACTTCCACATTTTTCATACATATCAACTATGACACTTGCAAGAACAAAATCCTACAAAAACTAGATTCTATTGTTCATACCCTGCTCCAAAGCTTCCACGTTTTACACAGTTGGAGATACGCTGGCAATGTAAACTGATTTGGTTGGAGAAAGGGCTGCGAATGGTGCAGCCTCATACACGTCCCCCCACGCATTTGTAACTACAACATCTAACCACATCCCTCTATCTTTTATGCTTTGACAACTATCCACGCAGGTATGGGGGGTTCGAGCTTGACACAGGTTGGGAGGATGTTGGCGTAGGCTAGGAGGTTGGGAGGAGGTTGCAACAACCCTGACATTCCATGAGAAGACATTTGGCACAACATTTCTTTGACAAAAAGACAAAAAATGCCCAAAGCACAATGATTTGAGTAAAACCTGCGACCACGTTTCCTTTAGGCATTTTCCAAACAAAAAACGTCCCTACCTAGCTCGATCTCGATCCACAGCGCATGGTGGAGGAGGGTGAGACAAAATGTCCCTGGTTTTGCTTTGTTGCCACCCCCAAACTCGCCTATTCCAAAAGCAAAAGAGACAAAAACCCTAACTGCATGTTTTTGAGCTTATTCGCCCTCCTCCATTTAGCTTTATTTTTATTTTATATTAAATTATAAATATATTTTTATTGGATTAAGTGACTATGGAGAAACACTTTTACAAGCATCAATTGGGAGAGGTGGTTGACATTGGCGTGATGTTCTACTTCCATGGCAACAACAACCAGGATTTTGCCATAGTGTCTAATAACAACCTGCAAATAAATGCTCATTTTATCGGCAGAAGGAAAATACCGAACCTCTTCTCTTATGGCCGTAGATTGCAAATCTTGCATTTTCAACCACCACACAAGCTTCTCTTAAAATTCACTTCCAAAATCTGTTACTAGCGTGGACTGCACCGAAAGGAGGTAAAGGAACGGTATCCTCTGCAGAAGATAAATGCATAGGAATCACTTTTATAAGTCAGCTACCTCAGCAGACATCAAACAAACAAAAACCATGGCAGGATCAAGAAACCCTTTTGACAGATAGACTATCTTGTTTCAGACGCCAATACAGATCCATGTTAGTTAAATTTGTGACAAGTGATGTGACAAGACCTTAGAGTTGTCTGTGTGCAGGCAAGTCTAACCCACAATAAAGTGATTTTGGGTGGCTAAAATGAGAGCTACATTTGACGTAGTACTAAATACTTTATTATTTTATTTTAAAATTTGTGTGGGGCACTACTGAATACATGACTCCCACATCTTCACCGCCATGATTTTTTTCAAAGGTCACGCCTAAAAAGTAGAACTTACCTCAACAATTAAAAATACACCTTTTAATTGTACGGAAAAAATCAATTTTGTTGATCAAATTTGAATTTTTTTCCATATTTTAATTTGAAGAGCTCCTGTATTTTAATTTGACCAACTAGGTCAAGCTTTAACCTTCCTAAATGACATGAACATTAGGTTCACCAATTTAGGTAATTGTAGTGTCACATCTTTGAAATAAAAAAGTTATCTTTAATCATAGAAAATATGGGTATGGAAGAGGAATCTCCAAGTTAAAGATTATTGTTCTCAAACTAGATTGTACCTTCATAAGTAAACAAATAAAACATTTGTATAGAATTGAGATACTTCTCTCATAGATTTGTTATTACGTATAATTCAAGAAGTACAAGATTATTGAAAAGCTTTTTTAATAAATATAATAAAATGTTATACATTGAATTAATAATACCTTCTTAATTAACATATCAAGATGAAATATTGTAGAGACATGAAGCAATAACAATTTACTATTGAGAAATAAAAAATGACATAATTGTAATGCTAATGTGTATAGAAAGAGTAAGGTAATTAGTTATTTTCTAGAGATTTATCCTTTTTCCTAGTGATTTTGTGCATGATTTGTGTGAAGTGAATGATTTTTTTTTAACATAGAAAATAGAAGGCTAAGAAGCATGAATTTTGTTGCTGTAATTATTATTTAATATTTTATTTATTATAATAAATTTAACAAATTATAACATTTAACTTAGCATACAATTTACATGACAAGTGATTTATTTAGTTAGCCCTAGTAAAGTTTGTGCATATATACTATTGTAAGTAAAATAAATTTAAGACATGGATATTTAAATGAACTCTGCTTTTGATATCTCAACGCATCTGAATTCTTAAGCTGACTGTATACATTGCTTCAATTTTACCAGGATGGCTCAAACGTAACATGTAAAGTCTAAAAAGTATGTTGAAAACCATTTCTGAAAGTGAAAATTTGTTTGTTTTTCTTGAAAGTTGACTTGTATATGAAAAGAAATTATACTTCTACACCTTGTGCTGGCAATTATGATGCAAGAAGTTGGTGTTCTCTTCATGGTTTCCTTTTGCAAGTTGTAGATCTACACTTTTGCTGGCTTCATAGGGTGGACTTACTGTTTTTGATAGAAACTTTCTCTCTGAATACAGAGGCAGACATTTCATATAATAAGGAAATCCTAGTACAATAGGGGAATTGTACCTTTAGAGTTTGATATGAACCTGTACTAGAGGCCCTTCTGATTTCTTGGTTGTACCTGTAGGACCATCCCTTGACTGCTTTGTGATCAGAACAATTCAACCTGAAACTTGCACTCTGTAACTTGCATCTGAATTATTAATCTGAAGTGGAATTTCTTAAGTCTTTTCTGGAACTATACTCATATTTGTATTTCTTGAGAAGAAAACAACTTAAGATATTTGTACTTCTTTGAATGTATTTTTTAAGTTCATCATGTGATTTTCAGTTGTATCCTTCATATGTTTATTTTGTCAATCATTAAATTACTTGAACAATATTGTACCTGTCTTTACATGAATGATGATCTCCCTCCTGTATAGATGTTCCTTAGCTTTCTTTTCATGAAATGCATCTGTAATCCTAAAAAAATCTGTATGGTTCCAAAATATGGATCATTATGAAGCATTGTTATTTTCCCGTTACTGAATTCTTCTTGTGGCATCTTTTCTGAGGTTGACATTCTACATTTATTCATTTCTGTAATGTCTGATTTCACGTTCATGTTCATGAAAGTTTATTTAACTAAAACTATGAATGCAAGAGAATGGTGTAATCCGGAGCTCTAACAAATGTTGTTTCACTCTTAAGGCACTTGCCGAGAACGAAAAAGGAGAGTAGGAAGAGAAAGTTGAAACCGAATGACCGCGGGAAAATCCATCTAATCGGGAATGATGGATTTCCCTTTTCTTTTGTTCATAGCTTTAAATACATATACTTTGATTTCATGCACTTGCTTTCAGAGTTATTCCCATGGCTTGTGTGGGTTCATTATATTGTTATTCCATATGAATAAATGTACTATTTTCATATAATGAGATGTATGTCTTTCTTTTATGTACTTTCTCCATTTGTATGGATAATAATGAACTTATACAACTCAAAACACTTAAATAATTCACTTAATCATGGAAATAAATTAAAATCGAATGTACCTTTTCAACGCTCATTGAAAATGCAAACTATTTGTAAAACTACCTTTTCCATGCTTCAAACCTGCAACTTGTTTGTAGCTTGAACATAATGTTTGATACATGTTGCCCTTCCTGCCTTCCTCAGGGACTTGTAATGGTCTTTTACGGTTGTTGCACAGTTCTAACGAGGGTAACAAATGGAATGGTTGCATGTATGAGGCATGACATTTTGTAACTACACCCGAGTTGTAGTTTTGATCCAAATGTGACTTCCAAGACTGTCCAAAACCAAACAATTAAAATATATATCCTCTTCTGAGATGGCTGTCCCAAACATAGTCAAACTTGTAACCCGACCAATCTGATAAACTTAAAATTTTGAGTTGACCTTTTTGCACGAGGTGCGAAAAAAATGTCAACATTCACGCCCTCACGCATTTACACTCTATTCTTTACACTTTCACGATCATATCATTATGGTACACACAGTTCAGACCATTTCCCAATGATGCACTCTCATTTACGGTTCATTCTTTAATGTTGAGGGGGCATAAATAAATGAGCCTCACTGCATACAATTCCATTCACACTCACTCGGGGGCAACAACCCCTATCACACTCACTATGCATTTCATTCCATTCCATCTATCCACAACATACTATATCTTGGTCGCATTTAATCTTGCTTACATTTACTTGCTACATGTACACTTTTTACACATGCTAGATAGATATCTTGCATGTCATTATCATTATCATACACACATGCGGGTTCACTTTCCTTTCTAGTTGTGATTGTAAATTATACAGATCTATTACACACAACATGTATGCTTGGCACAATACCTATTACCAGTCCCATAGTGGCTCCTGGGGGCATCAAATTTCATACAATACAAGTGTTATTGTTTCATTTTGTTTCATAACACATTACTATATCAGATTATACATACTTTTTATCTTTCTAACATGTTAACGAGTGTTTCATGTGCAACATTTGTTTTACAAACTTATTTGCTTTCGTGATTGTATGTTACATTGTTTGTCACTGTTTGCAGGCTTTTCCCTTTGTCATGTGTGTGTACACTTGTATGTTTTTTGCTTAGTCGGCCTTAATTGTCTTGTGACATCGTGAGTGGTGTCCCATGTTTACGACCCACTTTTCATGGTCTATATTGTCTTCTTGCATCTTAGGTTACACATTGTCTGTTAGCGTACATTTTAAATGTGTGTTTTTCTTTGCTTGTACTAACACTTGTCTCTTAGCCACTTTGTTTGTGCATGCCTTGGTTTCTACCAAGCACATTCCCTTCCTCTTGCAGGGAACAATTTTAGCACTGAGGTACTTCCTCCTTTGGGCCGCATACTCCTTTAGCGACGTCGCATGCACCCCAAACAAGGGGGCATCATTTGGGTGAATCAATCACCCAATACAATGGTTTATAATCATAATTCAACACAACATAGTACCGGTACAACATAATTATCAGCATCGACAAGGCTCATAATCATACTTGAGTCCTTTACATAACACAAACACTAGCGCCTAGACTAGAAAAGCGTAGTGTCTGGGTGCCCCTGATCCTTCTTGAACGCCTGTGACCACGGGGCAGTTACACGACATTTGTCAGTTCAACATAGTTTTTGATAGTTTTACATGGAAAATTTTATAGGGCACACAATCCTTAGCACTCGACATGCATGCATGACACTATTTTTTCTACCTTCGCATTGGATCAAAACTGTTCGAAATGGATCAGATTTTTACACACCATCTGTAGTGGTGTTCTACATTCACGTGGGAAATAGTTAAAGGTTAGAGGATGACACCAAACTATTCTCCCTACACTTCTTCCATTTCACTTTGGTGTGAGATCGCCCAAAAAACTCGTGTGTCAACAACACTTACAGGATCCTTTTCTACACTCTTACCTCATCACAAATCAGGTGCACATGTTCCTTTTTCACATTTTTCAACATTTTTACATACCTTTTTACATGATTTTTATAGATGTACATGTGTATTTGAATACTTGTTTGTTCTTCTCTTTTGCAGGTCCATCTATATAGGAAGTAGTAGTCAACCATCATTCAACATCAACAACAACACACACATCGACATCGACATCGACAACAGAGCAATGTTCATGACATCTACAACATACGTTTCCACCCTAGGTTCGTCATCTCATCACTTTTTGCACTTTCTCATCTTTAGTCTCCATGCTCCATCTTTTTATCACTCCACGCTTTTTCCTTGTCTCTTGACACATTTCTTGCCATCGATTTACATGGTTATCAAGTACACATCTCTATCTACTTTTATGTTATTGAGATTTCATTCAACAACATAAAGTGGTGGTAAATGTAGACACAAAATCACACACTTTGGGTAACTAGTCTTGATTACATACTATTATTTATATGATTCATAAGTAAGAAAAGTACTAATCAACCCATGTCTTTGGCCACCTTTCTTTGCTTTATGTTGTGCCACTTTTGGTCTTACACTCTTACTTGCTCAGTTTGCCTTTTCATACCTCGGTGTTTCTCATCCTGGACACCAAGCACCCAACCAAGACGCCAACGCCATATGCCCCAATCCCCCCTAGGCGCTCTAACCTATTTGTACTTTACTCACCTCTTTTGGGTCATTTCTAGCCATTTGAGCATCTTATCTTTTGGTAGTTTTTCCTTTTCGGGGTTGATTATGAAATTCAAGCAAGGGAATCATATAAATATAAACTTATGTGATCATAATAAGGGACCAAGCAGTAAACATTATCTATCACCACCTAAGGTTGCATCCAAAGGCTATTTAAAGAGCATCAAAGCATCCATTATCTCATCCATCACAAGGGACAAGGGATGGTTTTATGCATCACACTTCATAGGAGGGGAGTTTATTCTATTCCATGCACACATCTATTACATTTACTTACATTTAGCTACTTGCTCGCTATTTAAGTGTGACATGCACAAGATCCACCTACGACACGATTCCGCTCACACACACATAACTACATTGGGTCTGAAATGTAGTGTAACGCTCAGTCATAAGATTGCCATTATGACAGTTGAGGATAGTGCAACCCCTCATTCTGCATCTTTCTTTTTTGGGATTTTATGTCTATTTTAGGGTTTTGCAGGACTATACTTCGTTGCAGGTTTCCAGTGAGCTTGATAATCTTGGTGTGACTTCTTAGCGGCAAAAGGTGAGCAAAAACGAACAACTTGTGACCCTAAAATGTTAGGTTTTCATTGTTTTCACATAACATAGGTGTCTGTTTCCAATCTGTAGTGCCCGTGGGTGCCCCTGTCCATCATTCCTCCAGTTCTACATTTTCTTGGGTCTCAGTGGGACAATCCATCCATTTTGTTCACTTGGTCAACACCTCAGAACATTTTAGAATTTATTGTGAATCAGCTAAGTACCTTTTCTCCTCCTCGCAACTAGGGTTTCATAATTTATTGCTTAGTTTTCTTGGGTGTTATTTATGTACTTAACTTTTTATTTATTTATTGCTATCATAGCATTCATATTAGGCTCTTATTATTCACATTTAGCTTAATCACCTACCCACTCACTTGCCCTCTAACTCTCCGACTACCACGACCGCTTCATCTCTCAAAACCATCAACGTTGCAACCACTACGTTGAAGAAAAACAAAGACAAACAAACATAAAATGATGAATGTTTGCGTCCATATTGGTAGGAGATAGTGTGATCGAAACAATTTACACACAACTCAATTCAGTATACAGGTGCCACATGGATGACCTATATTTAATGGAGGTCGTTGATACGGATCAAGAGGTAGGCGGTCGAGATTTAGGCACAACATCTAATTGTGTCAGAGGGAGAGCATGCTTTTAACTGAGAAAACACCTTTAGGTGTAATTATCATTCTATTTATATTTTACCAATTTCATGGGAAGAAAATTTATTATTAGGAAGAAAACAAAGCAATCGAGGGTTGAAGCATCATATCAATGTGATTGAGAATTGCTATCTTGGTTCTTGTAAGGAAGTTAGAAGATTAAAAAACTCATCATTTATTAATAATTAAAAACATTTTTTAGGGCAAAAAGTGATGACAAGTAAAGGCATGGAGCATGTACAACAAGGTAATAGAGAGAAAAAATAACACAAAAAGGAGATAAGTGAAGCAAAGGTTATAGGTGTAGGGAAGAAATATATGGAAGGCTACAACATTGAATTAATGTGATTGAGAGTTGTTATCTTGGTTATTGTAAAGAAGTTAGATGATAAAAATAAATCATTTATTAATAATCTAAAACATTTCTTTTTGGCAAAAAATGATGACAAGTAGAGGCAGGGAGCAGGTGCAGGAAGGTAGCAAAGTGGAAAATAACACAGAAATGAGATAAGTGAAGCATTTATACTCCCATCACATTTCCATCAAATTGTAAAGCAATTGAATTCTACCAAATTATAAGAATTGTATTCTCTTAAATTATCTCATAAAGTTAATTTTCCAAACTAAATCATGATTTCACTATAGTTAAAACTTTTTCCCATCCATAACTCAAGCTAAACTAAAAAAATCTTTGTTGTGCACCTAATGGAACAATATAGTCAAAAAATTGCTCTATCGATTATGCTATATATATATATATATATATATATATATATATATATATATATATATATATATATATATATATATATATATATATATATATATATATATATATATATATATATAGCTAAAGAGGCTAAAAGTAAAAAGTAAAAACAAAGCTTTTTTCAATGATCTAATTTATCTTTGTATTAAATTCTAACATGATATTATAATTGGGAATTTGTACAAAATCTCATATTTATGTTGATAAGACAAAGTATTTTCAGCAATTCCTACCATATAATTGGCACACTGACTCTATTGAAATTTTGTTAAAGAAATTGAAATATTGTTATAAACTTATTCAAAATTCCATACATTGAAAATTTTTCAACCAGGAAGCAAGATACTTGTTCCAAACAAACACAAGTGCTCACATCTGGTCACAATACAAAAATTCTGCAGTGATTAAAAACCATACTAGTATTCTAGAGACTGTAAAAAATTAAATCACCTAACACAATTTTTTCAACCCAAAAAAAGCTAAAATACTTGACCAAAACTTGGGTTAAAAATTGTTATCAACATGTAAAGATCAAAACAATCCTTCCAAGAAAGATGAAGTACTCATGCTCTAAGTCAAAATAGAAAAATACTGCAGTGTTTTCAGATAAAACCACCACTTTCCACATGCATTTTGAGTACAATTATAGCCAAAATCATATAAGGGTTACATGGTCAAACTTGGTTTGCCTAGCTAAAATATTTGTTATCACAAGTCATAAGTTCTCATATTTAAGAACATATCGAGCAGAATCGAAGCAAACACTCAATTTCCCAACAAAATACAAAAATTTTGCAATGTTTTACAACAAATGAGTGATGTTTGGAACAAAAGAAACAAACAATCTTCAGAATAAAAGAACACCTTCCACAGGCGTCTGAATCAAATTCTAGTCGAAATCACTCAGTTCTCACCATCAAAGACCCATTATTTAACATTAAAAACTTTAATACTTAAATTTATCATCATTTGTGCCAAAATAAGCAATTATAAACTACCAAATACAATTCTTTGCCAACTTGAGTCCAATTTTTGCCAAATTCCCTCTGTTTTGAATAACTAAAATCTTTAAGGCTTTAACATAAAAAATTAACACCCCAAAATTCTTTAACTCTTTAAGCCAAAAGAAAAACATATATCCATCAAAACATATGTCTTCATCCCTTTACTTCAAATTTTAGTCATAATCACTTCTTTTCAGAAACTAAAACCATAAACACAAAGAAATCAAACTCTCCAAAAGTATTCAGTTACTCTTTTACACTAAAATAAACAATGACAGTCCATAAAATCCACTTGCTTCACCAGTTGAGCTAAAACTGAAAGTCAAAAACAAGGCAACTCATTTATGCGAAGACAAATCATGTATCACTTGAGCCAAGTTAACAAAGATATTACTAATAGATCCACAAGCACATGTGAGAAAAAACGTAATACCTGTGAAACCCACAAAACTTCAGTAGTTTAGAGCAAACAAAGACTTACAAAAATTTAAAATTGTTTGAAAACAATGATTATCAATCATGCAGGTCTCGCGACAAAACGTTGCATTAATAGGGACATTAGCAGAATGTCAGATTGTTTCATTGATCCTGTTGAAAATATCTGCTATTTGTTTGTTGTCAAATCACTTCAAAACATGCCTCCATTTCTTCGTGTCTCGCTCCAAAACCTAATACCCCTGTGTATGTATCACTTCACCTTTAGAGTTTCTGCTCCTTTCAGGGTTTTCTAAGATTTTTAAGGCTAATATTTTTTCGTACGTCGACGTCTTGTGTCAGACTCCGACACACGACCACAATTACAACACAAGGGTTCCACTACTACGTCGCCTACTTCTCAAAGAACTCGCCATAGAGCCTAGCAGACAAAAACTACTGCTTTTATTTTTTCTATTTTGTGACATGCCACCACCATTACGACACAAATCTTCCACTACTAGGTCGAATGCTACCACCTCGACTGGGATTAGGGTTTTCGCACAAGCTACGGACTTCTACACCACTTCGAGTCCAAAACCACAATTTTTTTCCTCCTTATTCTCCAACACACAAAGAAATCATCCTGTTATCTAAGACTCTGCTAAGGAAAAATCACATCACTTCTTAAAAAACTCGCCACAGAGCCTAGCAGATGAGAAAGGAGTTCCATCACTAGCACCACTACCACGCGGCCTCAGGACACATGATTGGTCACAAAACAATTATACTTTGACATCCCCTGTCCGCTAATCCCTGTCATCTATTTACTTGTAGCATGTCAGATATGGAAGACCTCATTCTCATTTGAGATGCCTTTCAGCATAATAATGATTATATATTTATGCCGAAGGCATGTCTAATGCTCACTTAGATCTCTACGACGACGCTCTGTTGCTTGAGTTGTTTAATTTTTTCCTCATCAGCTGTTTCGGGTGTTGGCCAATGCTATCTTTCATGGAATTAAATAGGTGGTCCATTATCGCCAAGCTTCTTCTCGGTTGAAAAGACAACGAGATCAAAAATTTCTAGAATTCATGCATTAAAAAGAAGCTGGTTAATATGGGCGTTGATGCCAACAATCGCATGCATAATAATTATCTCACTAAACAACAAATCAATAACATGTTTACATCGTACATCGACGATATCATTCCAAACTGTAGTAATTTTATGCCGCAAGAAGACTTGCAAACTATTAATTCAGAGAGTGTTGTTGGATGTTTTGGAGGCATCGAAATATCCCTGTCCTATTTCAGATTTTGAGCTTCAGGAAAATGATGTTTGTTATAATGATACGAACATATTAAAAGCAGCAACACAAGATTTGACTTGTTATACGAAGGGGGCATCGATGGCTGATTTGGTTGTGGAACATTCTCAAGTTGGAGGAGATATGAATGAAACGACAATCTGGGAAAACATTTCCTGTCATGATAGGCGGAGAAGAATTAGAATATGGTATTCCACTTATGGGGATTGGTACCACGGGATTCAATGTTCCCACCGAGCAGGTTTCAGAGTGCGAATGGAGTTATCACCAAGCCTCGAATATGCTATTATAATTGATTAGTGTTAAGTATTCACCAGATCCAAACGAACTCATAAAATTATGTGGTCCTCGTCAATACTCAGATGATTAATTATTAAATATTAATATCCATTTTATTTGAAGTTGTTAAGACGATTTAATCTATGTTTGTTCCTAAGTAATGCATATTAATATATTGATGATTTCTGGATTTTTATTACAAAAAAAGTGTATGAATATTTGAACTGATTTTTGTTATGAAACAAGTGCCGTTTAAATCGGTGCATTGCGACATCTCTAGCTTTTATTAGGTAGATAAATCTATAGACATTTTTCCATATACGGTAACAAGACAATCAATATTCATTTTTACTATTTTTTCATATAAAGATATACTTATATAGTTATTTGAGTTAATAAATGTTTTAAAATGTCATTAAACTAAATTGTACCAAAACATTGAGATGGAATTTAAGTTGTTTTTAAAATTAATTCATCAAATTATATGTATAAGTGGTATTGTGTACATTTCCATAATGTTGTAGGCCAATGGTTATGCTCCACTCAATTCACACCTATGTATGGTGCCCTCTCCGCCATGGTTCCTATGGACCATTCCACATGTTGGTCCCTGAAATCCTGATGTCAGGCCGAAAACCGTGGTGGGGATGACACAACAGGGGAATACATTCGAAAAATGACGTGGCAGAAGTGACAGGGACGCCAACTGTTTGATTTTGAATCATTGATGTTTTTGCCACCGATCCATCTGCGCCAATGCATCATACCACGTCTTTTGAATCATTTCCAATCATGCATCAATTCATGAGGAAAGGGAAGCTCCGAAACCAGATTAACGAGGCCAAGGAATGAAGAAGACCACCGTATTCACCCAAGTTGATTGATAGTTTGCTCTACATTTGTGTTTCTGAGGAAGAAGCAAGAAGGGTAGTCGTCATCGTCAATGGAGGGAGCCATCATTACACTGTGAGCGAGCCAGAGGAGTTAGTTGACAGAGGACATCATTTCTCTCCATTCTACCATAAGTTTAAAATCCCTTATCCAATCTACCAAGAACTATATTGTTTCTTAAATTCATGGTTTCATACCGTTTTGTAATGGAATTATTTTGTCCGTATCCATAGGCACATGATGTAGCTAATAAAATGCCTCACTATATAGGGGTTTTTTTTGTCTTTCTTAGTTGTGGATACGTTGGTAGCAACATATGCACAAAATGAGTTTTTTTGGTTTGTTGAAGAGGCGTTGGAAACTACTTGCAGCTTTCGAAGTGTAATGTTAAATACACAGCTCAATCTTTCCACCTTTGCAATCATTCTCGTAATTGTGTCTATGCACCAAATAAGCCATAATGGTCAACATTAAGTCAACAATTTTCTGTAAACCTTACATTACATTTAAGGTTAGTGACCAGAAGAAATGAAGGAATGTATGTCCATTTTCTAAAAAAAATCAAAACATTATACCAAAGCATAGTATAGGCTTAAACAAAACAATAAGCCTTAAGTTCAACATTAAATCAAGAATCCTGTGATTTTTTACCTTACAATTAAGGTCAATGATCAAAAAAGAACATAAGATCAAATAACCATGCATTACCTAAATAACACTTCTTAACAAACCAACGACATCCAAAGATCAAATTGAACATAGGCTAATACCCTCTGCATTTGCATCAAAGTATACCCTCTGCGCAACAACAATCTTCTTTTACTGAGCTACTCACAAAAAAACATGTAGAAATTGTTCAAATTTCCTAAAAAAGTCTAGTGAAATACCAAAAATAAAACTTTAACAAAAGAAAATTTCTTGATCAACGTAGAAAAATTTCCTTTCCACAATGCACTAAAAAGACTACACTAGTAACAAACTATACATTTAGCCAATACACATTGAATTCTAACAATAAAAATTAACCGTGTTATTAAAAAAACTAAGCCACCTTTGAGAACCCAAACAAAACCATAATTGTCATTAACAACATCCAAACTAATAAATAAACACTTGAATAATCTACACTTACTATTTTTAATCAATAAAATCTTAAACTTGTAAAGAAAATAAAAAATTGTGGAATTGTTTTTTTCCCCCGATCAATTTTTTTATAAGTACGTATGTTTACCCTTTCCCAAATAAAACATTAATTCATCTCAAGGATTGGAGTAAAGAAAACCTTTCCCAAATTAAAAGTTTAGAAATTCTTTCGTGATCATACGCCACTTACACAGATTGGCATCTCCACATAGGGTGCGTGTGTTGTTTTTTGCATATGTCAAATTGATACACATCCATTGCTATTTACAAGCAATCTTGTTACTTACATTGGTCTATTACTTTTGTTACTCATATTGTTATATTTTCTTTACGTTGTAGGTGTCATTTTAAAACGTGCTTTTGGAGTTAAATATCCTTACAAATTATAGATCATTTGATTTTAGCATCATTACACTTTTTAATTCTAGATTTAGCTAACGACTTATAATACACAAATGTTCATGCACATTTCCTAAAATACTATCTACTATGCAGTCTTCAATTCAAACATAAACCATTCATTCTTTTCAATCTACGCCTCTAATACATTGTCTACCCATCTCCTTGTAGGCACTTCAAGCATGATGGCCACATTCAACGCCATAAAAGACCGTATTGGAACTAATTGTACCCACATACAACAACTACTATCTAAATGCGTACAAGAGCAATACATAGAAGGCACACTTGTAGACAATGATGCAATATTCACAATGTTGCTTACACATAAAATACTAGAAAAAGCAAAAAAACCCTTCAAAAGGAAACCATTTCTACGAAGACACCATCCACATCCTTAGGGAAAAATTCTACACAGAATATTATAAGCCCAGCCCCCCATAACAACCAACCACCAATGTAAAACCCTACCAAGCTCCACATGTACAAACCACAAGCTCTAAAGTTCATGTACCAATCTCTCTTTAACTACTTCAAATATGTTTCAGACATACAATGAATATAACGATTACTGATAAATATATAAACTACTTTTTCTAATGCACAATCAACATACAATGTCACTACATTTACATTATTTTACATGTCAAACAATAATTACATAAATGTTTTGTACCTATCAAACAAAGTACATGTTAGACACATTTAGATAACCTTTCTTTCATTTACATAATCTACGAGCTTTGATTTTCCATTTTTTTGTTGGAAATCAATATTACAATTTATTTTGGAGACTTTAATTAGTTTTATACGAGATCCCACTAGAGATAGCACATTCTTGCACGAGAGATATTTTTACACATGCAAAAATTATGTTCATGTGCCATGTTTCTCAATTACCAAAATAAAGATTTATTAACTAAAAAGATTATTTACAAACTAAATAACATAAAAAAAAAAAAAATGCATCGTTATTATAAAACATCGATATTATAAAACATTCCATTGATGCATACTAAAATTACAAAAAAAATGCCCCCACTAAATAATAATAAAAAAAAAAAAAACATGGTAACACACGGCATAATCTTTCTCCGCTCGGAGTGACCACTAGTCTTTTTTTGCAAAGGTTTACTTTCAAATATGTTCAAGATTTTTGGGGGAAGTTAAAGTCTATTCCATTCCACTATGCTAAACAAAGTCTTTCTTCACTCAATTTATGTGGATTGCAACCTCGACTACAACATGAATCGGTTCTCTTCCATCAAACCGTAAACAATAACCCAAATGTACTACACACGTTCCTAGCGGCGTGATCATTCCACCCCATGGGAAAATTGCTAGTATAGTGGCATTAGAGAGGTTCTAATAACACATTATCTCCCGTGAATAAAAAGAATTAAAAAATTAACATCCGCCCCGATGGACTTTGTAACTCGTGCCATTGCTAAACTGGAACGTCATTTTCGAGAAAAAGTACGTTAAAATAAGTAGTCGTTCGGGAAAAGTAGATAAAAAGAGTCGTTCGGGAAAAGAGTCGTTCGGGAAAAGCAGATGTTGACGTGTTAAAGCAAAAAATGATAATGTATTTTGGAGGCCAAAGTCTGACGTACAAACCATTATAAATGACCTCCGTATTATTACTTAAATGCTCTGTTTCTTTGCTTGGTCCGGTAAAGTATGGCATCATTGATCAACAAATCAATAACATGTTTACATCATACATCGACGATATCATTGCAAACTATAGTAATTTTGTGCCACAAGTAGACTTGTAAACTGTTAATTCAGAGGGTGTTGCTGGATGTTTTAGAGGCATCGAATATCCCTGTCCTGTTTTAGATTTTGAGCTTCATGAAAATGATGTTTGCTCTAATAATACGAACATATTACAAGTAACACCACAAGATTTGACTTGTTATACGAAGGGGGCACCGATGGCTGATTTGGTTGTGGCACATTATCAAGTTGGAGGAGATATGAATGAAACGACAATCTGGGAAAACGTTTCTGTCATGATAGGAGGAGAAGAATTAGAATATGGTATTCCACTTATGGGGATTGATACCACGGGATTCAATGTTCCCACTGAGCAGGTTTCAGAGTGCGAATGGAGTTATCACCAAGCCTCAAATACTATTAGAATTGATTAGCGTTAAGTATTCACCAGATCTAAATGAACTCATAAAATTATGTGGTCCTTGTCAATAATCAGATGATTAATTATTAGATATTAATATCCATTTTGTTTGAAGTTGTTAAGACGGTTTAATCTATCTTTGTTCCTAAGTAATGCATATTAATATATTAATGATTTCTGGATTTTTATTACAAAAAAGTGTATGAATCTTTGAACTGATTTTTGTTATGAAACAAGTGTGGTTTAAATCGGTGCGTCGCGGCATCTCTACCTTTTATTAGGTCGATAAATCTATAGACATTTTGCCATATACGGTAACAAGACAATCAATATTCATTTTTACTATTTTTTCATATAAAGATATACTTATATGGTTATTTGAGTTAATAAATTTTTAAAATATCATTAAACTAAATTGTACCAAAACATTGAGATGGACTTTAAGTTGTTTTTAAAATTAATTCATTAAATTATATGTATAAGTGATACTGTGTACATTTCCATAATGTTGTAGGCCGGCTATGCTCCATTCAATTCACACCTATGTATGGTGCCCCTCCGCTATGGTTCCTATGGACCATTCCACATGTTGGTCCTCGGAATCCCGACATCAGTGGGAAACGGTGGTGGGGGCGACACAACATGGGAATACATTCTCAAAAATGACGTGGCGAAGTAGACGGGGGCCAACTGTTTGATTTTTAATCATTGATGTTTTTACCACCAATCCATCCATGCCAATGCATCATACCACGTCTTTTGAATCATTTCCAATCCTGCATCAATTCATGAGGAAAGGAAGCACGAAACAGTTAACAAGGCGAGGGAATAAAGAAGACCACCGTATTCACCCAAGCTGATTGATAGTTTGCTCTGCATTTGTGTTTCTGAGGAAGAAGAAAGAAGGGTAGCCATCGTTGTCAGTGGAGGGAGCCATCCTTACACCGTGAGCGAGCCAGAGGAGTTAGTTTCGAGGACATCGTTTCTCTCCCTTTTACCATAAGTTTAAAATCCCCTATCCAATCTACCAGTAACCATATTGTTTCTTAGATTCATGGTTTCATACCATTTTGTAATGGAATTACTTTGTTTGTATCCATAAGAACATGATGTAGGTGATAAAATGCCTCGTTATATAGGGGTTTTTTGTCTTGCTTAGTTGTGGATACGTTGATAGCAACATATGCACAAAATGAGTTTTTTTGTTTGTTGAAGGCGTTGGAAACTACTTGCAACTTTCGAAGTGTAATGTTAAATACATAACTCAATCTTTCCACCTTTACGATCATTCTCGCAATTGTGTCTGTGCACCAAACAAGCCATAATGGTCAACATTAAATCAACAATTTATTGTAAACCTTACATTATGTAATGCCCCGTTTGGCGGTTACCCAGTTTCTTGGCGTAGTGACCTTTCCCTTGTTGGGCGTCGAACAACTGTGCGTAATTCTGTTGTCTTAGACCCGGTCTCAGTGATGTTTTAGCACCTTCCCCCTCCTTCTGGCGTCCTCGAGTCGTTATCGACACCTCCCTTTGCTGGTAAACCCTTTTCGAAGGTTGTTTGGGCTAGTAACTTTCCTTGAAGCCATTTCCATCCTGCTCCTATTCGTTGTCGAGCCAAGGACTTTAACCCATCGACAAGGGTTGATGAGTTCGGACGTTTGGTTTATTATCGCTTGGGGTTCGGTTTTTGTATGAGTTGGGATAGAACCCACTGTTAGTTGCAGAGAATTAAAAGACTGAGGTTTTTCGACTTGCTTTAGCCCAATGAATAAACTTGTTACTGAGTTACTGTTGGAGATGTTCTGGTGACTCTGGTAAATTTGGATTATATACACTCCTTTTTAAGTATCTGTTGTTGCGTACTTCATTTACATGGGATTATATTTTAAAAATAAAATACCCAGAAGACATGGGTGTAGAACGATATATGTATTTTTACACTAGTAAATCGAATCCTTAGATTCGAGTGTGTGGCTTCAGTTCGCATTATGCAATTTTTGTGTGGCATGCACCCAATCGGCATTGGTCTAAATGATAATCATGGTGTACGAGTTAGTTGTTTGCGTGGTGGATGTTGACTCGCCCTTGTGAAATAGTTGTTTAATGGCCATGTGCTTGGTCCATGATGCATTAAGAAGCAAAATATTGGTGAGTGGCGCAGGTTGGAGGGGACTGTTTTAAAATCAAATTTTATCTACTTGTGCCTAGGCTCTACTGTCCCTCACCCCCCTTCCTACCATCTAGACTGGTACGTGGCCATCTCCCACTGGCCTTACCTCTGCCAGCCGCCCCACCTTCTTTAATTCCTTTGATTTGCAAATTTCTTGCGCCCTGTGCTAACTGCTTTCTTTGACCTGTTCTGGCCGCGTGCACAAGGAGGATTGTTTTGTTGGGATTTGAGATGCAATGGCATGGAAACCCCAGTCCAATGGAGTCGCAGGTGTTTGGGAGCTCTTCAGTTGTTGTTCCTCTCCTTGCCATGGCCGCATAGGCTGTTTTTGCAACGTTTTCCAGCTGTCGGGTCGTGTTTAGATTGGGGCCGAATGTTTTGAAGTTAAATGCTTTCGCATGGTTGCAGCCGCCTGTTCCTTCCTCCCTGCTCGTGAAGTTCAGAGTGAGTTAAGTGCGACAGCTACCGCAGGGCGATCCCAGGGAGCCGTTGGTGTTGATCCTGCTGTTCTGGTTGCACGCGACCACAGTCGTGATCAGTTGTTGCAAAATCTTGCAGCTGTAGTAGAAGAACGAGATAAAGTTTTAGTTGAGCTGTCTTGCCTTTTCATTTTGGAAAGTCGCTTCCAGCCAGGCTGCAGGCACGTTTCAGTATAGTGGAAGCCTTCGTGAGCGCCTCCAACAAGCAGGTTGTCCAACTTTGTTGTTATCTGTTCAGCATCGACTACACCCTCAAATTCGGGATTCTCCTTCAAGGTGACAGATCACACCCACGGGCACAGGAGATCTATGCAATGTTGGAGAAAATGTCTTGGGAGATGAAGGTAGCAGGATATTTTTCAGATCCAGAGCATGCACTGAGTTGTATCTTCATAATCGACTATGTGACAGTGAGGGTGTTACCAGCAGACCTGATGAAATTTATTTACAAAGAGTCTCTATTGAGATCTTACTTGTTGTAGGATGTAACTCATGGAAGAGAATCTCATAGGGGCGGATCTGTTTCATATCAGAGTATTTATGAAGCACTTTTTGCTTTGCAATAATATGAGCTTCTTCAACGAGTCCTGACTTGGCAGGCAAAAAGGTTTCTGTCGGACTAATCACACCTTACAGGCTGCAGCTGAAACGTTTGCACCGAGTGTTTGATGTTGTCCTCAATCTAATGAAGGAAAAGGTTTATTGATCATCACGGTAGATGCCTACCAGAGCCAGGAGCGTGATGTAATCAGTATATCTTGTGTCCGAGCTTCAAATCATGGGGTTGGTTTGTAGCTGTTTTTCACCGCGTGAGTGTGGCGCTAGCACGAGCTCGCAGAGCACTTTGGGTTAAGGGCAAGCAGCGGCATTGAGACAATCTTATACATATGGAGATGGCGTTTTAAACCAGGCATGTTAAACCTGCCCTTGCAATCTTCTGCTACCCTTTTATTATGTCATGAATTGAATGTCATTTTATTTCTTTTATCTGTTATGGCATTTAGAATGGGCTTCTGCTTTTTCCTTGTGAATCGACCCTGATTGAAGGAAAGGAAGGACTGTTGGAAGTTGTTTGTTTTTCATACCCTGATAGCAACTGTGACAGCCTGTATACATTCCTTTCTGCCTCGTTTTTTCTTTTCGAAATAAAAGAGTATCCGTCATGTGATAGCAAAATAATGGTTGAAGTTTTATACTGTGGGTGTTAGATCTTTAACCTGGGTACTTTCCTGCTTAACTCTTAAAATTCGGGTGACTTTAGAGACAATAGTGAACAATGGCCATTGAGTTCGATTCCTAAACCAGCAGTAGCAGATATAAACTTGAGCCATGAATAATATTAGTGGATATTAGTAGATTTGTCGATTCATGGCCAGTTTTAGGCTAAATGTTTGTTTGTGTCTTGGTAAAAGCTTTTCTTGGGCTGAATCTGTGTGTAGACCTCGCATAGTGAGCATGATGTTTTCTTAGAGGCCTACGTGAGTGAAATTTTGACTGCTCAATACAGATCCTGTGACGTGAGTCACTGTATCATAAGATAAAAGAGTTCAATCGAACTCAGTAGTAGCAGATGTTTTCTTTGGAGCGACTATGAGGATAGGTCGAGTAGACTGTCGTGAAATAGATGGGTGTGCCCAAGCTATTCATATGTTGGTTTAGAGATGGAAGAGAAGGCTTAGTTCGCAGGAAGAGTATTTTGCCTTGTATTCCTCCTTCGCTGACTGTAAACCTTGTGATTTGTGACTCGAGTTGGGTCACGGTAGAGGATCTTGTGTCGATTCACTTATGTTTTCAACAGACTATCCCTTGCTTGTTTAAATTCAAGTATCGAATGAATTGGGTTTCTATTAAATCCAGTATGTAGCTTAGCAAACCTTCAATAATTCAGGTAGGGATTTTATGAGTAAGTGTTGACTGAGGCATGTATGAAAATAGAATGGTTATCTTTCTTCGAATTGGGTTAGACTTGTATGAAAATGGAAAAGTTAGGAATCGACTCAGTTACATACTTTAGTGAGCTAAGTCCTTAACTCTTACAATGATCATACGAGGGGTGGATTACGGGTTTATTACTGATTATGTGATGTAAGATAATAACAACCTTTGGTGAAAAGACTTCTTCTTGATCCTTGCCTGTGTAATCCAACTATAGTTGTTGTATGAAATTTTAGTTGGATAGAATCTAATTTATTTAACTTCTTGATGAAAAATAATTAGGTTCGGTGAGAATTTCTTGGTATATTGAATCTTCAGATTTAGTTATAGTGTTGTGAGTATTATATGTATGTTGGTTTATTCAGCCGAGTGAAGTTAACTTTAATCTTTGACTGATTTGTGTTCATATATGGTTGGGGCCTATATTCTTCTTAAAACATGGATGTGCATTAATGCAGTCTTGTTAACCAGCAATTTTGAATATGTTAAGTCATTTGACTGATCTTTATCCTTTTGGTTAATAATATTAGAATGATGTTTGGGTGTTAGATTTCAATCACATAACCCATAGGATTACATGACTGAAATCTCAATACTCTCAGCCTGGTTGTCTTCACCAATAAGGTCTCACCTTGTTTGTCTTTGGAATATCTCTCTCACTTGAATATTGGGATTCCTCCTTGTTGGCTGGTATAAATCTCTTCATCTTGTGAAACATATTGATTAGTGGTTGTGATTTGATCCATTCTTGAGTTTAGAATTTTACTTTCATGATATTATAAAATGTTAGCTTACTGTTGCAATGGGTAGTCTTAACATGCTCAGTTCTAGCGAACTGACTCTAGTTAATATTTGTGCAGATGGATTATGCGAGTAGTCTAGAAGAAAAGAGTGTAAAAGTTTCATCTGTACCATTTATGAAGTTCCTTGTAAAAATGTCCAATGCATTGTAAATTGTGTAGCATTGCTTGTAAAGAGAGTTTATATGACCTCTTGCCTGGAATTGTTCGGAGGATTACGTGAAGTAGTAGTTTTGTCCTTTTTTGTAATTTGGCTAGTAACTCTTCTTAGTGAAAAATGTTATTCAATCCTTTCACTGGCATAAACATTGTAAAACTTTGATCTTGAGAATTAAGTGTTAAATTAAATCTTTCTAAGACTTTGTATTGATGGGTTATATGTAAGTTTTAATGGGGTGGTTTTCTTTACAGAAGTTACCTAAAAGTTTTATTCAAATAAATCAGTTGTAGAGGAGATCCACTCAAAAACAAACAATACCTTAAGTAATCAAGAGTGAGACTATCCTTGCAAAGTGATTTTTATATAACGTGTTATCCCTAACTGAACTAGTAAACACTACTCTTTTGGTGAACGCTTAAAACAAGCTTAAAGGAAAACAATGGTTAGTTTCTAATAAGATTTAACAAGTAAGAGAAGAAAATTTTGAAACCACTCAATTTATCTCTAAGACCATTTGAAAGTAAGTAGCTTCCTTTTGATAAACTCTTTCGGTGAAGCCTAAGTAAGAGCGCTATTTAACTACGTATAAAACCTCAAGCTTCAATTAAACCTTAGTAAGAACTAATGATGTCTCAAGGATGAACTCAATTGACCTTCTTCCTTTAACTTTATCCAAGGTACCTTGTAATTTTCTCTTAAGTTGTTGAACGTGAACCCATGTTGTCATATGGGCATGAACAAGATCTAGTAGCGTAAGTGTTAATAGATGGCCTTGTGAAATTAAATTACCCCTTTCTCTAAATAAACGAATTAAGCAAATGAATGTCTTAATAGAGAAGATTAAAGATGAATACTCAGTGTAAAGAGAATAAACTTGGCTTGGCAAGTTGAATTATACGAATCATATCTTGAGCCTCCTTGAAAACGTAAGCTAAGAATTGCAAGATGTCCTTTTAAAATAAATAAACCCCAAGAATATCTCATTGTGGTTGGCCCTAACTGTAAGTGTGTTTTGTGGTTGGACTTCTATGTTGTCATGTCTAAAAGAAAAAGTAAATTGTCCTTGAAAGATGTGAACGTTTCCGTGCTAACCTTGTGGTCATCCCCGTAACAAGTAACAAGTGGTTCCCGAGTTGGTTGTAAAAAAATATCTTTGACTTTGTTGGTGACAAAAAAATATCCCACTTTTTTTTAAAAAAGAACATTATACCAAAGCATGTGTGTGTAGGCTAAATAAAATAAGAAGCCTTAAGTTCAAGACATGTTGTGTTGGGTTTTGTGTCAAGTAAGTCAAAAAAATATCTCTGTTTTTATTGTTGTTGTGTGTGTTGGTATTTCGGTCGTTACACATTACATTTAAGGTCACGGCTACGGAAGAAATGAAGGAATGTATGTCCACTTTTTTTTAAAAAAATTAGAACATTATACCAAAGCATAGTATAGGCTTAAATAAAATAGTAAGCCTTAAGTTCAACATTAAATCAGGAATCATGTGATTTTTACCTTACAATTAAGGTCGGTGATCAAAAAGAATAGAAGATCAAATAACCATGCATTACCTAAATAACACTTCTTAACCAACCAACCGGTGACATCCAAAGATCAAATTGACCATAGGCTAATACCCTCTCAGAATAACAATGTTCTTTTCTTACCGAGCTACTCACAAAAAAACATGCAAAAATTGCTTAAATTTCCTAAAAAAGTTTGGTGAAATACCAAAAATAAAACTTTAACAAAAAAAAATTTCTTGATCAACCCAAAAATTTCCTTTCCACAATGCACCGGAAAGACTACACCAAGAAACAAACTATACATTTAGCCAATAACACTAAATTCTAACAATAAAAATTAACCGTGTTATTAAAAAAACCTAAGCCACCTTTGAGAACCCAAACAAAACCATAATTGTCATTAATAACATCCAAACTAATAAATAAACACTCGAATAATCTACAACTTACTATTTTCAATCAATAAAATCTTAAACTTATAAAGAAAATAAAAAACTGTGGAATTGTTTTTTCCCCCAATCAATTTTTTTATAAGTACATATGTTTACCCTTTCCTAAATAAAACATTAATCCATCTCAAGGATGGAGTAAAGAAAACCTTGCCCAAATTAAAAGTTTAGAAATTCTTTCGTGGTCATATGCCACTTACACAGGATTGACATCTCCACATAGGGTGCGTGTGTTGTTTTTTTGCATATGTCAAATTGATACACATCCATTGCTATTTACAAACAATCTTGTTATGTACATTGGTCTATTACTTTTGTTACTCATATTGTTATACTTTCTTTATGCTTTGTAGGTGTTAGTTTAAAACGTGCTTTTGGAGTTAAATATCCTTACAAATTATAGATCGTTTGATTTTAGCATCATTACACTTTTTAATTCTGGATTTAGCTAACGACTTATAATACACAATTGTTCATGCACATTTCCTAAAATACTACTCTACTATGCGATATTCAATTCAAACATAAACCATTCATTCTTTTCAATCTACGCCTCTAATACATTGTCTACCCATCTCCTTGCAGGCACTTCAAGCATGATGGCTGCATTCAACGCCATAGCAGACCGTATTGGAACTAATTGTACCCACATACAACAACTACTATCCAAATGCGTACAAGAGAAATACATAGAAGGTACACCCGTAGACAACGAAGCAATATTCGTAATGTTGCTTACACATAAAAGACTAGAAAAAACAAAAATAGCCCTTCAAAAGGCAACCATTTCTAGCGAAGACACCATCCACATCCTTAGGGAAAATTTCTACGCAGAATATTATAAGCCCAGTCCCCTAAAAAAACCAACCACCAATGTAAAACCCTACCAAGCTCCACATGTGCGAACCACAACCTGTAAAGTTCATGTACCAATCTCTCTTAAACTACTTACATATGTTTCGGACATACAACATGAATATAGCGATTACTGATAAATATATGAACTACTTTTTCTAATGCGCAATCAACATACAATGTCACTACATTTACATTACTTTACATGTCAAACAATAATTCCATAAATGTTTTGTACCTATCAAACAAAGTACATGTTAGACACATTTAGATGACCTTTCTTTCATTTACATAACCTACAGTTTGATTTTCCATTTTTTTGTTGGAAATCAATATTACAATTTATGTTGGAGACTTTCATTAGTTTTATGCTAGAGTCAACCGAGAGATAACACATTCTTGCACTGAGACATATTTACACACGCGAAAATTATGTTCATGTGCCCTGTTTCTCAATTACCAAAATGAAGATTGATTAACTGAAAAATATTATTTACAAACCAAAAAAACAAAAAAAAAAAAAAAACAATTAGTATAGGCGTTACGCATAATAAATTCATCAATATTCTAAAACATTCCATTGATGCATACTAAAATTACAAAAAAATGCCCCCACTAAAAAAACATGCTAACACACTGCGTAATCTTGCTCCGCTCGGAGCGACCACTAATCGGTTCTCTTCCATCGAGACCGTAAACAATAACCCAAATGTACTACACACGTTCCTAGTGGCGCGATCATTCCACCCCATGGGAAAATTGCTAGTATAGTGGCATTGGAGAGGTTCTAATAACACATTATCTCCCGTGAATAAAAAGAATTAAAATTTAACATCCGCCCGATGGACTTTGTAACTCGTGCCATTGCTAAAGTGGAACGTCATATGTTCGTGAAAAAGTACGTTAAAATAAGTAGTCATTCGAGTTGCTCATTTTTGCACAAGTGTAAAAATGGTCGACAATAATGATTATATATTTACGCCCGAAGGCGTGTCTAATGCTCACTTAGATCCCTACGACGACGCTCTGCTACTTAAGTCATTTTAATTTTTTCCTCACCAAGCTGTTTGGTGTTGGTTAATGCTATCTTTCGTGGAATTAAACAGTGGTCCATGATCGCCAAGTTTCTTCTTGGCCGAATGCAGACAACGAGATCAAACATTTCTAGAATTCATCCATTAAAAAGAAGCTTGTTAATATGGGTGTTGATGCCAACAATCGCATGCATAATAATTGTTTCACCGAGCAATAAATCAATAATATGTTTACATTGTACACCGACGATATCATTCAAAATTGTAGTAATTTTATGCCTCAAGCGAGACTTACAAACCGTTAATTCGAGGGTGTTCTTGGATGTTTTAGAGGTATCGAATATCCTGTCCTATTTCAAATTTTGAGCTTTAGGAAAATGATGTTTGTTATAATGATATGAACATCTTACAAGCAACACCACAAGATTTGACTTTGTTATACGAAGGGGGCACCGATGGCTGATTTGGTTGTGGCACATTCTCAAGTTGGAGGAGATATGAATGAAACAACAATCTGGGAAAATTTTCCTCATGATAGGAGGAGAAGAATTATAATATGGTATTTCACTTATGGGGATTGTTTTCATAGACATAAGTGTCTGTTTCCAATCTGTAGTGCCCGTGGGTGCCCCTGTCCATCCTATTCCTCTAGTTCTCCATTTTCTTGGGTCTCAGTGGGACAATCCATCCATTTGTTCACTTGGTCAGCACCTCAAAATATTTTAGAATTTATTGTGAATCATCTAAGTACCTTTTTCTCCTCCTCGCAACTAGGGTTTCATAATTTATTGCTTAGTTTTCTTGGGTGTTATTTATGTACTTAACTTTTTATTTATTTATTGCTATCATAGCATTCATATTAGGCTCTTATTATTCACATTTAGCTTAATCACTTGCCCAACTCATTGCCCTCTAACTCTCTTGCCCACGACCGCTTCATCTCTCAAAACCATCAACGTTGTAACCACCGCTACGTTGGAAGAAAAAAAAACAAACATAAAATGATGAATTTTTGCGTCCATAATGGTAGGAGATAGTGTGATCGAAAAAATTTGCGCACAACTCAATTCAAAGATATCTGGTCTTACATGGATGACCTATATTTAATGGAGGTCATTGTTACGGATCAAGAGGTAGCGATCAAGATTTAGGTACAACATCTAATTGTGTCAAAGGGAGAGCATGCTTTTAATCGAGAAAACACTTTTAGGTGTAATTATCATTCTATTTATATTTTACCAATTTCATGTGAAGAAAAAATATTATTAGGAAGAAAACAAAGCAATTGAGGGTTGAAGCATCATATCAATGTGATTGAGAATTGCTATCTTGGTTCTTGTAAGGAATTTAGAAGATTAAAAAACGAGCATCATTTATCAATAATTAAAAACATTTTTTGGGCAAAAAGTGATGACAAGTAAAGGCGGGGAGCATATACAACAAAGGTAACAGAGAGAAAAAATAACACAAAAAGGAGATAAGTGAAGCAAAGGTTATAGGTGTAGGGAAGAAATATATGGAAGGTTGTAACATTGAATTAATGTGATTGAGAGTTGTTATCTTGGTTATTGTAAAGAAGTTAGATGATAAAAATATATGATTTATTAATAATCTAAAACATTTCTTTTTGGCAAAAAATGATGACAGTAGAGGTAGGGGAGCAGGTGCGGGAAGGTAGCAGAAAGCGAGATAATAACACGAAATGAGATAATTGAAGCATTTATACTCCCATCACATTTCCATCAAATTCTAAAGCAATTGAATTCTACCAAATTATAAGAATTGTATTCTCTTAAATTATCTCATAAAGTTAATTTTCCAAACTAAATCATGGTTTCACTACAATTAAAACTTTTTTCCATCCATAACTTAAGCTAAACTGAAAAAATCTTTGTTGTGCACCTAATGGAACAATATAATCAAAAATTACTCTATCGATTATGCTATATATATATATATATATATATATATATATATCTAATTGATCAATGACTAATCATTCTTAGAGGCTAAAAGTAAAAAGTAAAAACAAAGCTTTTTCAATGATCTAATTTAATCTTTGTATTAAATTCTAACATGATATTATAATTGGGACTTTGTACAAAATCTCATATTTATGTTGATAAGACAAAGTATTTTCAGCAATTCTTGCCATATAATTGGCACACTGACTCTATTGAAATTTTGTTAAAGAAACTGAAATATTGTTATAAACTTATTCAAAATTCCATACATTGATTTTTTTCAACTATGAAGCAAGAAACTTGTTGCAAACAAACACAAGTGCTCACATCTGGTCACAATACAAAAATTCTGTAGTGATTAAAAACCATACTAGTATTCTCGAGACTGTAAAAATTTAATCACCTAACACAATTTTTTCAACCCAAAAAAAGCTAAAATACTTGACCAAAACTTGGGTTAAAAAATTTGTTATCAACATGTAAAGATCAAAACAATCCTTCCAAGAAAGCTGAAATACTCATGCTCTAAGTCAAAATAGAAAAATACTGCAGTGTTTTCAGATAGAACCACCACTTTCCACATGCATTTTGAGTACAATTATAGCCAAAATTATATAAGGGTTGCATGGTCAAACCTAGTTTCCTAGCTAAAATATTTGTTATCACAAGTCATAAGTTCTCATATTTAAGAACATATCGAGCAGGAATCAAAGCAAACACTCAATTTCCCAATAAAATACAAAATTTTTGCCGTGTTTTACAACAAATGAGTGATGTTTGGAACAAAAGAAACAAACAATCTTCAGAATAAAAGAACACCTTCCACAGGCCTCTGAATCAAATTCTAGTAAAAATCACTAAGTTCTCACCATCGAAGACCCATTATTTAACATTAAAAACTTTAATACTTAAATTTATAATCATTCGTGCCAAAAGAAGCGATTATAAACTACCAAATACAATTCTTTCCCAGCTTGAGTCCAATATTTGCCAAATTCCCTTTGTTTTGAATAACTAAAATCTTTAAGGCTTTAACATAAAAATAACACCTCAAAAGTCTTTAACTCTTTAAGCTAAAAGAAAAACATATATCCATCAAAACATATGTCTTCATCCCTTGACTTCAAATTTTAGAGGCATCGAATATCCTGTCCTATTTTAGATTTTGAGCTTCATGAAAATGATGTTTGTTATAATGATATGAACACATTACAAGCAACACCACAAGATTTGATTGTTATACGAAGGGGGCACCGATTGTTGATTTGGTTGTGGCACATTCTCAAGTTGGAGGAGATATGAATGAAACGCGACAACTGGGAAAACGTTTGTCATGATAGGAGGAGAAGAATTAGAATATGGTATTCCACTTATGGGGATTGATACCATGGGATTCAATGTTCCCACGAGCAGGTTTCAGAGTGCGAATGGAGTTATCACCAAGCCTCGAATACTATTAGAATTGATTAGCGTTAAGTATTCACCGGATCTAAATGAACTCATAAAATTATGTGGTCCTTGTCAATAATCGATGATTAATTATTAGATATTAATATCCATTTTGTTTGAAGTTGTTAAGACGGTTTAATCTATCTTTGTTCCTAAGTAATGCATATTAATATATTGATGATTTCGGATTTTTATTACAAAAAGTGTATGAATCTTTGAACTAATTTTTGTTATGAAACAAGTGTGGTTTAAATTGGTGCGTCGGCATCTCTACCTTTTATTAGGTCGATAAATCTATAGACATTTTTCCATATACGGTAACAAGACAATCAATATTCATTTTTACTATTTTTGTCATATAAAGATATACTTATATAGTTATTTGAGTTAATAATTTTTTAAAATATCATTAAACTAAATTGTACCAAAACATTGAGATGGACTTTAAGTTGTTTTTAAAATTAATTCATCAAATTATATGTATAAGTGATACTGTGTACATTTCCATAATGTTGTAGGCCGGTGGCTATGCTCCACTCAATTCGCACCTATGTATGGTGCCCCCTCTGCCATGGTTCCTATGGACCATTCCACATGTTGGTCCCCGGAATCCTGACGTCAAGCCGGAAACGGTGGTGGGGATGACACAACAGGGGAATACATTCTGAAAAATGACGTGGCGAGAATTGACGGGGGGCGCCAACCTGTTTGATTTTGAATCATTGATGTTTTTACCACCGATCCATCCACGCCGATGCATCATACCACATATTTTGAATCATTTCCAATCCTACATTAATTCATGAGGAAAGGAAGCTTCGAAACCAGATTAACAAGGCCAGGAATGAAGAAGACCACCATATTCACCCAAGCTAATTGATAGTTTGCTTTGCATTTGTGTTTCTGAGGAAGAAGCAAGAAGGGTAGTTATGTCGTTGTCGGTGGAGGGAGCCATCATTACACTTTGAGCGAGCCAGAGGAGTTAGTTACAGAAGACATCGTTTCTCTCCATTCTACCATAAGTTTAAAATCCCCTATCCAATCTACCAGTAACCATACCGTTTCTTAGATTCATGGTTTCATACCGTTTTGTAATGGAATTATTTTGTCTGTATCCATAGGCACATGATGTAGTTGATAAAATGCCTCGTTATATAGGGGTTTTTTTGTCTTGCTTAGTTGTGGATACGTTGATAGCAACATATGCACAAAATGATTTTTTTTTGGTTTTTTGAAGAGGCGTTGGAAAGTACTTGTAGCTTTTGAAGTGTAATGTTAAATACACAACTCAATCTTTCCACCTTTGCAATCATTCTCGCAATTGTGTCTGTGCACCAAACAAGCCGTAATGGTCAACATTAAATCAATAATTTTTTGTAAACCTTACATTACATTTAAGGTTAGCGACCAAAAGAAATGAATGAATGTATGTCCACTTTTTTAAAAAAATCGAACATTATACCAAAGCATAGTATAGACTTAAACAAAACAGTAAGCCTTAAGTTCAACATTAAATCACGAATCCTGTAATTTTTTACCTTACAATTAAGGTCAGCGATCAAAAAAGAATAGAAGATCAAATAACCATTCATTACCTAAATAACACTTCTTAACCAACTAGCGACATCCAAAGATCAAATTGAACATAGGCTAATACCCTCTGCAACAACAATGTTCTTTTCTTGAGCTACTCACAAAAAAACATGCAAAAATTGCTTAAATTTCCTAAATTTTTTTGGTGAAATACCGAGAAAATAAAACTTTAACAAAAGAAAATTTCTTGATCAACCCAAAAAATTTCCTTTCCACAATGCACCGGAAAGACTACGCCAGTAATAAACTATACATTTAGCCAATAACACTAAATTCTAACAAAAAAAATTAACCGTGTTATTAAAAAACCTAAGCCACCTTTGAGAACCCAAATAAAACCATAATTGTCATTAATAACATCCAAACTAATAAATAAACACTCGAATAATCTACACTTACTATTTTCAATCAATAATATCTTAAACTTATAATGAAAATAAAAAATTGTGGAATTGTTTTTTCCCCGATCAATTTTTTTATAAGTACGTATGTTTACCCTTTCCCAAATAAAACATTAATCCATCTCAAGGATTGGAGTAAAGAAAACCTTGCCCAAATTAAAAGTTTGGAAATTCTTTCGTGATCATACGCCACTTACACAAGATTGGCATCTCCACATAGGGTGCGTGTGTTTTTTTGCATATGTCAAATTGATACACATCCATTGCTATTTACAAACAATCTTGTTATGTACATTGGTCTATTACTTTTGTTACTCATATTGTTATACTTTCTTTATCTGTGTAGGTGTTAGTTTAAAACGTGCTTTTGGAGTTAAATATCCTTACAAATTATAGATCGTTTGATTTTAGCATCATTACACTTTTTAATTCGGATTTAGCTAACGACTTATAATACACAATTGTTCATGCTCATTTCCTAAAATACTATCTACTATGTTGTCTTCAATTCAAACATAAACCATTCAGTCTTTTCAATCTATGCCTCTAATACATTGTCTACCCACCTCCTTGCAGGCACTTCAAGCATAATGGCGCATTCAACGCCATAAAGATCATATTGGAACTAATTGTACCCACATACAACAACTACTATCCAAATGCGTACAAGAGAAATACATAGAAGGCACACCTGTAGGCAACGATGCAATATTCACAATGTTGCTTACACGAGAAAAAGACTAGAAAAAGCAAAAACAACCCTTCAAAAGGCAACCATTTCCAACGAATACACCATCCACATCCTTAGGGAAAATTTCTCTTGAGAATATTATAAGCCCGATCCCCCAAAACAACCAACCACCACCGTAAAAACCCTACCAAGCTCCACATGTGCAAACCACAACTTGTAAAGTTCATGTACCAATCTCTCTTTAACTACTTCAAATATGTTTCGGACATATAATGAATATAATGATTACTGATAAATATATAAACTACTTTTTCTAATGCGCAATCAACATACAATGTCACTACATTTACATTACTTTACATGTCAAACAGTAATTACATAAATGTTTTGTACCTATCAAACAAAGTACATGTTAGACACATTTAGATGACCTTTCTTTCATTTACATAATCTACAGTTTGATTTTCCATTTTTTTTGTTGGAAATCAATATTACAGTTTATGTTGGAGACTTTCATTAGTTTTATGCCAGAGCCCACTGAGAGATAGCACATTCTTGCACAGGACATATTTACACACGCAGAAAATTATGTTCATGTGCCTGTTTCTCAACTACCAAAATAAAGATTGATTAACTGAAAAAGATATTTACAAACCAAACAAACAAAAAAACAATTAGTATAGGCGTTACGCACAATAAATGCATCGATATTCTAAAACATTCCATTGATGCATACTAAAATTACAAAAAAATACATGGTAACACATGGCGTAATCTTGCTCCGCTCAAGGCGACCATTAATCGGTTCTCTTCCATCGGACCGTAAACAATAACCCAAATGTACTACACACGTTCCTAGTGGCGCGATCATTCCACCCCATGGGAAAATTGCTAGTGTAGTGGCATTGGAGAGGTTCTAATAACGCATTATCTCCCGTGAATAAAAAGAATTAAAAATTTAACATCCGCCTGATGGACTTTGTAATCGGAACGTCATGTTCGAGAAAAAGTACGTTAAAATAAGTAGTCGTTCGGGAAAAGTAGATAAAAAGAGTCGTTCGGGAAAAGTCGATAAAAAGAGTCGTTCGGGAAAAGTAGATGTTGACGTGTTAAAGCAAAAAATGATAATGTATTTTGGAGGCCAAAGTCCGACGTACAAACCATTATAGATGACCTCCGTATTATTACTTAAATGCTCTGTTTCTTTGCTTGGTATGGCATTACATCCTCACGGCATTGGGGATGACCCATGTCTTCTCTGATTCGCACAAGGAAATACATGGACATAATTTGAGATTCATGGCTTGTTAGGTATACGGCGGTAATTCTTCTGTTTCTTTTCTTTGCATTCGAGTTTCAGTCCAGACATTTGCTTATTTTTATTATACATTGTAATTTCTCATATTATTGCATAGAATATTAATGATCAGAATAGTATATCGAGTATGTCGCACATGAATGTCAATGCCTGATTTTTACTCGCCTGATGGACCGTCAAACATTTTCGGGCTTTAACACGGGTTGAAGTGCTTGCAGACAATGTGCCCGGGTTTGCGATTTCCGACACAGAAAATGGCGGAAGGGTTAAAGGTACGCCGATTTAAATAATGTTTAGTTTTAAATTAGGGCTTTAGCTGGAATAATATAGGGTGTTACATTTTAATTCATCCCTGCTTTGATCATATGTAATGAAGAACGCAGAGAGCGTAAGGAAAATATTTAGGGCTTAACCCGAGAATAATGCAGGGTTTCAATGGCCGAATAGCTTGAATATTTTAGAAATTGCCGGTCTAAGGGTTTATTCGGGAAGATTGGCTTTCTTAGCAAAATACACGGCTTTAACATGGGTTGGAGTGTTTTTTTAATCTAAGCCTGAATATCTCTTTCCGATTTTCGTTGGGATAAATTCTTAGTAATTTGAGTTATAGCTTCCGCCCAAGTAATTAAAGAGTTAGGGCTTCTGCCTTTAGATTTAATGGTTTGAATGAAGGTTTGACTGAAATGTTTTTTGGTTTTAAATTATGGATTTAACTGGATTAATAGAGGGTGTTATATTTTAATTCATCACTACCTCAATCAGATATATTGAAGAATGTAGGGATCTTAGGGAAAATGTTTAGGGCTTAAACCAGATAATGTAGTGCTATAATGGCTCTCTGACATAAATACTCTAGGAATTTAAATCAGGGCTTCCGTCTAAACAATTTAGGGTTTTAAATCAAGGCTTCTGCGCAATGGTTTTATTGTTTAAATTAAGGTTTTAACTGGAATAATTTGAGGTTTTAAATTAGGGCCTTGAATGTTAAATTTTAATACGTCATTGTTTGACTCGTGTTTTTTACATAAGGTATGACTTACGAAACACTTAGAACTTAACCCGGCATAATGTAGGGTTTTAATTGCATCATTTTTTTGTTGGAAGGTATTTTATGTTGTGTGAAGCCGAATCTGTGGTGTCTCAAATTTGTGGTAAATGCAGAAGAATAAACTTTCAAACTATAATATAACAGCGTTCTTAGCTGCGGAAAAATAACATGTAGGTTCCACTCTTTTTTCTGTATCAGATGTCATTTGATTAAAGTTGCAAGCATTATCACTTTTATGTATGTGATTTATAATTTATGTAAGGATGTTTTTGAGATATGTTATCCCTATGATTTAAAGAGTAATTTATTCTTAATAGTTGGGTGTTTATGTTTTTGTTTTCCAATTTAACACGGAGTAATATTTTTCTCTGTATTGTGTATTTATGTCTTAGCAATTTGTTGAAAACTTCAACTTGGTTTGCATAGCATTTCTGTTTTTTTGTGGTTCTTGGGTATTTTAAAATCATATGTATGGCTCTCCTGCATAAAGAATAGCCATCCCCCTCTTCAAAAAGGAATAATATTTTACTGACGATTGTGATAAATGATTTATGTGGTTAATTAAGCTTTAGTTATATAAACAACTAGGGGAAAATAAAATTAAAAAAACAAACACAAACTTTGTATTGAATACCCGAATTCTCCAGTTAAAGAAAAAAGAAAAGAACAAAAAAATTACTGCCACAAGTAGTTAATATATACGCTGCAAGGTAGGAGGTTTGTAGTACCATTATTTTGAGTCACTACCTATATATGAAATGGAAAAGCCTCAAGGTTATCTCTAACATTTTTACTAAATTTAACTAAAATGTATGGCTTTTTTAGTTTTACTTTTTGTAGCAGTTTTAAGAAATTGCAGGTCTACATCAAGCACCTGAAAGAAAATTAGGTATTTTTTAGTGAAATGCATGTGACTTATCTCAACCAAATTGCTTGCTAGAGTCCTTTCTAAACAAGGGAGAAACTGTTATGATGCTAAAAGTAGACTGCATATTGTTTAGGGATTTTGACAAAATTCATTCAAAGAAACAGGAAGTTGTAATAATTACAGCTTAATTGGACAAGACTTAGGCAGTGGTTGCTAGACAATAATTTTATCCTATGAGCATCATCATATCATACATTAGCCCTTTGTAAGTGATAGATGATGATTGTTGGTTCTTTTAACCAAATTCATGCCACACATGTGACATCAATGATCCCCTACTTTCATCTTCATCAGCTCCATGCTTCTTGTTATGTACATTTGATTAGTGCTTAGTAAATAGTTATTTTTAAAAAACCTAGGATCTTCTCAGCCTTCTACTTCAATATGGCAATTGATTACATTTTTAGAGCCCCCTTAACCTACTTTTGGTTATCTATGGACATTAATATAATTTCTTTCTTTCCTCTTTCAATTTTCCAGTGTTTTGTGTCCATTTTCCTTGTCTTTTTTGTTTTAGTATCCTTTGCATTGGCCATGAAGCTTTCAAGTTTCTTGTTTTAAGCTCATTTTTAGTTACCAAAGTTGGAGTGATAAACTTATGATTAGCAACAGGATATACGAGAACTGAAATAGGAAGGTTTGCTATTTTAACTTGTATCCCTATCATTGCCGAATGGTGGTTAGCTTGCCTCTCTTCCATGTCCACATAAATTATTGATGCCTCGCGCGTCTTTCATTTTTTTGCTTCTTTGACAGAAAAGAATATTTCAGCTACACTTCTCTGCTTAGGGTCATCTTCCTTTCCAGCTTGCTTATGTTGGAGATACTCTATTTTGAACACAAAGAAGGCTTGCTGCCCCTTCGTGTCCTTTCAACCATTTCCCTTGTTTTATCTCTCAACCTTTTAAAAAGATCTTGCTGGATATGGAATTGACACTTAGAGTGATTGGCTTTTCACATAGCTTCTGCTAAAGATGTGGTCGTTGAGATTTTGATTTGACCTACAAATGAATGATTTAAGGCCCACTGAAGAAACTTTTATTATTCTTTTTATCATGCAGTTGGGACATACTTCAACAACACCACAAACACTTTCACATAGCTCAACTGAATTTTTCCCTTGTTGGAGGTTATGTAACACATCTATTTAGATTTCAAATTAGTTTTTAGACCGTTTCTGTTTAAGTCTTTTGTAGTATGTAGCATGAATAATTTATGAGATTTTGTTGCTGTCATTTGACGTTTTAAGAATTTTAAATTTTGTTTTGACATATGGATGCATTATGTAATGTAGGATTCTTAGGGAAAAGATTTCAGGGCTTCTGGTGGAATAGTAAATGGTTTTAACTGTATCAATGTCTCAGTCAAAAGTCATTTTATGTTTTGTTTCACCAGAAATTCAGTCTCTACTTTAATTGAATGTGGCCTTTGCAAAATATTTAGGGGTTCAGCACAATTGTAGAGGGTGTTATTTAAAAAGTGTTTTATGTTCTGTACAGCCATAATTTGTGGTGTCTCAAATTTGTAGGAAATGCAGAGGAATGTTATCATGGCATTCTTAGCTATGGAGCATATAATATTGAATGACTGTAGTGAGCGTTCTCTCTTTTCTTTTCTGTAGTGAATGTTATTTGATTAAATTTGCAAGGCTAATCACGTTTTACGTATGTGATTCATAATTTATGCGAGGAACCTCCTTTGTTATGCATTTAAAATTTGATAGATTTTTTTCTATGATTTTTAAAGAGTAATATGTTCTGGTTGTTTATGATTTTGTTCTCCAATTTAGCAAGGAGATCTATTATTCTTTACATTGTGTATTGGTGTCTTCTACAATTTGTTGAAGAACTTCCAATTTGATTTGCATAGTTTTTTCGGTTTTTTTTGTGGGGAAAATGGAAACAAAAGAGCAGGAATAACAAAGATAGAAAAATTATTGCTGCAAGTAGTTAATGTTGATGTTGCTTGGTCCTTGTCCTTGTCCTTGTTCTTGTCCGCTGCATGGCTAGAGATTTTATATCACCTCATTTATGAGTCACTTCCTAAATAATAAATGGAAAGGTCTCAAGATTAGCTCTAACATATTACTTAATCTATATCAAATGTTTTTTATATACTGAATGACAGCCTGAGTATTTCTGCCTATTTGGGTTTACTGTTCGGAGAAGTTTATTGACCAGAACACCTCAAAAAAATTGCTGGTCTATATTAAGAACCTAAAATGTTTTTAAGGCATTGGGTAGTGAAGAAAAGTAGCTGGTTTTAGTGAAATGCATTCGACTTATCTCAACCAATTTTTTTGTCAGAATCCTTGTTGAACTAAAAATAATATGTTACGATGCTAGAACCATTGGATAGTTTTAGCTTTAATAATTAAATCTAATGAGTGATGAATATCATTCCTTATCTATGTTAATTTCAAATTAATTCTTAGACAATTGTTTGTGCGTAAAGTATTTGTAGATTTTATTGCAAGTAAACTTGTTTTCATTGATATTTTTAAAATTTACATTTTTCTCCCACCAAAGACCACCTTTCCCAATCTGATTAAAGATAGCAAATTAGGCTTTCTTTCTAGGAGAATTGTTATTCACCTAAACTATTTCTTCATACCTAGCAACCGTGCAGGATATTTTGTGAAAGGATGAAGCTTTTGCCTTACAAAACTCTTCCGAAACCTTTTTGATGTCTTTTTTCTTCTTCCTACACTCATATCTGCACGTGAATGGATGGATGTGTGGTCTCTTCTAAAATAAAAAGATAGATTGTTTGTGGTAAAGATTTTCCTTTTGGGTAACTTTAACATGATTATGATCAGATTTATCAGAGAGAATGGATTTCTCTGACAATTTTTTTGCTAATAATTGGGGTCATGTCTGCCTATTGCTTTTCATATAAGTTTGGGAGCCTTAATCTAAAATAAGTTGTTATTCTTTACATGGTATTTTATATTTTTTAATAACATTGATAGTACATGTTCTTGTAATGTCATAGTATTTTATCCTAATAAATATGAATATTTTATATTTTTAATAACATTGATAGTACAAGTTCTTGTAATGTCATAGTATTTTATCCTAATAAATATGATTATTTTAACAAAGCAGGTCGTCGTGGCATGCAAATGTGGCTGCAGGAAAGCTTGACGCTAGAGAAAAGCAGTCATTTTTGAATTAGTTGTCTTTTCAGGTATTTTTCAAAAAATGCAAATATTTAACTTTATTTTTACAAATTGTGAATAAAGCAATTCTAATTGATTTGTATAGTGATTTCGAGAATTCAATATTGGCTCTGACATAGCTCTTAATAAATATGTTCACTCTCATAATTAAGACTTAATTACCTTGCAATTTTTATATACAATCAATTAGAATTGCTGGGAGCTGTTGAGTGTGAATCAATTTTCCTATCTTAATTTTTGTCTCTATTTATTTTGAAACTCACAAGGATGATTTTCTCAATATATTAGGGATACTTTTATTTTGATTTAAATGATTTATGTTGAATCTAGAAATTGATGGGCAATTCTCATAAACATCCTCATATTGTTGTCATTTGTTGGTTTGTTGTTTTCACATTTTTTAGTGTCAAGCATGACCATGCTGTTTTTTAAGGGTTGGGTTCATTTGGGTTAGTCGTGTTCTATTATGTGTTGATAATTTTTCCGTTCATTTTTTTGAGTGTTGTATTGGGGAAGAAGGTGGTTTCTAGGTACGTTTCATTTATTCTCCTCTATTTATGGGGAAGACGGTGATTTCCAGGTACGTTTCACTTATTCTCCTCTATGTATGAATAGTGTTATTTTGTATATCATATATATATTTTAGTTTGTGTGGAGATTCACGTATGATGTGTTAGCTAATTGGCCCAGACATGTGTGTATGCAAGGTAAGTATTTATTTGCGGAAAAAATTATTTCATATGATTAGAACATGGAACATTTTTCAGCCTCTTTTCCCTTGGATATGTAATTGATACTCATAATGATTTGCATTTCTCACTACTATTGCTAAAGTTATAGGCTTCAAGATTCTGAATTGATCTACATTTGAATGATTAAGGCATTTAAAGAAACAATATCTTTAGGTTCTTATCATGTAGAAATGTTTGCACATGATAAAACAACTCAATAAACACTTTTGCATACTGTTCAACTGAGTTTCTCGATTTGGAGGCTCATCTATTTTCATTTCAAATTAATTCTTAGACTTTAGTTTCTGCTTAAAGTATTTTCATTGGAAGCTTCTACCTTATTATAGTGTTTGTCTAATTTCTATAACAGAAATCTAAACTGAACCAAGAATTTGTTATAGAGGAATTATGAACTTCAACTAATTCATTCAATCTTATCAAAAATTTAATAATGAGTTCGAGTATAAAATGCAAGGCTATAAGGGGAGGTGCAAAAATGAATGAAGATGACAAGATCAAGATCTAATTTGTCTTCATAGTCCATGAGGCAGGTCCTAGTGATCTCTTGTTGACCACTTGTGAGTGGGTACACAAAGGCATAGGAGTCGAAGAACATAGAATACTGAATTATTACTGCTACTATTTCTCTTGTTCTCAACTTCCAAGTGCCAAAAACACTATGTGTATGCAACTAAGAGATCCAGATTGAAATTCTTCTCCTAAGGTTACTTAAGAAATTAAAGTGAATGTATTAAGGGATTCTGCTGGCATGGGTAAACATTATACAGCTGCTCTCAGCTCACTTCCTTCAAGGATTCAAGACCCTTGTTCTAGTACTAACTAAATTCATATCATATTTCTACTCCCATCATGTACCTGCGACCTAAAGGTTGATTGAAAATTGTCACAGACAAAATAATACAATGCAAGGGGGTGATGTGGCTCTTATGAGGAAATAACCATTTAAAATATATTTTGAATGCCTTCTAGGGATGATTTTGACAGTAATGATTTGGAATATTTTTTTGGTTAATAGGCTGAAAAAATTCATACCTGGACATCTGTTGAGTTAGGTGAGGGTGAGAGGCTTAAGCTCCATGACAGAGTGGAGAAGGTACTGTGATCCCATTCCTTCTCTTTCCATGTCAAGCAATGATTTTGATGGCTAATGATATGGATGATTTTTCTGGTTAACAGGCAGAAAAGTTTTTATATCTAGGCATCTGCTCCACCCAAAAACTCTCTAGAGCTTCTTTGTTATTAAGATCATGGACCGAACCAATCAATTCTTCCAAATATCTAATCAGTATCATACCCATAGGACACATAAAGCAACAAGGACTATTTTTTTGCTCAATGTTATGCGAGGGTGAGTTGCTTCAGCTCCATGACAGTGGAGAAGGTATTGTGATCCCATTCCTTCTCTTTCCATGTTGAGCATCACTACTTGCAACTCTGGGATGAAGGAGACAGATTCCCACTCTTTCTTCTCTCTTCACGGAGACAAGAACTAAACTAAACACATGGAGGAAACCGGGCTGTTACTAAATCGTTCATTAGACAAATAAGACTCCCACTCGGATTGTAATCAAAAGGGTAGATTTTTCTTAATAATCAATCCTATCCCAAGAGAGAACACCAATCAACAAGCTTACCATTCATAATTTTCTCAAACAAAATCAAGGGGTTAGGACAGAAACATAAAGATGCCACAATCCTTTCCAATTGAAACTATGACCAAAAAAGAGAGGATTTCTGCTACAATTACCTTAAAAGATGCAGGAAATGGGATTGTTTAAGAAAAATATAGCTATCCCTATGCCTGAAAGGCTCCTCCCAAGGAAATGGATGACCTCAACCACAAGTTTCAGCCTACGTTTTTTTGCAAAACCAAAAGTGTGGAGTTATTCAATACAAGTAAGATTGTGAAGTCAAGAGGATGGAATGGAACCAATGGGTTACAATCACCATCGCCTTATCTTCCAAGTTTGCTTCACATGTGTATGTGCAGGCTTTCAAAGATATGGCCCTTCCCCTTGCTGCCCTGACCGATGCAACTGTGTACTCTTACATCAGAAGGGAAGGTGATTCTCACACATGCTAGGCTGGTTTACATTTCTGCAGGGCTCAAGGCTCTAACCCCTATCCTTAGCTAGGCAGATTTTATGTCCCAAACGGGCAAGCCATTTTTCCTACAATCAATATTCAAAATTCAAAATAAGAACTAGATGCACTTCACCCTCCAAGGCTCATTAACTTGAGAATTTCGATAGTGCCGTGTCACTAAACACACTATTTATGTCCTAAACGGGCAAGCCATTTTTCCTACAATCAATATTCAAAATTCAAAATAAGAACTAGATGCACTTCACCCTCCAAGGCTCATTAACTTGAGAATTTCTTATAGTGCCGTGTCACCAAACACACTAAAACACTATGTAACCACCCCGCAATATCATCAAGCTAGGTGGTCTCGCCAGGTATTGTTTTCTTGATATTGTCAAACTCTGTCATGTTATATACATTTAGATAGGCCTTGGAGTGAACTATGGAAGATCATTTTCAAATAAAGTGCAAGACACTATCAAGAAAACACGCTAAGGTGGAGAGGAGAGAATGGAATATCTTTATTGATCTCAAATGTCATATGTGTTCACCGAGAGAGTGGTATGTAACTACCAACTGAATTGTTTAACATTATTACATACATAAACTAAGATTTACAAGGGGATGCTTTAATGCATTGTATTATTGGCGACTCTTTGAGGATTCTTACGAGGAAGAATTATAGAATCATGTAGCAAAAAGTTGAAGATACCACAAGGAATACAATGAATGAAAGAATATAGAAGAAAGAGAACCTCGTGGAGATTGAGAAATGGCGGCGAATGCCTTCTACAGGTTGTCCCATTTTGCTTGCATTGTGAGCTTGATTTGAGCAGCATTTGATAATGTTACTCCAGCTTGATAGTTCCTTGGTAGGACTAGTTCTTAACTTTCTTCACTGTATAAAGAATTTGGGCCTCCAACTCAGCCAATGGCTTAATGAGTTTGAACACATCGTCTGATGTTGGGGTGTCTGGCTAGTCCTTGAATATGGATTTGTCTTTCATCTTATTTTCCCTCAATTGGATGGAATTCCCTGCTGAATGAGAAGCTTTATGCACCAATTGACTTCGGCACCTTTGTTTATAAAGTATATCAATAGCCCTCTGGGCAGCATCAAATCTATCATTGGTTAACTTGTTGGATGGTAGTGTAAACAGTTGGTTCTAATAGGTTGAGGATTTTTGAAGACTCGGAGCTAATGGTGTTCATTGATTTGTCCACCATAGCGTTAACTGTTTGGCTCTGGGTCTTGCTTAGGGCAGATATAGCTTGAGTGATCATGTCCAGAGGTACAAGCTTGCCCTGTAGCTACTTGATCCTATTGTTAGCCTCTTAACTGTTTGGCTCTTGGACTTTGAGGACTTTGTCATTGGCCTCCTTGAGATGTTTGATTAGGCTGTCTTGGTGGCTCTTTCAATATCCCAGTTGGGCTTTAACAAAGATACCTGTAGATCCAAGCCCTTACTCTTGATTCGCTCATTCTTCAGTCTCACTTGAGTTTCTTCCAATTTCATTTAATTTTTCTTAATCTTCATGCCCAATTTGAGATAATCAGTGGTGACCATCTTTATGCCTTGGTCTAGGGACATGACCTTATCTCTGGCGTGAGTTTGTTTAAGCTAATGGAAACAACAGATGTATGGTAATCAGATGGTGGCCTGAGATGTTTAATTAGGCTGTCTTGGTGGCTCTTTCAATATCCAGTTGGGCTTGTAGCTGTGTCTTGTAGTTGATTATTTAACAAAGATACCTGTAGATCGAAGCCCTTACTCTTGATTTGCTCATTCTTCATTCTCACTCGAGTTTCTCCCAATTTCATTTTATTTTTTCTTAATCTTCACACCCAATTTGAGATAATCAGTGGTGACCATCTCTATGCCTTGGTCTAGGGACATGGCCTTATCTCTGGCCTGAGTTTGTTTAAGCTGATGGAAACAACAGATTTATAGTAATCAGCTGGTATCTAGTTTTCAGACGTTACTGTAGTGGGGATCATCTGCCCTATGTGGAACTGTTGGGCTTTGACTCCTTATTATGTGATCAGAAGGTTGTGCAGCAATCATCATACCTATTTTTTGGTAATACCTTGATGGGCCCTGGCATTAAGTTGGAACTCTTGCACATGATTCTTGGGATAACCCATGAACTGGCTTGTAAGGTTTATTGCTAAGCTTGCCTGTGTGAATGATGGAGGGGCAAAAAGAGCGATGAAGAGACATGGTAGAAAATTGAGAGGGGAAAAGAGGAAATTGAGTTGGAGAGATAAAATAAGGTGCATCAATGAAAGGAATGGCCTAACATGAGTTATTGACTTTATTGACTTAGTGATCCCAATGATGTAGTGAAGGAAGTTGTGAGTGGATAGCCACCAGCAGCATTAGAGGAGTTAAAACCACTTAGTCTCAAAGGGAGAAGCTGAGATGTGCTAGAATGTTCAAAGAAGGTGGTAGATAAGGTATTCTGCTGTAATGATTTTATGTGAAGGGGCATTTTGTACAAGGGGAAGGGAAATAAAGATGGAAGGATTTACAATGGATTGTGTTATATAGATAGACACAAGGGGGCCCTCCATGTACACAACATTACTATACATTACGGTGGAAGCATGGGTGAAAATGGAACAATTCTGGTGGTGGAAGTGGAGCTTCTTTGTAGGAGTAGAAGTTGGGTCTCTCGATGTTTTCATTTTTCTTTTTTCTTTTTTCTTTTTCTTTTAATATCATCATCATCATTTGCTGGACCTTTTCCTGCCAATGATTATCTCCTTGTTCCAATAACATTTTGTGAAGTCCCTGAAGCTTGTGATGACTTTTGTGGGGGTGGCCCACTTGATTTTGTTTAATCTTTCTTTTGCTGATGTCTCGTATATCTTACCCTCGCATAACATTTCAGCACCCTTTCCATATTTGGTTGTGGAGGTGTGGAGCGACTCTTGGTAGGATTATAGTTCGTAATTACCTCTTGTTCAAATTCCTGTTGGTCATCGGATGGTTGTCATTCCATGATTTTTCAATTCATCCTACGGGATGTTGTCATATGCCTCAGTTTTTGTCCAAACTAGACTCCAAATTTCTAGCCATAATCTTGTGGCAACTTCTTTCATCACTACTCAAATTCTGGTCTCTGATAAGGGTCGAATTCACACTATTTCTGGTAGAAGGTTTCTCAAGGGGACACCATATTTCTCATCCTTACGACCTCTGGCAATTGTTCTGTTGTAGTAGTACCTGGTTTATTTCATCCTTGATAGGATTTTTAAATGGAAAAATGGTTTGAACACCCCCCAAGTTCCTACAATTTTTCTACAAATCATCCCAAGTGGGACATATGCCCATTTGCCAACAATTTTCAACTGGAATTCATGCAACTTGTTGCTCAAAAGTAGTGATAATTTTTTTTATATATAAATCATGAAATCTTATTTGAATCAGATCACTGCAGTATCACATATCTTAAATTTATATGACACTATTTTTCATGTTCTAAAATTATTTGTCCCGTCTTCAGGGTTTTAAGGTCCAGACTCAATGCATTATCCTTGGCTGGTTTTCAAATATTAAATAAGCTTTTTAAGGCATCTTTGTGGAGGAGGTACCAGATTTATTTCTAGCAGCAATGCTACCTAAGATAACTGATAATAATTCTACTTTTCAGCCTCACATAAAAGGAGGTCGTCATTGTATATGAGAGACATGACCACATGAAATTTATTGCTGTAAGCAGTGGGGCGCACTTTTAGAACACTTTCTCTAATATAGAAGGCAATTTTGTGTATCTTTTAGCCCTAGAGCCTAGAGGTATGAACACTTTCTCTGTTCCAGAATGGAATCAGTAAAGGTAGTGGCCTTACTCAGTACAGGAATTTAGTAAATATACATAATTTTGACCTTTTAAGCCTATATTTTAGTTTCAATACAAAAAGATAATGAATATGTGGTCTCAGATAACTTAGTACTTCATTTTCTTTGATTCACAGGGAGAGCTTAGAAATGAATGGCCCGAACAATCTCAAGGATTAATCATAGGACTTTTAAGGGACTACATTTTCAGAGAGAATGGACTATTGGTCTCTCTTTGACAATTAAAATATTCTCTCTAATAATTGGGCTCATGTTTGCGTTTTGTTTTTGAAATAAGTTGGGGGTGGTATTTTATACTAATAAATTCAAATGTTTTAACCATATGGTCATTGTGGTCTCTCTTTGACAATTAAAAGATTCTCTAATAATTGGGCTCATGTCTGTGTTTCGCTTTTGAAATAAGTTTGGGGATTAGTATTGTATACTAATAAATATGAATGTCATGGTGGCGTGCAAATGTGTAGAAAAACTTGATAGAGAAGACAATTATTGGACTCTCTTTGACAATTAAAAGATTCTCTCTGATAATTGGGCTCATGTCTGCCTTCTGCTTTTGAAATAAGTTTGGGGATGGTATTTTATATTAATAAATCTGTGTTTTAACCATGCAGGTCATTGTGGCATGCAAATGTGGTCAGAGAAAATTTGATAGGGAAAAGGCAATTATTTTTGAATTGGCACGTCTTGTCAGGTATTTTTCAATTAATGTAAATATTTATTTTTTTGGAACAAATCGCTTGAATATATTCATTCATCATTTATATAGTAATTTTGAAAATTCAACATGAGCTCTAACGTAACACTTTAATGAATATAGTTACTCTCATAATTAAGACTTAATTGTGCATCAACATACAATTCTCATATTCAAACAAATAAATTTGTTAGGGCTGTTGAGTGTGAATCTATTTTTGTATCTGAAATTCACATGCATGATTTTTTCTGTTTGATTTATAAACTAATTTGACATTGATTATCAATTCACATAAACCTTCTCATATTATTGTCATTTGTTACATGTGGGTGGAGGTTTGATTTTTTTGCACTTTTTTATGTCAAGCATGGCCATGCTATTTTTTAGGATTGGTAATGTTCAATTTCTGTGTTGATAATTTTTCTAAATGTTGTATGGGGTACGTTTCATCCATTCTCCTCTATTTAATTATCATTTTTATATATCATTCATTTTTAATTTTTTTATATAGCTCTTATCGTAACAAAGAGTAAAATGATTGTCCTAGACATTCAATATTGTTGATGAGCTGGAATTGTGGAACTAAATATTCTTGGCAAAAGATGTGTTTATGGCAGGGAAGTACTTATGTGTGGAACATTTTTCATATTTTAAATTTATTTGAATTTGGAACCTTAACACTTATTGAAAATATTTTCCAAATTGCTGATTGGGAAATGACAGGAAAATTGGAGTGAAAACGGCCTTCCAAACAACGATGAAATATTGTTGATGTCAAAGCTGTTAAAATTTATATCATTTCAATCTATTTCCTATTTATTAGGTTAGCTATTTATTTCTGAATGTAAAAATGGACTCTTAACATAATATTCTTTGAAGGGGCTACCTTGAAAGCTTGAGATTGTGTGCTTTTGTGTGTTTGTTTTTCAAAATTGATGTAGACAGTTTTCTTATATTATGTAGGTTTAAAATTTAAGTAGGTGAATTATAATATATTTCAGAAGACGCTTTTTAGTTATAAGAATTATTAAAATATGTTTGCTATTTAATATTTTTATATGCATTTTTTAAACATTTGAATTTATGTTTTGTTTGAATGTCATGAACAACACAAAATACACATTTTGGAATTTTTAATTGAAATTTGAGGAGTGAGACAACTTTTTTTTTAATTGAATTATATGTATAATTTGAAACAATTTAATTTTTTAAAACCAAATTATATATGTCAGTGTTTGATACTTTTAAAATTAAGAATATTTTTGTATTACAACAAGGACACCACCACCATCTTTGACTTAAATAAGCTCGGTTCTCATAATTTAAAATATATATTTCTATTTGTAGTTGGAGAGAACTTGTTTTTCTCAACCAAATTGTATGTATAATTTGAACCAATTTTGTTTTTAAAACCAAATTATATATGTAAATGTTTTACTTTTAAAAGTAAAAATAAATAAGTTTAGTTCTTATAATTTGAAATATATATTTCTATTTGTAGTTTGAGAAAACTTGTTTTTCTCAACCAAATTATATGTATAATTTGAAACAATTTATTTTTAAAACCAAATTATATATGCAAATGTTTTACTTTTAAAATTAAGAATAATTTTGCATTGCAATGATGACAATGTTGCATAATGTTGAAATTTTGATTAATTCTTATATTAGGTTAGTTATAATATTGCACCATGTTTTATTTAAATAAGTTTAGTTTTGTTATATGCTTGTAAACTATGTTTTATTTCAATTCAACAATTTATTAACATAAACAATATACCACATATCTTAATAGATATTTATCCAAGCTATACATGTGTGAGATGATGTCATTTGATCTTAGTATTTTAATTATTAAAATATGCTTTTTATTTGGTTTTTTATATGCACCAAATGTATATGGTTTATAAATGTCATTCATTTGTACAACAATACATGTCATTTATGATTATTACTTTATTTTCTTTCTTATTATATTGTATATATTATATGAATAACCAATACTTGTTTACAAATTCATTTATAACTAAATTTATGTTTTAAATTTTAAATTTATTAAAGTATAATTGACAAATTTAGTTTACAATTGATTTTGTTTGTGTTTATTTTTTCTCATATATATTAACAATGATATTGTTTTATTTGGATAGTATGTATATTTTTGAATGTTTACTTGTCCATATAGGACTTTATTACTGAATGACGGACGATTGTGTGTATTTACAAAAGTATCAAGGTGGTGTAATAGAAAGTTTGATCTAAAAAATGTTTGCATATAAACTTTTATAAAGGAATTAAACAAATATTTGTTTAATATATCTAATTTATTATTTTGTTTGTACATGTTATTGTATATGTATTTGTTATGTTATTCATCATATACTTATATGTATGATTTAATGCATGTATAACTATTTGTTTAATTAATTGTATGTTATCTTTTATGGATAGATAGGTATATATGATTTAGTGCATGTATAATTGTTTGTTTATTCATTGTATGTTATCTTTTATGGTTAAATATGTGTGATTTAGTACATGTATGCTGCCTTTTATGGATAGCTACTTATGATTTAGTGCTTTGTGTATAACTGTTTGTTTAATTCATTACATGCTATGTTTGTTTAATTCATTACATGCTATCTTTGTTTTATTCACTATATGCTATCTTTGCATACATAATATGATTTAATACTTGCACATAATGTCTGCTATCTTTTATGGTTAAATGTGTGATTTAGTATATGTATACTTGTTTCTTTAATTCATTGTATGCTATCTTTTATTGATAGATATGTATGATTTAGGGCATGTATACTTGTTTGTTTATTCATTATGCATTTATCTTTTATGGATAAATACGTGTGATTTAATGTAGGTATAATTATTATCATTTATTTATTTTATGTTATTGTTTATGGATAAATAGGTATGGAGTAAAATTTGTAATCTATGATTTAGTGCATGTATAGGACTTTATTATGGACAGAAACAGTTGTGTGTTTACAAAAGTATCAAGGTGGCTGTAATAGAAAGTTTGATCTAAAAAAATGTTTGCATATAAACTTTTATAGAGGAATTAAACACATTTGTTTAATATATCTAATTTATTATTTTGTTTGTACATGTTATTGTATATGTATTTGTTATGTTATTCATCATATACTTATATGTATGATTTAATGCATGCATAACTATTTGTTTAATTAATTGTATGTTATCTTTTATGGATAGATAGGTATATATGATTTAGTGCATGTATAATTGTTTGTTTATTCATTGTATGTTATCTTTTATGGTTAAATATGTGTGATTTAGTACATGTATGCTGCCTTTTATGGATAGATACTTATGATTTAGTCTTTGTGTATAACTGTTTGTTTAATTCATTACATGCTATCTTTGTTTTATTAACTATATGCTATCTTTGCATACATAATATGATTTAATACTTAATGTCTGCTATCTTTTATGGTTAAATGTGTGATTTAGTATATGTATACTTGTTTCATTAATTCATTGTATGCTATCTTTTATTGATAGATATGTATGATTTAGGGCATGTATACTTGTTTGTTTATTCATTATACATTATCTTTTATGGATAAAATACGTGTGATTTAATGTATGTATAATTATTATCATTTATTTATTTTATGTTATTGTTTATGGATAAATAGGTATGGAGTAAAATTTGTAATCTATGATTTAGTGCATGTATAATTGTTTGTTTATTTCATTGTATGCTATCTTTTAATTGTTTTTGTCTCTTATCTTTTATGGATAGATGTGTATGATATGTATCTTTTAAATAAGAGGGAAGGAGAGCGAGAGGACAGGAGTAGGAGAGGGCGGGAGTGGGAGAGAGAGAGATGGAGAGGGAGAGGAAGAGGGAGGGAGAGAGGTGGAGGGGAGGAAAAAATGAGATAGATATGTATGATATGTATCTATTAAATGAGGGAAGGAGAGTGGGCAGGGAAGGGAGAGAGGTGGAGTGGGAGCAAGAGAGAGGGAGGGAGAGAGTGGGAGGGGGAGGGGAAATGAGATAGATATGTATCTATTAAATGAGGGAAGGAGAGTGGGTAGGAAGGGAGAGAGGTGGAGTGGCGGCGAGAGAGAGGGAGGGGAGTGGGAGTGGAGAGAGGGAGAGGGAAGGAGAGGGAGAGGGGAGGGAGCGAAAGGGAGAGTAAAGGAGCGAGGAGATTGGGAAAGAGTGAGGGCAAGCGAGAGGGGAGGAGGGAGGGAGAGAGGTGGTGTGAGGGAGAGGTGGAAGTAGTGGGATAGGTAGAAAGAGGGAGAGGGGAGGGAGAGGGAAGGAGTGAGGGAGGGAGAGCGAGGGAGAGGAGGGAGGCGGGGGAGGGAGAGAGGGAGGGAGAGTGCGAGGTAGATAGAGAGCGGGAGGGGGAAGGGAGGGAGAGTGAGAGGTAGATAGAGATGGAGATTGGGAGAGAGAGGTGGTGTGAGGGAGAGAGAGGGAGAGGTGGAAGTAGTGGGAAATGTAGAAAGGAGAGAGGGGGAGAGAGGGAGAGGGAGAGGGGAGAAAGAGATGGAGAGGTGAGGGTGAGGGAAAAGAGAGGGTGAGGGAGAGAGTGAGAGTTGGGGAGAGAGGGAAGGAGTGAGAGGGGGAGGAAGAGGAGGGGAGAGGGAGGAGGGAGAAAGGGAGGGGGAGGAGGGAGAAAGGGAGGGGGAGAGAGAGGTGGAGGGAGAGCGGGGAGAGAGGGAGGAAGAGCGAGAGGGAGAGGGAGAGGGAGAAAGAGATGGAGAGGTGAGGGTGAGGGAAAAGAGAGGGCGAGGGAGAGAGTGAGAGTTGGGGAGAGAGGGAAGGAGTGAGAGGGGAGGAAGAGAGGGAGAGGAGAGGGAGGAGGGAGAAAGGGAGGGGGAGGAGGAGAGAAAGGGAGGGGGAGAGAGAGGTGGAGGGAGAGCGGGGAGAGAGGGAGGAAGAGCGAGAGGTAGATAGAGATGGAGATTGGGAGAGAGGGAGAGAGAGGTGGTGTGAGAGAGAGGGAGAGGTGGAAGTAGTGGGAAATGTAGGAGAGGGAAAAAGAGATGGGTAGGGAGGAGATGGAGAGGGAGAAGGAAAGAGAGGTGGAGTGGGTGGGAGAGGTTGGGGAGAGAGAGAGAGAGAGGAGAGGGAGAGGGAGGGTGAGCGGGAGGGGGAGTGGGATGGGGAGGGAGTGAGGGAGAGGGGGAGTAGGAGAGAGGGAGAGTGGGAGGAAGGGAGAGGTGGAGTGGGAGCGAGAGAGGGAGGGAGAGGAGTGGGAGGGAGAGAAATGGAGAGAGATGGGGAGTGAAAGGGAGAGGGAGGGAGCGAGGGAGAGTGGGAGGGGGAAGGAGGGGGAAGGAGTGGGAGGGATAGAGAGAGGGGGAGGGGAGAGAGGGGAGGTAGAGGGAGAGCGAGAGGGGGAAGGGGAGGGAGAGAAAGGGAGGAGAGAGAGGGGGAGGGAGCGAAAGGGAGAGGGAAGGAGCGAGGAGAGTGGGAGGGGGAGGAAGAGGGAGGGAAGAAAAGTGAGGGGAGGGAGAGCGGGAGGGAGAGAGTGGGAGTTGGGGAGGGAGAAAGGGAGAGTGAGAGTGGGGAGACAGGAGGAAGAGCAAGAGGGGGATGAGGGGGAGGGAGAGGTGGAAGTAATGGATAGGTAGAAAAAGAGGGAGAGGGGAGGGAGATCTCACGGGGAAGGGGAGGGATAGGGAGAGAGGCGGTGTGAGGGAGAGAGAGGGAGAGGGTGGGAGATGGAGAAAGAGATGGGTAGGGAGGAAGAGAGAGAGGGAAGGAAGGAGAGTGAGGGGGGGAGTAGGAGGGAGAGAGTGGGAGTTGGGGAGAGATGGGGAGGGAGGGAGAGCGAGAGGGGGAAGGGGAGGGAGAGGTAGATAGAGAGGGAGAGTGGGAAGGAGAGAGTGAGGGAAGCGAGAGGGGGAAGGGGAGGATGAGGGGAGGGAGAGGTGGAAGTAGTGGGATAGGTAGAAAGAGAGGGAGAGGGGGAGGGAGATCTCACGGGGGAAGGGAGGGATAGGGAGAGAGGTGGTCCGAGGGAGAGAGAGGGAGAGGGAGGGAGATGGAGAAAGAGATGGGTAGGGAGGAAGAGAGGGAGAGTGGGAGGGGAGGAAGAGAGAGAGGGAAGGAGAGAGGGTGAGGGAGAGAGTGAGAGTTGGGGAGAGAGAGGGAAGGAGTGAGATGGGGAGGGAGAAAGGAGGGGGAGGGAGAGCGAGAGGTAGATAGAGATGGAGATTGGGAGAGAGGGGAAGGGGAGAGAGGGAAAGTGAGAGGGGGATGGTGGGAGAGAGGTGGTGTGAGGTTAAGTAGTGGGAAATGTAGAGAGGGAGAGGGGGAGAGAGGGAGATGGAGAAAGAGATGGGTAGGGAGCGAGATGGAGAGGGAGAAGGAAAGAGAGGTGGAGTGGGTGGAAGAGAGTGATAGGAGAGGGAGAGGGAGAGAGGAAGAGGTAGAGGGTGAGGGAAAGGTAGGGGAGAGAGGGATGGGGAGGGAGTGAGAGGGAGAGAGAGGGGGAGGAGTAGGAGAGAGAGTGTGGAGGAAGGGAGAGAGGTGGAGTGGGAGCGAGAGAGGGAGTGGGAGGAGAGAAATGGAGGAGAGGGGGAGCGAAAGGGAGGGAGAGAGAGAGGGAGAGTGGGAGGGGGGAGGGTAAGGGATAGAGAGAGTGGGGGAGAGAGGGAGGTAGAGGGAGAGAGCAAAGGAGAGCGAGAGGGGGGAAGGGGAGGGAGAGAAAGGGAGGAGAGAGAGAGGGGAGGGAGCAAAAGGGAGAGGGAAGGGAGCGGAGTGGGAGGGGGGAGGAAGAGAGGGAAGGAGAGTGAGAGGGGGAGGGGGCGGGAGGGAGAGAGTGAGAGTTGGGGAGAGAGAGGGAAAGAGTGAGAGGGGAGGGAGAGTGAGTGGGGGGAGAGACAGCGAGAGGGGGAAGGGGAGGGAGAGGTAGATAAAGATGGAGAGTGGGAGAGAGGGGAGAGAGTCGAGGGAGAGAGGGAAGCGGGAGGACGAGGGGGAGGGGGAGAGAGAGAGGAGAGGTGGAAGTAGTGGGATAGGTAGAAAGAGAGGGAGAGGGAGAGAGTGAGAGCGGGGGTGAGAGGGAGGGAGAGCGAGAGGGGGAAGGGAGGAGGTAGATAGAGATGGAGAGTGGGAGAGGTGGAAGTAGTGGGATAGGTAGAAAGAGAGGGAGACGGGGAGGGAGGAGAGGGACAGAGAGAGATGGGTAGGGAGGGAGGGAGAGGGAGGGAGGGAGTAGGAGAGAGAGTGAGAGTGAGGGGGGAGAGAAGAGGGAAGGAGTGCGAGAGGAAGAGGGGGAGGGAGGGATAGGGAGAGGGAGAGAGAGAGGAAGGAGAGCAAGAGGAAGAGAGGGGGAAGGTGAGGGACAAGGAGAGGGAGAGAGGAAGAGGTAGAGGAGGCGAGAGAGAGTGGGATGGGGAGGGAGTGAGAGTGATAGTGAGGGAAGGAGAGCGAGAGACGTGAGAGGGAGAGAGGGGGAGGGACGGAAGGAGAGTGAGAGGGGGAAGGTGAGGGATAGGGAGAGGGAGAGAGAGGGTGAGGGGATGGAGAGAGAGCGAGAGGTAGATAGAGGGGAGGGGATGGAGAGAGAGCGAGAGGTAGATAGAGATGGAGAGTGGGAGCGCGCGAGAGAGGGAGAGGGAGAAAGAGATGGGTAGGGAGTAAGAGGGAGAGGGAGGGAGAGGGAGAGAGGTGAAGTGGGTGGGAGAGAGTGATAGAGGGAGAGGTGGAGGTGGAGGAGAGGGAGAGAGGAAGAGGTAGAGGGGTGGGAGAGGTAGGGGAGAGTGAGTGAGAGAGGAGGGAGAGGGAGAGGGTGAGCGGGAGTGGGATGGGGAGGCAGCGAGGGAAGGAGAGCGAGAGACATGAGAGGGAGAGAGAGGGGGGAGTAGGAGAGAGAGTGAGAGGGGTAGTAGAGGGAAGGAGTGCGAGAGGAAGAGAGGGGGAGGGAGGGAGAGGGAGAGGGAGAGAGAGGGAAGGTGAGGGAGAGGAAGAGAGGGGGAGGGGATGGAGAGAGCGAGAGGTAGATAGAGATGGAGAGTGGGAGAGAGGGCGATTGAATGGGAGAGAGGGAGGGGAGAGAGGAGACAGAGAGTGGGAGAGTGGGAAAGCGAGAGCAGAGGCGGAGGGGGAGAGAGGAGAGGGAGAGGTGGAGTGTGAGAGAGAGGTAAAGGGTGGGAGAGGGAGAGGTGGAAGTAAAAAGGAGTGAGAGGGAGAGGGAGGGGGAGGGAGAGAGAGCGAGAGGAGAGGGAGGGAGAGAGGGAGAGGGAGAGGTGGAGGGAGAGTGATGGAGGGAGAGGTGGAGGGAGAGGGGACATGGAGAGAGAAAGAACTTCCTCTTTTACAAGCGAGGCTCTGTGTAAGATGTCAATTAAATATGCTAGTTTCTATTTAGGGGTATTAATTTAATCATGCAGCTCATGAACCATAGCTGTATAATTTTGAAGCAAGTAAACAATTGTTAAATAATGAAAATATCTAATGAAAAAGGAATATAATAAAAACAGAAAATAAAAATGGAAGATATGTAACCCAATCAATAGATTACGAGTTGATTGCATACACAAACATAACCAATAAATACTAACACAAAATTATAAGCAAAATAAACTTTTAGATCTAAATCTAGAATAACACAGTTTATAAGTAGATATAAGACAAAAATAAAATGCACTTTGTCGACACGCTTTCTCGTAAATCTGCTCTTTTCTATTCCTTTACTTCAAATAGCTATCAAGGGTTTCAGCCTAGAAAAAGTCTGAGCACAAGAATACGCTTACAAATTTTTGATCATTAATCCAAAGGTTCTTCCTCTATTTATAGAATGCATAAGGGAAATTACAAATGAGAAACTTAATCGAACTAGAACATAAACAAGAAGTAAAGATAACATTTGAAAATCATCTTCCTTTAATTCCTCTCCAAGTGAGATGCATATGGATCTATAGTCAAAATTATACACATATGTCACTTAACTTATAGAATCGTTCAACACAACTTAAAATAATGGTTTTTAAACCAACTTTAAAGTTTTACAATTACATTCGAGAACGTAGAAATAGAAGAAGAAAGAGTAGAAGATGAAAGATCCTCCAGCTGTAACATCTACATCTTTTTGTTTTGATACCGAATATATTTGTTAAAGATGTAATTCAACAAATTTCTATCTGTTTCAACCACAACTTCCTTTTCCGTACTAAATTGTAGCAAGCCTTCGTTCAAAACTCATGCACACTTCCACATCTTTCAACCTCGGTGCGAACCTCTTAATATCCGATCTGCAGCATTACCAAATTACCGATGGAATTCATCGTGAAAGGCCTAATAACGCTGTCAATCCTCTCTTGCACCATCATAACAGATCTTTCCAAGGAATCATACACTTTGCTAGAAATGGTCATTTTGTATGAAGAAACTTTCCTAACCACTTCCTCATTGGTGAAAGTAATGACATTGTCTGCAGTAGTGATGATGCCATAATTTCAAGCGCCCACATCCTTTTCAGCATGATTCTAAAGATTTCCAAGTGGAAAGTTACTGCAAATTCAAGTTGCTTCCCCTTTTCAACCGATCCATTGGGAACAATTAGTTCTGCATCAAAACCTCCCTCGGAACTTATTTATCTCGACCAAAGCACTCGAGTTACTTTCATTTACTTGTTTCTGTCATCACCAATCCGGCACTATGATAATTCTTCACCGGGAACTCCTCGTGCTATGATTATTTACTAATGCACAGACTTTAGTTTGGTGGATGTAATCTGGAAGCAAAACAACCGAACACAAGAATACCATTGACTATGATAAGACAGAATGACGAAAAATCTGAAATATCAAAATAAATTATAATATTAACATGAAACTGTTACAATCTCACCCATGAGATACTTCAACAAGACTATGGGAGAAACTTTACAATTACACCTCTTGATGGTTTCTTCACACACTTTTAAGCTGATGACTTCCTTCGCACACTTCCTACAATATTTCTCACTACTTCTTTTTATGCTAAATGAGGGGCGTGGCCTCTCTATTTATAGAACTTCCAGGCTTATCCATCCTATCTCTAAAATAGGATAAGAAATCCACTCGACGAATCATATTCCATACCTTAACTCTTATCTCGTACATGTAAGCTTATCTCATTAAGATAAGATAAACCTTATCATTTTACATGGGTTCCACATTTTTAGACTTTTTACAAATAAAATACACAAAATATTTATGACCTCACTCCTTGTCCTTATTACAAATATAATATTTCTAATTCCTAATCATGTAGACCCTACTTCTCTAATTACCCAAACTTTGACATTTTAACATTACTAGACCACTTACGACAAATATTTACTTTTTACAACATTCCTATTGTACTTTGGTATTCACCGTACTCCACATTATTGGCGGCACCATCTTGATGGCGCCGTTATCTTTATCAGACGCTTCTACTAATTACACTTAACAACATCCTATTCCTAATACATACATTAATGAAATAAAAATTTTGGAGGAAAATTTTAGTGTCGACATCTTCCCCCTTCCTAGCTTCTACTCGTCCCTCGGAGTGGACTATTCTCGTGCTTGGAAAATCTTCAACTTGTCGTGGTTGACCTATTTCGTAATGGGAGTGCCATCCAATTCTTCTAGTCGATGCGTACCATTTTTTCATACACAAATTTCTTTATTTTGTAGGGCCCCATCCATTTTGGAAGAATTTTTCTGTCTTCTTTTTTGTATCTGGAATTATATACTAGGACTAAGTCATTCACATGAAATGGAGACCATCGGATCTTTTGATCAAAGTATTCCTTCCTTCATTTTCTTCTTATGGCTTGTATCCTTTCTTTGCTTCCCCTCATTTCCTCTAGCAAATGAAGATGTACCAACCTTTCTTTTCTTGAATCACTTTCATCCATCCTTTCATTTTCATAACTCTCACAAAGTGGGAATATCAAACTTAATAGGAAGAATCTGGATCAATGCCATAGGCCAAACCGAAATGGGGAGTATCCTGTTGCTGACTTTGATGTTGCCCTATATGCCCACAATGCTTTGCATGAATCCTTTTATCCCATTTATGTACCGCAAGGCTGCATCTTTTGCTAGAATTTGACACACACAAAATTTGTTCGTTCCACCTATCCATTTGTGCTTGGCTTGTATGTTGTTGCCTTCCCCGTGCTTGATAGAAAATTTATTGACTAGGGCTTCTACCACCTCATTAATGAAGTGGTTTCCTTGATTTGTTATAATTTCTAATGGACAACCAAATCTGGTGACAATGTGTTCATATATGAACCTTGCCACTTCATCCATGGAAGTCTAGTTTTCAATGGCTTAGCTTCAACCCACTTGGTTAAATAATGCATGGCAACTACAATATACTTATTTTGACGTGATGTAGTTGGAAGTGGACCTACAATGTCTATTCCCCATTTTTCAAAGGGACCAAGGGGAAAATATGACATAATGGAGTGATGAAGTCTTACGATTACCATGTGTTTGACAAATATCTCATGTCTTACAATAATTATAACAATCTTTAAAAAGAGTGGGCCAGTGATAACCTGCATCCAAGATCCTTCTTGCTGTAAGTTGTCTAGAGAAGTGCCCTCCACATGTACCATTGTGGAATTCTTCTAGCAGCTCCTTTCCTTGATCACGTCCAACTGCCCTCTTATACTGTCCATCAGGTCCTATTCGAAATAATGCTCCATGCGAATAGAATATGGACGAACCGGTTGAGTAATCTTTCTCTTAGTCTTTGCATTGGCACCATCGAAACTTGAATTCATTCAGATAATTCCAAATATCTATGTATTCACTAGGGATTGTGTCAAGGGAGAACAATGCTGCATCGGGAAAATCATCATCATCACAAGATGATCCTAAACCATCATAGGCTTGAGAGAGTGCATCTGCATTGACATGCTTCTTTCCTGGCCTATCTATAATATCAAATTCAAATTCTTGTAGCAAAATTATCCATCTTGCTATCCTCCCTGATGGGTTAGGCTTATTGACAATATATTTGAGCCTCGATGATCCGTTACTGACTATAAATTTCTGCCCTAGCAAGTAATTTCTAAACTTCTTTACAAAGAAAAATGATAGCGAGCCTCTTTTCGATTCTGGTATAGTTTACCTCAGCACTGCTCATTTGTCTGCTCCCAAAGTAAATTGGATGTTCATTCCCATTTTCATCCTTTTGGCTCAAAGTACTACCTAGTGCTGCATCTGAGGCATCAGTGTACACAATGAATGGCTTGCTCCAATCTGGATTCTTCAAAATAGGTGAAGACACTAGGGCTTCCTTCAGTTGTCCAAAAGCTTCATGCGCCTTGTTTCCTGGTTCATAAGCAACATCCTTCTTCAAGAACTGGGTTAGTGGTTGTGCAATCTTTGAGAAATTCTTGATGAACCTTCTATAGTAACCCACATGGCCTAAAAATGATCTCAACTTACTTCTATTAATAGGAAATGGTAAATCTTTGATTTTTGAAACTTTATCAGGATCAGTACCAATACCATCTCTGGATACAACATGCCCTAACAAAACGCCTTTAGAACATCCAAAGACACACTTTGTAGGGTTTAGTGAGGCTTGTGCTTCATCTAACCTTTGAAATGCTGTCTCCATCTGGTGTAGGTGGTCTAACTTGCTCCCATAGATGTAAAAATCATCCAGAAATACTCTGATGAAGGTCCCAATGTAGGGTTCGAACACCCTATTCATCAAACGCTGGAATGTTGCTGGAGCATTACACAACCCAAAAGGCATAACTCTATAAGCAAACGTTCCCCAAGGAGTGGTGAATGTGGTCTTCAGCTGATCTTTCTCTGCTATACGAACTTGGTTGTAGCCGCTATATCCATCAACAAAACTATAGCACTCCTGGCCAGCTACTTCATCCAAGATCTGATCTGAAAATGGAAGAGGGTAATGATCCTTCTTTGTTGCCTTATTGAGCTTCCTGTAATCAACACAAATGCGTAGCTTCCCATTCTTTTTTATTGAGATCACAATGGGAGAAACCCATTCTGAATTCTCCACAGCAAATATGAATCCTGCATCAAGTAACTTATCTATTTCTTCTTTTACAGTCTTGGAAAAATTAGGATTCATTCTATATGGCATTTGCTTTATAGGCTTAGCACCATCTACCAGCTCAATACAATGTTCTACCCAACTTACTTGACGGAGTTCCTTGTAATCAAAAGTGAATAGGTGTATGTACCTTCGAAAGAGCTGGAGGTAGGATTCCTTCTCACTCTCCATCACAAAGATCACCAATCTTTATTTGTTGGAGACGATCATCAACTTCTTCTTCGATAATTTTATGGGGTCATGAATTGGCGTGATGGAAGGATATTCATGACTGAAACATCCACCTCGCTTTCTTCATCTTTAGTGTCCACTTCATTGGTACTAGAGTAATCGAGAGGATGTCCAATCATCGGTTTCATCACTTGAATCCACGAGTTCTACTTTATGATGTCGAGGATCACGTTTATGTTCACCCTCTCTCTACCACGTCCAAGTGTCATGAAACCTTCGCTCCAAAGTAGTTTCTTGCATGAACTCTCCTTAGCCATGGTCTTCTCAAGCAGATTGGGTATGCAATGCATACCATTTTTCATCACCTCGAAAGTCTACCACACATACAACACCCATAACGAATATTGCCACATTTGAAACTACACCTTCCGGTTTAGTTTTTCCCTTATTTAATGACCTTAACATAAGTGTTGAAGGGCGATCAATTTTAAACCCAACATATTCATTACTGAGACTTCGGTCATTACATTAAGCGCAGCACCTCCATCAACTAAGACATCATGAATTGAAATGCCATTACATAATACCTCAGCTTGTGGAGCATAGGGATCTGCCTCCTTCCAAAATAGGGACCTCAACCTCCTTCCTTCTTCGAGCATTGAGTCCACCTCGCAACTCCCGCCTCTTCTCGAAGACATAGCTAAGAGTTGACCATATGTAATATTTGCAGGCCTTTTGGACCAGATCTTCCAAGATGGAGTATGGTCATTGCCCCCGCGAAATCGAAAATCTGCACACCCAACTTTCTTCTCTTATGTTTCTTACTAGTTTCTTCTTTCATCTTCTTAGGATCATTTCCATCTTGATTATCTTTTTCTTTCTTTCTTTTGTTACAAACACATCTACTTCATTATTTCTGCTCTTATCTACTACATCAAAAGAATTCATGGTGTACTTTTCCTTTATCATTATCTCCATTACCAGATGTAGAAGCTCTATCCTGAGAATTATACTTATAATGACCCTTTTATAACAACCATAACAAACAACTTCAGAAATATTTCTTTTTGGACCTCTATCTCCTCCCTGAGAACTAAATTCCTTTCCTTGAAGAAGATTAATAGTTAACTGACCCATCTTTTTGAGCAGATCTTCATACTCAGTAGATGTATTAGGAGAAATATTTGTGCTCACGAGGAGTGGTTGTGGATTCAGGACCAAAGGTGCTGGTGTAGGCTCTACTTTAGCAACAATTTCTTTGGGCTCCTCTTCCATGCTTTCTTCTTGCCTTCTTGCAATCTCCTTTGCTTGTTCAATGGTAGCTGGACGGTCATACTTCACTCGTTGTCGATCTCCGGCTTCATCCCAAGAATGAAGTGCTTACGAGAGGAGATTATCCACGCCATTAAATCAACCCATCCGCTAGTCCTTTCCGGATCCGGGCATTGAGCTTCCTCCTAGCTCTAGAACACGAGCATGATAATCTCTTATCTTCTCTTTCTCTCCTTGGGATAGTTTTGTGATCTCGATCATGAGATCTACATATTTCATTGTTCACCAAATTCTTCAAGAAAACTTTCGCTTAATAAATCCCATGAATTTTTCACATTATCACCTAGTGTTTCAAACCATCTAAGTCTTGAACCATCCAAAAAGGTAGGAAAAATTCAGTCCATTGTTCCCTTCTTATAAGGCCATTACAAATACAAGATCGTTTAAACTCTTGAATAAAAGAAGAAGCATCTTCATTAGATTGAGTTGAAAAACAGGAATCTTTCCCATTTTCAAAAGTAACCACCGTGAAATACCAACCCACAAGTACAATTAACAAGACTTATGTGCACAAATAATTGGAATCACTATACTAGAAAGTGATTTTACACCTTTCTACAAAAAATAGAAATGACCACGGTAAACTATGGTAGAACTTGATTTACTACGGTAAAAATTGACTTTACTTGTGGTAAACATTATTCACTAGTAAAAAGTGAAGTTATCGGTAAATACTATTCACGGTAAAAGTGACTTTACTTGCGGTAATTACTATTTCCAAAGCAAAAAGGACTTTACTGTGGGTAACTACTATTCATGGCAAAAATGACTTTAACATGGTAACTAATATTCACGGTAAAAATGACTTTACCACGGTAACTTACTGTACGCATGTAAAAACAAGGTTACCCTCCAGTTAATTTTTGCCTAAGTGGAATATCTCTCCGTAAAATCCACCAACGAGAAATGGTCCCGGCTGATGGAACTAAAATGTCATTACCAATCCGACCGATAATTCTTCACCGAACTCCTCGTCTTTATGATTATTTACTAATGCATGCAGACTTTAGTTTGGTGGATGTAATCTGAAGTAAAACAACAACCGAACACAAGAATACCGTTGACTATGATAAGACAGAATGACGACAAATCTGAAATATCAAAATAAATTATAATATTAACATGAAATCATATAATCTCACCCATGAGATACTTCAACAAGACTATGGGAGAAACTTTACAATTACACCTCTTGATGGCTTCTTCAACACACCTTTAATCGATGGCTTCCTTCGCACACTTCCTACAATATTTCTCACTACTTCTTTTTATGCTAAATGAGGGGGTGGCCTATCTATTTATAGAACTTCTAGGCTTATCCATCCTATCTCTAAGATAGGATAAGAAATCCACTCGACGAATCATATTCCATACCTTAACTCTTATCTCGTACATGTAAGCTTATCTCGTTAAGATAAGATAAACCTTATCATTTTACATGGGTTCCACATTTTAGACTTTTTACAAATAAAATACACAAAATATTTATGACCTCACTCCTTGTCCTTATTACCAATATAATATTTCTAATTCCTAATCATGTAGACCCTACTTCTCTAATTACCCAAACTTTGACATTTTAACATTACCGACCACTTACGACAAATATTTACTTTTACAACATTCATATTGTACTTTGATCATAGCATCGTACTCCACATTATTGGCGGCACCATACCGACGGCGCCGTTATCTTCTATCGGACGCTACTACTAACTACACTTAACAACATCCTATTGCTAATACATACATTAATGAAATAGAAATTTTGGAGGAAAATTTTAGTGTCGGCGCTTCATGTCCATCGTGCTTGTCACTAGTTGCTTCAACCGAACCGATGTATCCTTCATAACCTTTAGATGGGCCGATACCTTCCCGAGTTGTACGCATGCTTGGCGAATGATTAAATTCTTCCATTTGTCGATAGCTTTAACCCGGTTACTTGCATCTTCCACTTCATGCATCGATGATCACTCACCGCTTATGTGCCGAAACTCGTTGATCACTCACCGCTTATGTAAATCTATGTTTTATTGAGAGTTTGAGTGAATTTTTCATAAAAATAAAATTTTTCCATAGCTTAATATGAATGTTATCAAGTGAGGCATACCATCAAGGTTATAGTGAAGTTTAAATCTTGGAGAGTCCTTTTATAAATCTTGTAGAGTAATATGAATCAAGAAACATATACAATTCAGATACCCCATTCTTAAGGGTTTTAAAGTCTTAAAAATTTATAAACATGCTTTAGGGAGTTTATTTAAGTGTGTAAAAATTGATGTTGCGGAAAAGTAATACCATGAGAAGGGTGATAAAGGAGTGTATGGTTGCAGAAAAGACTAATTTGGAAATCAAGTAAGAAAACTTGCTAACCGAGAAAACAATGTATTGACTTACCCCATCATTGAGGGGTATGAAGTGTTGCGGAGTTGAAATAAATTTAGTGGAAACCCGAGGGCATGACATTCATAAGTGAGTAGAGGAGAAAACAACATACACAATCCTATACATGAAATCTGGGACAATCTTGTAGTATTATTGTTAACAAGTGTCTTGATTATCAAGATGATAAAGAATAAATGGTACACTAGTTGAGAGAATTTTTCATGATGGTTAAATCATGAGGATAACATGAAGAACTGTTATAGAGTCTTAGTTATAGAAGTTCAAAAGACTACTCTATCATAGTCTAGGTGAAGGGCAGTTGAGGGGTAGGTGAAGTCTCTTAACAATAGAAAAGAAGGTGAGATACTTGAGGAAGGAGTTGTCGATGTTAGCTTAATGTGATGGAATGAGGAATGAACCATGAAGGTGAAGAATTAGTGTCTTAAACACAAAAACCTATAATGTCATGTACTATATAGTCCGTTAAGGAGCATTGGAAAGCTAGTTGGTTAAGGACAAGGAGGTGTCACTACTACATTATTTATCTCTAGTTTCATCTCTAATTTACATTATTTTAGTTTCATTTATCACTTTCCCCATTTTTAACTAATTTATCTTTATTAATTCATTCAATAGTTCCTTTGTGTAGACACCAAATTTGTGTCTTACGACCCCTTGTGACCCGCATTGCATTTCGCAACCTAACCTCACCACCTAAACCTTACACAATTATTTATTAATTACCTTATAATTAATAAATCCACATCACCATACCTGCCACCTCATGTCGCCACCTCATCGTGACCTAGTCTTAACCCTAAACTAACCTAATTAAGACCTATAACTTGGTCCAATTCCACACCTATGACTAATTACTCCTCATCCGCACCTAAAACCAACTTCATAATGACTTGACCAAGCCCGCTACCAATCCCTCGGAAGAAAAGGAGGGAAAGCTGGCTATTTTACCAAAAATAGCCCGCTTTGACCGGACCGATACTGGTTCCTACTTGACCACCGTCGGTTGCATAACCGCCATCGGTTCCCCGTAAATGACCACTTCCAACCAAAAACAAGGATCGGATTTTCATTTGATCGGGAGAAGGAGAAACCATCGAGAGAATCCAGATTTTGCTTGGCCAAGCAGAGACAAGTGAAGAAACAAGAAGAGTTTGTAGAGAAGGACATCAAGCCCAAGATCTTAACTCGAATAGTGAGCTCAGAACACTCATCCGAGCATCAGAAAAGAAAACTGCATCCAACTTGGGTCCTGTCTTCATCATCACAGTCCTGAAACTTGCATCTGCATCAGGGGCAAGTAAGTAGTATGTTATATGTTTCTAAGCACCATTTTCTTGAGCCTGTTGATTAATAGTAATCATAAGTTTATTCCTAGATCTACTACCAGCCACTACTGCACTTAACCTTCACCCACACACCCTGATATTGCCCAGAAGGCCATTTTACCACACTCTGAGTCTTCCCTATCCTCCCATCATTCCCCTCAGCCATCCACCAATCCTAATAACCCCACAATCACCTTGCAACCAACTTCTATCCAGAAGCACTTAGATTGCTGCCCCTACCGGTATCGTTTATCCTCTACCGCGCAATGTTATCTAACCGCGGTCGGTTACCCAGTGACCGCCGTCGGTCACTGTGACTTATACCCCAAAACCTTTTGCTTGCCTATTTGCCACCTAACAACCCCAAATCCAGCCCAGTTTATCCCTATAACTCAACCTGAACATATCAACGACCAGTAACCGAACAAACAACGTGACGCTTTATTATTGATAGTTTAGTTTCTATTGCTTTGTAACGAGATACCTAAATCGTGATTTTGCAATAGCTTTCTATATTATCATTTGTGTTAAATCGTATTAAAAGGGGAACTGACCACCTTCGAAAGGAAGTTTTTATATTTCCTGGGCCTAAGGCAGATCCCTCATTTGTTGTCTAATTAAAATCTTGTGGTCTTGTATTCTTACTTGTAGGTAGTCCTTCCAAGACAAAAAGGAGTTCTTCGCAGTCGATCTGATCTTTCTCTACGGTACGCGCACACCATCTCAACATTCAACAGGTATTCCTCCTAGCCCTAACCCTTATCTGTTTCTCGAAGGAATGATAGGATAGAAGCAAGTCTATTCTGTAGAGCCGAAACATTCCGTGCGAAACACTTTGTTGCCTAATAATCCACCCACAATGTGCGTTGAAATGGTTAGGGTTTTGTCTCGATAAGTGGTGAGACCGTATGGGAAATAGATTTTTTTGATCAATCAAAGACATGTTCATATTGTTTATGTTTTAATGGATCATTGGATGGAGGATTTTTTCACAATATAGAAAATGCTTTGGCCTCTATTACTTTTACTACTAATTTTCATGGAAACTGGAGCATTCCTGTCTCTCGTGTCCTATCAGCGATGTCATGGAAGAAACTTAACAAATCTCCACGAAAAAAATACCCACAAAAGGATACAAATAGAATATCTATTCTCTCTTGGATATAGTTCTATCAGCATGTAGGAGGTTGCCAAATTTTTAAAATACAAAATGGTCATGTTTTTGGATGTTCATGCACTAGAGGATAAATGGGTTCTTAGCAAAGGTTTGTAGGGTGTCAAATGATTTGAGTGTGCCTTATCGGATGAGTAAGGTACATTGCCCTACCTATATTTTTCTCGCTTGTTGTTCATATTTTTTTCTCTTACATTGAATAAAATTAGAGATGTATCTAGAATATTTACAACCCCATCGCTTTGTATTACAAATGAATCGAGATGTCATGTCGTCTACTTGTCTAACTATCCACACTACTAACATAAGATAACTCGTTGTCTACTTGACTAGGTTTTTTCCCTTTCAACCTATAACATTGGCGTGTTAGGGCAATTAGGAAAAAACATGGTGGGTTGAGATCAAAAATTAAATGCTGAATAAAGTGATATTTTACAAGATATTTTCCCATCATTTTCACTTCCAATAGAGATGATTGTTTCATCTCCTTAAAAACATGAAAAACTTTACTTCCGTTATAGATTTGTTCTTCTCAAAATATTTGTTGATTCCTTTGTACTTTATTTATTTTAACATTAACATATGGGTCACAACTTCTAGATGTCCATGGTTGGTAGGGATTTAGATTTTTGATGCGAAGAGGATCAATAAAAAAGTTAAATTCCATAAGATTAATATTAGTCATCTTTCAAAGATGCAAGAACTTGTTGCTTAAAAGGCTTAAACTTGCTCAAACTCCAAAAATGTACTAAAACAGGGTACTCAGAGTCATATTCACTTCAAAGATGGTTAGATACATCAATTCAACATGGCCATGCACTTTATAAAATATTAAACCTTCAATTTTCTTTACTTTCCTCTTTGAACTTTGTTGAACAGACAAAATGTGCTCTAAGGAGAAAGCACACGAAGTATGCATGCGCAGGAACAAGGCACATTTATGGGCACAAAAGATAGCTATGGAAACGCACACCAGAACACTTCAAGTTCCGGACTCAGCCAATTCTTGGATTTGTGCTATTTTTGGGGATAGCGTGTGGAGTACACAAAGGAAAGAAGACTTTCGAGATCATGCAAATGGTATTTTGGGCACAAGCGGTAGAAAAGCGCCATGCATAGGTTATGCTAATAATACGATTTATACTTCGAGTTAATCAAGGAAATCTCTTATTAGAGCACTTGCATGATTGCACATACCTTTGCAAAGGTGCATGGCTATGATCTTGACTTATTAGAGGCTTGATCACACCTTTTAGGAGGGCATTGTCACATAGGACATATACATACCCACTCTAAGTGCTTGAAGTAGCATTGCACACTGAAGAAGTTGGAAATATAGATATTGAGTAAGCCCCTTTCTAGAAGCTTAGATTGGCAAAGAATGGCCAAGCAAATGGAGAAACTATTGGCCAATTCAACACATGAGATGTGCACGGGAGTTTGGTGTATATATTGTGAAGTCGAAGGGCACACTAAGGATAGTTGTCCCCACAGATCAGTACACTCATTATTGTTGAATTGTGAAATATGTCATTTAGAAAATGATGTAAGTGCTGCCCACTTGTTGCAATGCATGATAATGAAGAAAAATATCTCGCTATTGTAAGATTCTCTGGTCCACGACTCACAATACTAAATATTGTAGACCGATTAATTAGATCCATGATGCCATTGATATTGGTGTACGACAGATAGGAGTTGCGAATAGTTCTAAAAGTAAAAGTGAACACCATGATCATGATCACACTTAAGGGCGCTACAAAATAGAATGAAGGGCGCTTTGATGGTGGTTATGGTAGAAGTCAAGGATATTGTGGTTGATTTAGGGGTCGAGGTTTTGGTAGTGTAAGAGGTGATTTCCCTCATGGAACATGTTATAAGTGCGGATCTCCTGACCACTACCGATGCGAATGTCCTCAGAATATTACTTGCTCTTTTGTGGAAAGAACCATAATTATGAAGAGTGTCCAGACTTATATGAGCATCTTAGTAAGCAACATAAACATGAGAACAAAGGTGCAGGGATGGTTCAAATACAACTCACCATAGAAAACCAATGGATGCCAAAATTGGCACCAATACCAGAGGTAGTACATGTGAAGATTACTACACCTGCTGAAGTTACATGCGCCAGAGAAACGCCGTAACCAAAGCCTACCATTATTAAGGAGGATGTTTTACATGCACGATACCTAGATCCTACACATCAGAAGGGGGTTTATCAAGAGACCATGGAGGTGTTCGAAATATTCGTGGTGAAATATAGTGTTTAAAACAAAATTCACAGAAGTTGGAGCAGAAGAAGGCAACAAAGATGTCGATATTGATGACCTAAAAGAAGTATGTAGGATGTTGCGCCAAGAAAATATTATTCCATTACTAGGGAAATGGTTAAAAGGAAACACTCACAGCGTAAGTACCGAGAATGGGTGGCAGATCTTGCATGCTAATATTCCCCCCCATATCTTGGATTATGAGAAGGAGATCACCCTAAATGTTGTTGTGGATGGGTGGCATTTGAGAAACATCTTGATTGATACAGCGCTAAAGTTAATGTGCTTACTTTAGATGCATGGGTGCAGATGGGTAGACCTCCATTATAGACATCCTCTAATGTATTGTTTATGGAAAATCAAACTAAGGCCACTCCCATTGGTGTATTGAAGGATGCATCCATTACTATAAAAGGTCTAAGTGCACCGGGTACTTTGAGGTATTGACGTTAGCGAGGCGCACAACTTCTCGGCTCTACTTGGGAACCCATGGTGTTATGCAAATAATGCTGACCTACGGTTCAACAAGGGCTACATCATCTTTGAGAACAAGGAAGAGTGAGTTATTATCCCTTTGACAGATGGGAAATCTATACCTTATGTGGAACCACTAAGTGAGGAAGACATGAATAGAATTTATGTGCATGCCATTCGGAATCCATAAGTACTTAAGTCGTCTAAAGAAGGAATCCACCGGTGGGATGATACAGAGTGCATTTGTGATACTACAAGTATCACCTATGATAATTGGGTGCATGACACCTATGAGGTGGTTGGGCGTGAAGTAAGAAGCGCATATGCGTGTGGGTGTAGGCCTCATTTTTTAAGGAGGCTAAGTAATAATCTAGTACCATGGTATACTCACGAAGGAGACCTTGATGTATTCCTGTGCACCATGGAAGAACAGTGGAAGGATCAGGTGGACAGAAGGAATATGATGGTATATACCCTACGCGGGACAACAATGCATTGGTGGATGGTTCATTGGGATAATCTCATGGAATGGAGAGAATTGAGAATAGATTTATCAACACGGTTCCTCAAGTGTAATACACCTACTTAAAAATATCATGATAATAGTCATGTTCAAAGAACACATTCATCGGTGTGAGAGAATCTTGACAGAGATGGGTAGGAAGATTTGCCACTTTTTGTGGGTGCACAAAATTTATTCCACCTTACGAGGCTGCGTGCATGCTTGGTATGTTTATGCAGAGCTGCATAGAAAGACAAGAAATTAGAAAGACTTGACTATAGGATTGAGCCAAAATTTTGACTACTTCTCCACTAAACCTCCTAAGTGAAAGAGGCATTACGGGTTATGGAGTGATTAACTATGGGAGACAGCACAAAGGTGATGAAATGATTCAATTTTTATTTGGTGAGGTATACCCAAGAGTGTGTTTTGATGAAGTAGTGGGAACATATACATAACTAATTACATGAGCTTGTCTGGAAAAGGAGAAAGGAAAATTGGTCTATATCGTGGATGATGAGGAAGTAGAAAATTTTGATATTGATCATTCATAGGGTACGTGCAAGTTCTTGGACAATACGGATGAGAAGGCACGTTCCTACCATAAACCTATGAATACTAAGAAAGTGAACATTGGTATAGATGATGAACCTAAGGAGACTATTATTGGGGAGTATTGGTCAAATTATGAGGTGGCTAAGATAATTGATTTGTTACGTGATTTCTAGGATTTATTTCCTAGGGGCTACCATGAGTTAAAAGGAGTCCATGAATCTTTGGGTAAGATGAAGATTAAGTTAAAAGAAGGTGCGCACTCGATTAGGAAGAGACATTACAAGATGAATCCTAACTTGTGCGTAAAAGTTAAAGAAGAAATTGACAAGATGTTGAAATATGGCATCATCAAGCCCTTAGAGGAATCGAATGGGTTAACCCCATGGTAATCAGTATAAATAAAGATGGTAGGATTAGGGTTTGTGTCGATTACATGGAGCTGGATGCTGCATGTGTGACTGGTCATTTCCCTATGCCTTTCACCAAGGAAATATTAGAAGGCGTTGCAGGGCGCGAAATCTACTCTTTTACATATAGATTCTCTGGGTATCATCAAGTACGAATTGCTAAGGAAGATTAAGAGAAAACAACATTCACGACTGAATGGGAAAGCTTTACATATACGGTGATGCCTTTTGGTTTGAAGAATGTGCCTACAGTATTCTCACACATAGTTGTTCAGGAATTCCAGAATTTTATACACAAATTCTCGCAAGTCTATTTAGATGAATAGATAATATATGGGCTTATCAAGGATCATTGTGACAACATGTGCTTAATGTTTGAAATATATAAACAACTAAACATCTCTTTAAACATCAAGAAGTGCATTTTTTCTAAACCTTTTGGGACCTCGCTAAGGCATATCATTTGTAAGGAGGGGTTGTTAGTAGATCTAGCCAAGGTTTCAATTATCATAGGCCTAGATGCGCTTACTAGTCAAATTGAGGTGTGTGGGTTCTTGGGCCACACAGTTATTATAGAAAAATTATCAAAGGGTATACTAAGATTTTCATGCCCTTGGAGTTATTGAAAGGTAAACAGACCTTCTACTCGGGAGAACCACAACAATGTGCATTTGAAACGTTAAAAGAGAAACTTACTACGGTGTCTATCTTACATTTTACTTCATGTAATTTTCCTTTACATGTGCACGTGGACACCTCTCGTACAACCATTGGTGCAAGTACTAACATAACATGGAGAAGGTATTATAGATCATCCTATTTGTTTTGCTAGTAGAAAGATGACCCTAGCAGAATAAAATTATACAACCATGAAGCGCGAGACCTTGTCAAGGATCTCGCGAACCGCATAAAATTTAGACAATGTTTACTTGTAACACCTTTTTGTTATATACGTATCACATAGAATTGAAATATTTGGTGAAAAATCCTATTTTATAGGGGCGCATATGTTGATGGGTGTTATTATTCCAAGAATTTTACTTTAAAATCATGCTAAAGCTGGGTAAAAGAAATTTTGGCCTAGATCATTTGTCAAAGATTTAATCAAGAGAAGACAGACAAAATATTGAAGATACAATGCCAGATGCAAAACTATATAGGTTAAACCATGTGCCCTCGTAATTGGAGGGTATTGTTGTCTTTTTACACACAGGTATGGCGTGAGAAGGAATGAAATCCTTGGAGAAGAAACAACTTTCCATTCACGCCGCACCCTTTATATATTGTTCGATGGTGACTTATAAAAACTAGGCCAGGATGAAATATTGCATTGGTGTGTATTGGAACATGAGCCCATGGTTATCATGGATGAGGCTCATGGTGGTATTAAAGGTGGGCACTAAGCCGATGATGCCACCGTGCACAAGATTCTTCTCACCGCTTTATGGTGGGATACCCTATATAAGGATCAGTAAACAAATCAGTAAGGCATGTGATCACTATAAGTGCCTTCGAAAACTTGGTCAGCGAGATGAAATGCCTTTGAGGCCTATTACAAGTGTATAACCTTTCAAGAAATGGGTAATTGACTTTATGGGTCCTATTTCCCCAGCTGCACATAGAACTAGATCACGTTATATTATCATGTGTATAGATTGTCTTACTGATGGGAAAAAACAACACCTATAAGGGATTGTACAAAGGCTACAACAACAAGGTTCTTGTGGGAAAATATTCTTTACCGATAGGATGTCTCGTTAAGTTTGAAAATTGATAGGGGTAGACATTTCTTGAATGCAACTTTCAGGATATTATTGGATGAATTTATGGTCGCGCACCATAAGAATGCACCCTATCACCATCAAACAAATGGGATTGTGGAGGCCTTCAATAAGATATTAAGCCAAACATTGAAAAAAAAATTGATGTTGGAAGAAAGGATTGGGATGATAAAGTTTCGTTATACTGGGCATATAGAACAACTTAAAAACGGTTGAATAAGTCCACACCCTTTAAGTTGGCATTTGACATAGAGGCATTTCTTCAAATGGAATTAATGTTACCTTGTTTATGAATTGCATGCATAGGAGGTCTCGATGATGAACAAGCATTAGAAGAAAGGATTGCCAAGTTGTTACAGTTGGATGAAAGGAACGCTATAACATGTTGGAGTCAAAAGCAGGAAAAGGCTAGGCAGAAAGTATGGCACGACAGACATATCAAGAACAAGAAGCTTGAGATAGGGCATAAAGTACTTCTTTATAATCTAGGAAAGATTAAAGTGCATTGGTTGGGACCGTATGTTATCATTTACATACTTGATTTAGGCGCATGTCAAATAGAGACACTTGATGGGACACAGTTACCTGGTTACTTCAATGGGAGTAGGTTGAAGCCCTACTATAAAGAATCCTTCTTGGTGTTTGTAATAAGGAAATATTTCCATTTAGGTTAGATTTCCCTTACTATATTTCATTTAATGTATTTCCTTCTTCGTTGCTATGCTTTGTCAATTTAGTTTAGTGTTTTGTGTCATAAGCATGCTTGAACGCCTTAAAAATTAATCACAATATGAAGTGTTTTTATGCACAGAGGATTGCATATACCCTTAGTGTGGGGTAGTTTACATTCAAACATGGGTACACATCAGAAAAATACTACTATAGGTGAAGCCTCTTGTTAACTCCAACTAGTATGGAAGGGTGTTGTTAGAATGAACATTGCTCCTAAAGAAGACCATAATTGGAAAAAATGGATGCACAATATAATGCAAGGTAAGTTGTGGCCATAAAAACTACTCAGGGAAGGCACAATGGTGAGGTACTTCGGTGCATGGACGTGCGTAGAAAGAGGTCTCAGAGCCAACATGTAGGAGGGCGCGCTTGAAGGTTATAGCTATGGTACACAGTGTGTATCGCATGGAAATTGGGGAAATGGTCAATTAATGAGAGGATCAGTGGTAGGTGAAGGAACAATAAATGTGAAAAATATTGAAAAATATATATAAGGACATGATGCAAGTTCATTCCTACTTTTGCAATCATGAGCATTCGAGTGAGCTAAGTACAACCTAACAAGGCAAAACGTGTTGAGGTGATAAGAACGGTGAAACCAGGGCGAAGAGAGTGGATTTGTGTATAGCATTGGCTTGAATCCTCAGTTGATAAGTGTTTGATTAAAGTAGAGGCATGTAGAGAAGAGAAATAGAGTGCCAAGGTTTGAGAAGGCGCTAGGGCACACAGCTTTCAAGCTAGGACATAAGAATTTTCTCAATAGTAGTAAAAGGCGTAGCTTTGTCTCATTATGGCACTAGGGAAAGCACCTGGAGCAGGAACAAAGGGGAATAAGAAGGTAGGGACTGAGGTCGAAGATTCCCATGAGAGCAAGTTTTCAGAAATGCAATATCCATAAGGAGTTATTATTGGATGGGATTGTGATTCCCATATCCGCAGATGCAAAGTAAGTGACTACAACCACTACACCAATGACAACAAGGAGGAGTTGGATGCGTTGTTGAACAGGAAGACCAAAAAATGAACGATGGATGACATGTCAATGTATGAATATGTTGGGGAGAATTTTCTCAAGAAGGTAGGGGTGTATGAGCTTTATGAACTCCTATATTTTGGAAAACTAGAAAATTTATACGAGTGGCTAATGAGCAGATTCCATGAAGACTTCTTCTATTTTGCTAGATGGCAAGTAAGGATCACCACACCCTTAATTGACATATCGACAGGACTGAAGGGAATATGGAAAGAGGTTAGAAGTGATCTAACCAATAAGGAAGTTGTTTTGGCCACCAACAAGGAGTTGGGATAATCCAAGGGTCTGCAGAATGAAAATCTACAAACTAAAGAAGTACCCTGTGGTGTAGGCAGTCACACATATGCTCACTAAGATAAATGATAAAGAAATATGGTCACAAGTGAATAACATGTGGCTACATAATGCGAAGAATATGTCATGAGGATAGATGTACAACTTAGCAGGGTACATAGTGGAAACAATTATTGAGGAAGCGCACACAAGTGTGAAGATAATTTTTAGCGTTATCCTATTATCACTGGTATTTATAGAAATTAAAGATTCACGATGGGTCAAATAACAAAATCTGGGAATATCCCATGGAAAATAAGTCCCTCGCATAGAGGTTTGAGAAGTATTTGTGTGAAGGAACAATGAGTGGTCCTGTTCAAGAAAAGGCAAAACTATGGTATGACTAGCTTTGCGTAGCCTTCGAGGAGGAATGGCGTATTCCTAAGGAGTTGTCATCAATAGTGGGGAAGATTTTGCAATTTTCAATATACCAAAGATTTTTGCATTACACTCTTAGTAATGAAATATGGGACATGGAGTCCCTGGTGTAAACTACCCTATACCTATACAACACAGCTTCTTCTAGGTAATAATTCATAGGTTTGCTTGATGCACACCGATTGACATACAACACAAATAACGTAGAGAATGTGACTACCTATATTGAGAGGTTTATCTCTGATGATATAAGTATGAAGCTTGACCATCGCTTTTGCCATTGGGAATAGTGGGGCCGCGCCATTTATATCTAACTTAATCCTAGATTGGAAAAAGGTAAATATATGGAGAATGAGTTCTTGCTTCCTGTGCCCCTCAAACGCAATCATACAAACTTGAAAATGTGGAAGCTCTAAATCCTACCTCACACTTAGAGGAAGATGAGGAAGAGGAACTTAACGAGGATAGTGGAGGCTTGGACCATAGAGGTAGAAGACAACAACCGATAAAGTAGAGAGTGAGCGTGGGGACACTCCTCCACAGTAGCAAGGAGAGGAGGAAGATATAGATTAAGGCATAGCCCATGAGGAACACCAGTTGAAAATGGTGTTTAGACAAACCGAAATCCAAGTGTCGGGATGTCCCACCTACCATGAAGGTCACCACAAATCTCCCCTCTAAAAGAGGCACCTGAGAAGAAGTGAAGAAGGAAGTTGAAGCTTCAACATAACGAGGAGTCAGAAGAGAGTGTGCTAGGAACCCTGGTTAAGCCTGAAGATGTAGAATAACCTTGAGATGAGGGAGTGAAAGAAGTAGAGGAAGAAGTGGGTGAGCCTTCTAGCGTGCCCGTTACATTAACCAGGAGGAGGAAGGGCTAACTCCGATATTGGTTCCCAGATTCATAAAGGGCCAAGGACAAAAACATAGAGGACAAGTGAATAATATGTTGTCCCAAGTACATGTTATGATGTAGGCACTAGCAAGATCATCTCGCACTCGCCAAAGACCTATCAACTTGAATGAGTTATATGGGTGGGAGTTAATGGACCCAAACATGTGTATTGTGTGCACGAGGAAATAACTATCCTAGTCCATGCAGACTCGTATGGGTGGACCGGACTTTGATGTATTTGAAGAGTCCCATGTCTTGCGCAGGTGAAGAAGTCACCTCAAAGTAGACACATAACAATAAAGCCCATTGTAATGTCGATGGGTAGGTCAAGAATGCCTTAGTTAAGATATTTGGTGAGGTTGCGCGGAGGAACATTGACAAGGCCGCCACCATTCGAGCACTTATCAAGCTAACATGGATTAAACTTAGGAAATAAAGCACTTGAAGGAGGAAAACATGCGCTTAAAGGAAGTGTTATCTCTCGAAATTGCACCCTCTAGAGAGATGACTGAAGGTGTTCTAAGCTTACAAAATTGATCTCTCTCTTTCATAGATATAATGGAAACACCTCGGTCCGTGGGTAAACCTTTTTGAGGTGAGTCTCCTAGATCAAGGCCGGTTCCTTATTGATGTATCCTAAACTATTTTTCTGGGGTTTGAGGGTAAAAATTGACTAAATAGATTCAAAACTAGGGTGATACACCAAACTTGTATGAGGTCTTTTACTGAGCACATGCATAATTGATATGAGAATGAATTCTTGATGCACAAGCCAACAATTTTCTCGTAGAATATTAAGGAAAACACTTTGATGTATTGAGGGAGAGTATCACAACAATACTTTTAAGTTACACATGCACATTAATATCATGCAAAAATTATTGAATTTGTAATAGGGTAAGATGATTAATCAAGGAATTCAACATTCACAAGGCTTAATAAAACATACACAAGACTACAAATAATTGGAAAGGTAGAATATACTTCTCATTCAGAGGAAAAACTAGAAAAATATGCTTCAAAGACTCCTATATCTAAAAATTCCTCCCCTGTGCTTTGCCAATGCACATAATATATAGCAAAATTAATTCACCGAACCCCTAAAAATAGACTATGTTAGGTCAGGACCCTATTTCATGTGTGAAAGTGTTGAAGACTTTACACTAAGAGTAGTGTACACTTTTCATGTATCCTCGCTGGGATTTAGGGGTGCAGCCCCCGATTTTTTTCTTGGGGCCTTAAAACATGCCCGATATATCGGGAAACGTGATTTTCTCATATGGGCGGGATTTTGACCCATAGGTTTATGGGACGATTTTTTCCCATGGCATTGATACCCACGGTTTTGTAAAATTTCTTAAGCAATCATCTGTTTATATGGTTTTATGCATACGATAGATGTAATGAAAAACATTGCAGATGTGCTTTGAATTCGGGTGTGAATTCAGTAGAGTTTGTTGAACATAGCTCCAAACAGATCTGGGTATGGTATTGAGAGAGTGGTGGCTTGTAATAAAATCCGAGCAAGTGATTTTTGGTGGACGTAGCCCAAATTGGGTGAACCACGTTAAATATTTTGTCTCTCTCGTGTTGTGTTATTTTATTTTGCACTTTTATTTGAGATTTGTAATATTTTCTACATATTATTTTCTACTATTGCGATTCTGTGAGGGATTATTCCACATATTTTATCTCTTATTCCCTAACAGACTAAAATCAGACTTTCGCTACGCATCCTATTTTTACCCTTTATTTATTAATAAATAAAGGAATAAAAATAATCATGCTAATACAAAGAGGCATTAATAGCCTTTGTTACAACTCACCAACCGCACTTGATCTGTTTCTATTTTTAATAAAGTTGGGTGAATAATTCTGCTAATAATAAACCTTGCTTGATGAGAAAGTCTCCTTCTTTGTGCATGCAATTTCTGTCTTCTTGTGCCTGATGTGACATCTGTAACTTTCTGATCTACTTACCTCCTTGGATGCACATGAAAACTTATCTCCTTGTATGTGAGAAAAATCAATTCCATTAATTTGCAATACTTTATCAAATTCATCCAATGTGTGGGGACCACTTTTGATTTGCATACTTGGTCTTTGTCATTTGATTCTGACCCACATCAGGCCCATCATTGCACATGTAGTTTATCCTTGTGATTATCTCTTGCATGGATAAGGTAATAATACCCCTTTGATAATCCTTCGGCCTTTGACCATAGCATATTGTGTATATACTAACTTACCTTTTTGGTGCCATCATTGTATTGTAATTTGTCAGCTTTTGTTTTGTTGGACTAAGGTTTTAGACTTTGGAAAGGTCAATATGCAATGATTTTTAAATGATAAGGGCTGGCCCCCCCACGGGGACTCACCCCTTCACATTTTTTGGTGGCATTATTAGCTAACCCCTGATTAAATGGAGAGTAACTCAGGGGTCTGTGTGGGAATTGATGACTGATTACCAACCACTGATCTCTGTCCTTGATGATCTCGCACCATTGATCTGTGTACCCTCGGTTAGGGTTTCAACCTTGCAATTAAAATGGTCGGTGACCGTGGTTATGGTTTTTGATCATTGATTGAAGTACCCATTTCATTCTATCCTTTGATTATCTGATCCATGGTGACCTGGTGATTGCATTATGAGTTAGCATTTAATGTTCACCGTTGATTTCAATACTTTCTGAAGTTCTACCGTTGATATTTCGAACCATGGTTAGAATGATGGTTTGTATGAGGTTGAGTTGGGTTGATAAAACAACTCAACCCTAACTCATTGTTTACTTTTCATTTCTCATTTCATGCGGTGAAGCCTTAGAAAATTTGTTTCAAGCCACCATTGTTGAAGTGTCGAGCTTGACTGGTTCTGCTATATATTTTATGGTTCTTTGCTCTGTCCTGAGTTCTGAAAACTCTATTTCCACCATGATTACTCTAGTTTAAAGCTTATTGTGGTCGTTATTGCCTTGGCATTTCTCGCCTTTTGGGTATTTTTCCTTGTAGTTGCCATTATTACTTCTCTTAAGCTCTAGCTCATTGAAGTTCACCATTTGAAAGGAATCTCGAGCTTCTGATTCTATGGCAATGATCACTGTGGATCCACGACATGATTTGACTGAAGAAAAGGGTAAGTCACTGTTCTTTGAGCACAAAATTTGTTTGTTCCTGCCACTATTGGCCTCGATATGTACTGATATTTTTCCTTTTCCTTTGTATTTCTTGTGTTCCTTTGATATTTCGAGTTTGAAACTTATTCTGGGTCATTTCTATTCGTGCTTTATCACTCCAGTATTCAAGGGTTTGAATATTTTCCCACAATCAGTAAGTTTGAGTTCTTCATCCTTTATATTCCTCTGTTTCATATTTTCAAAGGGTATTCTTAGCATTCGAGTTCACCTTGGCACCCGTTTGGGTTTTTATACTGTTGGATGTTTTTCTTTGTTTTTCATCTGGGTTATATGTATTTTTCCACCATGGGTTATGTATTTAAGCTCTAGTTTTGCTCTTACTTGACCTGTAATTCGATGCCTCCTGATTACAATGGCTCACCATTTGAACTTTGTTCCTTAGTCATGATTCGCCATCATTTTCAAGAGCTCCTGCCATCGTGATACGTGTAGTGATTTTCATGGCTATGTTTCATCCCGATAATGTAATACCTTGATGCTTTTGAAGAACTTCAAAGTGTCACCTTGCTTGAACTCTCAAAATTTGACACCTTGCTCGAGGTTATATTTACATTTTTCTTGACTCTAATACCCATATTTGGGGTCTCATATTACACTAGAGTATTCAACCATTTCTTTATGATTTTATGAGTATACAGAGACTTGTCTCAAATCCTTTCTGGGTTGTTCTAAGTATTGTAACCGAGCTCTGTGTTGTTGTGGTTTTTGCAAAAATGAGTCATTTCTTTTGAAACCTGCTTGCTCCTGTTGACTCCTTTTATGGCCTTGATTACAACTCTTGTAGCTTGAATTGTTTCTATGAATGCATCTTGCTGATAATGTTACACCCGAACTGGGTTTGTTTATTTTCCTGAATGCATTCTGCCAAAATTTTCCTATCCTTGAGTTGCAATATATATCTCAATATGTAACTTATCAACTCTAGATGGGTATTGAAATTTTGTTCAATTATACAGTAATATTTGTTGTAGAAATTGTTCTCAAAATTCTTCTGATCATTTGCTAGAAGTCAAACTTTTGATATTACCACCATAGATGAGATCTGGGTTGTTTTCTTTCTTTGCATGATCTATTGATTTATCATTTCTTCCTATACTCTGGTTTTAAGTACCAATATGATATTGTTTGAGCTCTGCACTTTTTCGAGTTAACACCTTTGGAATCATAACTGAGTTCTGTGTCACTCATTCATCTACTTTGCACTAATCATTTCTTGATCTGATTCTTTCAATGTTGAACCTGAAACTCTAGTTGTTGAACAATAAAGGCTTGAAAAAGGCATGCTATTTTGAAATTTCGTTGTATTCGAAGCTTTGTTTACCATTCCCTAAAATGGTTTCTCGATTTTATACTTTTCTGATTATGTAAAACTATGAATCTTGCATTTGTTTCGAGCTCTGAAGCTATACTTTGTAACATTTGTGCACTTGATACTTGCTTCATTTTGAAAACTATACTTAGGATGGTTGCACTTTGAAATATTACCTCGAAATTTCATTTTCTTCAACTGTTAAGCTATAATGAGTGCTCTAAAAGTCCTTCACCTTGATGACTGAAAGTGTAGTTCCCATTGATGACTGAAACTGTTTCAATTTTTTATATGGTAATCTTTCATCTTGTTGTAGCTACATACAAGTATGAGGGTAACATTTAAAAAAATCTTTGATTATCCTATGCAATGGAGATGAACCATTTTTCTTTGAAGAGTCATTATTCGAAGATCTGTACTTTGTAATAATCTACTTTACTTCTTTGAATTTGATGTCTTCTTGATGGAAAGATGGGCTTGTTCATTGACATTCTAGAAACTACAACATTAGTACTTTGATTGCTCTTGGTTTCATGAGATCTTTGTAGGTTGTATCCCTTTCAATTTTTTTACAAATGATGGCAACTGTACTTCTCTAAATGACGTTATCTTTGCACTATACCTGGAAATGTCAATTTGGTCCTTTCTTTCAAATGTACTATAACACTTCTTTCCTTTAAGCTAGTAATTGTATCCTTCATCTATTGAATCATGGCTTGTTGTTGTAAGCTGAAATTTGGTAATTGTTACTTTGATCATGCCATGCATTATCTACTTTCTGCATTACTATTTGATTTATATACATCTTTCAAGCATGTATTAGTTTGAAAAGAATGATGGAAAGGTGTAAAATGTCTATTTTACATGGCGAAGCCTTGTCAAAATTTTCTCAGATTTCCTTTTCCATTCTGTTTTAGTTGTAATCTTATCTTTCCAGTTAACTTCAGTTCTAAACATGTACTGTTATCTTTGAATGGAAGTAAGTATGAAAGTTTCTCCTCCGATCTCGCACTCAGAACTTCTATTTCTATAATAACTACTCGAACTCGAGTTATATTATTCTTTCATACCATTATGTACTTGTGACTTATTCCAACTTGATGTAATATAGGATGGAAGTCATTTAACTATGTTTTTATGCATTTTTAATCCAATAGTGAGGACTATAAGACATGATTTCATTTTCTTCTTCACTGCAACCTATACTTGTACATTTAAGAAAATATTTAGGCTTTGTGGCCTTTCTTATATTCATACTCCTCTATTTTATTTTTCATGTATATGTACCTTTTACTTCAAAAGAGTTGTAATTTACTCTTCGATTACATCCCACGGCTTGTGTGGGAACATTTGAAATTTCTTATGAATAAAACATTGAATTTTGAAACTGAGTTATGTATTTCTTTTGCATTTCAGTTTTCTAGATGGATTAAACAACACAATAATATAATTGAATGTCTTAATCATGAAGGAAAGAACCTTAAAGATACCTGTAACATTTAGCAATGAACTCTGATTGCTACAATATGCAATTATGATTGATGTTCCAAAACTTAACACTTCAACTATTCTACAATTTAATGCCACATCTCGTACTTCGGGGCTTTGTATTATTTTGCTGAAGATAGTAATGAAATTACAGACTATGTGATTTGTTATGTTTTGTAACAACACACATAGCTGCAGATTTCATGTAATCATTAATTAATTTAATAGAAACAACATTAAACTGAAAAATCTCCCTTAGGTTAGGTCCACTTCACCAATGCCATTCATCGTAACAAAGTTTCGAGTTGCCCATTTTTGCAGAAGTGTAAAAATTGTCAACAAGAAGAAAAGGAGCAAGAAGAAGCAAAGAATGAGGCCTTTGTCAACATGGTTGAGGCGCTAGGTGATCACATCCTGAAAGAAAGGCCTCGTCTTGAATCTCAGGTTCCTAAAAAAATCCTTCCGCCATGCATTATGTGCGCACTTTTGTTGATTTGGTGTTAGATGATAGACTGATTCACATGCCCACACTAAAGGATTATGTGAAAGAAGCATCAAGAGCAAGGGCCATCATTGTTAGGAAGGTTTCAACTTACGAGGCCTTGCTCCAAACACTGAAAGATGAGTTGAAGAAGGCTGATAAAGCTCTAAATTTATGCGCATCACCAGGCTCCCTTATAAGGACCATGACTTTAATAGAAGATAAGGAAATTCTCAAAGTAATGAAGGATGAAACACTAGGGCGCGATGAAAGATTAGCATTAGTGAAACAAAAGTGCGAGGCCCTTGCAGCAGCCCAGGATTTGCATAAGGAAATAATTGATGAAATTGGGAAGCTTGTAGCACAATGGATGGATTCACTGGAAGGGATGCTATCAGGTATGGAAAACTTTGTCCAAGTGGTGCAGAAACGAGAAAGAGAAAATTACTCAGGATGAGTTGGATGCCATAACCAGGTGGCATTCCCGAGAAGACAAGGAACGCGATGGATGACTGGAAGACCTTGGAGGATGAGCTTAAAACAAATTTCTAGAATTAATCCTTCTAGTTGAGGAAGAGGGTGTTGCAAAATAAACTTCATTCTTTTGTACAGGGATTGGTTCATTCTTTTCATTCTTTCATTTAACCATTCTTTATTATTGAAGATATATGGAGGGATTCATATCATCGGGATGGCAATGTAATTTAGTGTGGGGTAATGTTGAATGTAAAAATGTTCTATAAGGAGAAAGCACACAAAGGATGTGTGCATGGGAACAAGGCACATTTACAGCACGTAAAGATATATACAAAAATGCGCACTAGAACACTTCATGTTTGGGACTTAGCCAATTTTTAGATTTGTGTTATTTTGGGAATAGTATACAGAGAGCACACAAAGGTAGGAAGACTTACGAGATCATGCGAATGGTATTTTGGGAACAAGCGGAAAAGCACCATGCATAAGTTATGCTAATAATAGGATTTCTACTTCGAGTTAACTGAATGAAATCTATTATTAGAGCACTTGCATGATTACGCATACCTTTGTAAAGGCACATAGTTATTATTAGCATGTGACCTATTTTGAGAAGTGCATTGGTGGTGAAGGGAATGTCCCCACCCCTATAAATATGTATTGAACTATGTAGTTTAGTAATTACTATAGAACTAGATTATTGTAGGGTTATACTGCGGGTTTTTGATGCACATGACTCATGGAGATGCTTTACAGTGTATGTAGCTTCCGAATTTTACACTAATTCTAAAATGGATTATGTTGACTATATTATGGTGTTAGACATGACCGAATCTGGTTATTATATGGTTAATCTTATCTTAGTTATTTTTAGCTCCTTTATCATGTTCTTTAAGGATCAAATCTAAATTATGCACTATGGATTGCATATGAATGATAATGAATCTGAATATATTAAAACATCATCATGATAACATTCTATACAAATGACTATAAAGAGGAACTTGGTACCTTTATGTGCTTTGGGTGAGCGCTCACCTTAGGGTTTGAGTGATGTGTCGTGCACTGGGTTATCTACATTAAATTATAGGCTGCATTAACCTTCAACTAGGCTTGTAGCCCTCCTTTTAGGAAAATACTTTGGTGTAAAACACACAAATTTTTTTAAACCTTACTGGTAAGGTATTTGGATACCAATTAACACCATTAATATGAATACAAAGTTTGAGAGATTCACCCTTCACCAATTTATTTTTATGCTCCAATTACCATTTTTGCTAAAATATTGCAATTATTGCTCCTACATGATAAATATTACTTCTCAAAACAACTGATAGAATTTTAGATAAAGTTATATACTTTTCCAAGTACCTATTTGGGCCTTACAACTCCATGAAAAGTTTCAATTTTCAAATCTTTATCTCTTTTTCCAAGCTCACACATTCACTCTTTTTGCCTAATCAGCTTTAGGCCAACTAGGGTTTCAAATAGCTTGTCATGGTTTTGTGATTTTATACCATATTTAACCTCTGAAAATACTTTTGCAAAAATTTCAAACTTTTTAAAATTCATTTCAAGGTCCCATGACTTCTTTGTCCTTTGTTTTGTTAGATTTGGTAATTTGGTCCGTAGAGCTTATCTTGCTCATAAGCCTTCTTAGTCCTTAATACCATGTTTTTATCTTATTCCTTTGACATTTGAAATTATTCAACATGATATTACTTCCCCTTATCCTCCTTTCCCTTTAACTATTTCATCATAACCTCATTCTTCCTTTTGAGTCTCTAAACTAGCTTCTTGTTCTTCTTTGTTTGTTCTCAAGGTAGTTATAACCTTTTACACTGCTCCAATATTTTCCTAGTTTTCTTTAGGTAGCTTCATCATATTATAGATTAATTAAATACCACCCATCCTTTTCACTCACCATAATCTTCCTCACTTGTCCTTTCCATTATTTTCTTACTCCCGCTCTATCTTTCCTAGGACCGTGTCACTATTTCTTAACTACCCTACTCTTATTGGAAAGAATACCTTCAAAGTTAAGAATCTATCACTTGCCTCAATATTTCTTTGCATCAGTAGTTATTTATATAATCACATTTTATATATTTCTTGGTTCTCCTTAATAGGTTCTTGACTTATGGTTCTTGTATTAAAAGAGACTTAATCATCACCTATGACTGCCCTGACTAAGTTTTTAAAGAATGCATGAGGTCAGGATTCAATATGCTTCCATCCAATGATTATAATTCTCTTCATAACCTCTAATGGTAAGTTGTACAACATCCTTCATAATTGAATCCTTATTTAACAAGGGTTAATACTCTATACCTCTTTCTAGACCAATTGTTTCATGGAATTGTCTACAAAAACATATAAGGTAATAGGTTAGGAGGAATACCTATAAGATTGATGGTTGAAGGTTGAATGCATGCTTTATTGAATTTTTATCCAAGATGATCATAGATATCTTCCCTTTGGCTAGGGGGACGACCTATAAGAAACATAACAAGACCACAAAATAGCATTAATAATATAGGTTAGTGGACTGCCTAGCAAAATTCTAGATCTAGGAAGCGAGGTGCTTCTTAGGAGGTTGTCAATCCACTTTCAAAGACAATTTAATGCAAAAATACAATGAAATAAGGAAATCCTATTGTAGTTATACGATTTAGATATCTCGAATAAATACAATAAATAAATTTAATCTAACAGAAAAGTTATGATTAGATCCGGAGGTTTGGTTGGTTGTTCTGGGTTTTGCAAGTCTGATAGAGGTCTAATAAAGGGTCTAGGATTGATCAGGTGAGGTCTGGGTTGATTTTGGTTGATTGGAAGGCTTGCTGGTTAGAGGATATAAAATGACACAGAGACTGATATCAATCAGGTGACCGATTTTGGTATAGGGATGAAACCGATAATGCGGTAGGAGAAATCAATGTTGGTATGTGAAATAGGTAATAACTTAATAAAAATGGACTTTGGGCTTCTCTGTGATTACACAGAGAGTAAGGAGGGTGTGATTAGGCTCATAATATAATTGAGAAGCCTCAAGAATATAGAGGGAGAGGTCATAAAGGGTAAAAGGAATTTAAATGGTTGGGTTACTGGATTGGTCAAGATGGAGATATCTGGGTTACAACAGAAATCACAATACTGAAAGAAGAAAGATATCACTAATAAATTAAGCACAAATGATTAAATTCACATTACTCACTTGCTTCTATGAAGGTCTTGTGACCGAAGGTGGCTGGTGATTGATTGGTGATGTGATGGCTGGTTCATGCCTTGACAAGATAACCTTTGTGTTCATGTAGATACTCTAACGATCTAGAAAGGAATCCTTCGCTTGTGCTACTTTTTGGTGGTGTATAAACATCGCTTTTGATGAAGGAATTTCTTGAAAATCCTCACTTGATTGCAATAGAACTCCTAGAATTGAATGACCAACCCGTATAAAGGGTTGTAAAATTGTATATAAAGGAACCGATGGTGGTTTAGGTAACGACGTTAGCCGAGGATAAATTGGAGTCGGTTAGGGTGAAATAGTCCTATTTAACAAAAATAGGCCAATATTCCCATTTTGGCGTGATTTCATTTTTGGGTTTGCTTAGGGAAGTGGAGTTCACATGAGATAAGGCAGGAAGATCATAGAAGAAGTCAAGTTAGGTTTAGGAAGAAGTCATAATTAGTTAGGTTAAGTTAGTGACTCAACATTGGGAGTGATGACTTAGTACTGAGGGTGATGACTCGGCTTTGAGGCCGATGACTCGACCACCGTGAGTTAAATACCCTTGGAATAGATCCAGGTGAGGAGTGTCATGATGAGGTCGAGGTGTGAGGATTAAATCAACTTAATTAATATCATTACATTAATTAATAATGCGAGGATGAATATTAATATGGGGTAAAGGGGTCATGGTTGGTTAAATGCATTACGTTAATTAATTGAAGGGGACCAAAGGGAGTGTGACCCAAATTTGGTGTCTACACCAATCTAAGCATGTAGCATAGTTCAAATAGAGATACTCAATTTTAAAGACCTCCTATGGTTTTTGAAGATTTTGACTCACATTATCTTTCCTTATATTTTCAATAAGACGAGGGTTATCAATAAAGTTGAGCAATTCATATTAACCAATAATTTCAGATTCAAGTTCTCTAATATGAGATGTCACAATCGACCCATTACTACTCACTATTTACTATCAAACTTGGCTCCTTCTATCCCTTAAACATAATTTCCCCCTAATATTCTTCTTATTTATGAATTCTATAACCTCTATTTGACTTAAACATGCTCCAATACACTTGAATCGTCCATCAACGTTGGTTGTATAGAATCCTTTCATGACTAAAGGCTTGAACTCAGAACTAAACCCTTGAAACATGGTATTAGGATTAAAGTGACTTTGTTTTTACTTTTTAACTCAACAAACCTCTTTCAAATAACACAAAACTTGGAAACCACCTTGATCTTACATAGACCAACCTTCCCTCCAAATTTCACTTGTTTTTTATGGTTAAAACATAAAATATACTCCCTTTCCTCCCGACTAATCCCTAGCTCTATCTGAGAACTACAGAGTACATATTTTGCACAGAATATTCATTTTTTCTATTTCCAATCGTGAAAAACATGTAAAGAATATAAGATATCTATTAAAAACTTATTCATCTTCCTTAAGTATTGAAAATTCCCATAAATCATGAAACATGGCTAAAAACCCTTTTAACTAACCCTCAAGCTCGTCATAAGCACCGTGCAAGTCAAGTTACTCAACCAAACTCGGAGACCGTGAGATTGCGGTGAGGAGATGTCAGCGTGTAGAGGTAGGATTCCATCATTTCTTATTGTTTTGATTGAATTTTAGGTAAAATTGATAAAAATGGGGGTGGGAATGAAAAATTCAAAATGCAATGAAAAATGGAAGAATGTGGGTATGGGGAGGTGTAATGTAGTGTAATTAGGTGATAAAATGGAAAGGGGTGTGGTTGGGTGAGTTTTGGGTAGGTTTTAGGCTTATTTTAAAATTTGTTAGAAAATTGGGGGCGTGGGGTTTCGACTGTGGACCCAAACTAGAGACCAACATCGATCTGGTCATGACCGATGTTGGTCTATCATTCCAACATTGGTGGGAAAAGAGTCAATTGACATTGGTTTAAGGTGACCAATATCGGTCAATGTGACCAATGTCGGTCACTGTGAAAAGTGACCTAGTCTAAATAGGGTAGGTATAAAATAATAAAATTGGGTAAAACTAGAAATCAAAAGGTAGGTAGGTAGTGAATGAAGGAAACCGAGAGGGATGAGAGGTAAAATTAGGTGTGTGGGGGAAAATATAGGTAAATATGGGCAGGTAATAGCTGATGATTAGGTCATGGTGATGAAATGAGGGTGGGAACTTGGTAAGTTGGGGTAGAATAAATGATAGGTCAAAGAAGTAGCTAGGAAACAAAGAGGTAGGTAGAAAAATGTTGGTACAGGTTGTTGGTGGGGGTGGGGTAAAATGAAGAAAGTAGTTTAGTAATTGACATTGTTGAGTTTTATAGATGCAAACATGACATCAGTTGATGATGCGGACAAGTCCCACCATTATTAGGGGAGATACGACCCCACGTCACTGAGGAGGAGTGGACACACATTCGAGAGGTCGGTTTGGTGGGCATCAGCAAGATCAGTGGATCCGAAAAGATCATAGTCTCGTGGTCACTCTCATTGATAGATAAGATGTAACAACCAACACCTTTCACCTACCCACCAACGAGATGACCATCATATTGGAGGATGTATACATGGTTCCACAGCTTCCTATTATTGGTGAACTAGTATATTGGGTGTCAATAAATGGATTCTTCGAGGCGATGATTATAGTATTCAGGGAGATGGTGAGGGACCTGACTGAGCAGAGTGTTAGTCTAGTTTATGGGGTTATGTATGTTTCACACCTATAGAGACACGATTAAATGTATTGATGATGGTAGTGTCATTGCCAATCCAACACTATGATAATTCTCCGCTAGAACTCCTTGTGCTATGATTATTTACTAATGCACATCTTTTACTTTGGTGGAAGTAATCTGGAAACACAATAATAGACAAAACATAAGAATACCATAGACTATGATACAAAGGAATGCTGAAAAATCTGAAATATAAGTGTAAATTATATTATCAACATGAACTTGTTACAATCTCACCCATGAAGTGCTTCAAGTGTTACCAACTCAACTTGCCTTCCAACAATAACTATGAGAGAAACTTCACAATTACACCTCTTAATGGCTTCTTTAACACACCTTCTAAATGATGGCTTTCTTCACACACTTTCTCCTACAATATTTCTCTCTACTTCCTTCTATGCTAAATGAGGGGTGGCCTATTTATTTATAGAATTTTCAAGCTTATCCACCCTATCTCTAAGATAGGATAATAAATCTACTATGATGAATCATATCCCATACTTTAACTCTCATCTTTACATGTAGGCTTATCTCTTAAGATAAGATAAACCTTATCATTTCACATGGGTTCCACCTTTTTAGACTTTTTACAAATAAAATACAAAAATATTTATGATATCACTACTTGTCCTTATTACAAATATAAAATTTCTAATTCCTAATCATGAAAACCCTACTTCTCTACTTACCCTAACTTTGACATTTTAACATTACCGAACCACTTACGAAAAATATTTATTTTTTACCACAACATTCATATTGTACTTTGACTGTTACCGTACTATACATTATTGGCGGCATCGTACTGGTAACACCGTTATCTTCTATCGGATGCCACTACTAATTATACTTAACATCATCCTATTCCTAATACATACATTAATGAAATAGAAATTACGGAGGAAAATTTTAGTGTCGAAATCTTCCCCTTCTAGCTTCTACTCGTCCTCAAGAGTAGATTATTCTGTGCCTTGAAAATCTTTAACTTGTCGTGGTTGACCCATTTCGTAATGAGAGTACCATATAATTCCTCTAGTCGATATGTACCATTTTTATGCACAACTACAATATTTTAGGGTCTTGTCCATTCGGGAAGAAATTTTCTATGCCTTCTCTTTTTGTATCGAGAATCATATACTAGGACCAAGTCATTCACCTAAAATGGAGACCAGAGGATCTTTTGATCAAAGTACTCATTTTGCTTCATTTTCTTCTTATAACTTGTATCATTTGCTATTTCTCTCCTTTCCTCTAGCAAATGAAGATGTACCAACCTTTCCTTTACCGAATCACTTTCATCCATCCTTTCAGTTTTTAAGATTCTTATAGCGGGAATATCAAACTCAATAGAAATAACTAGATCAATGCCATAAGCCAATTGAAATGGGGAGTATCTTGTTGCTGACTTTGATGTTTCCTATATGTCCACAATGTTGCATGAATCCTTTTATCCCATTTATGTACCTGCAAAGCTACATCTTTTGCTAGAATTTGACATAACACATAATTTGTTTGCTCTACCTATCCATTTGTGCTTGGCTTGTAAGTTGTTTCCTTCCTGTGATTAATAGAAAACTTGTTTACTAGGGCTTCTACCACCTCATTAATGAAGTGGCTTCCTTGATTTGTTATAATTTCTAATGGAAAACCAAATATGGTGACAATGCGTTCATACATGAACCTTGCCACTTCATCCATGGAAGTTGTTTTCAAGGGCCTAGCTTCAACCCACTTGGTTAAATAATCTGTGGCAACTACAATATACTTATTTTGGCGTGGGGTAGTTGGAAGTAGACCTACAATATATATTCCCAATTTTCAAAGAGACAAAGTGGAATAATAGGTCATAATAGAGCTGATGAAGTCTTACGGTTTCTATGTGTTTGAAAAATATCACATGTCTTACAATAATTATAATAATCTCTAAAAAGAGTGGGCTAGTGATAACTTGCATCCAAGATCCTTCTTGCTGTGAGTTATCTAGAGAAGTGTCCTCCACATGTACCATTGTGGAATTCTTCCATTATCTTCTTACCTTGATCACATCTAATTTCCCTCTTGTATTGTCCATCGGACCTATCCGAAATAATACTCTATGAAAAATAGAATATTGACAACCGGATTGAGTAATCTTCCTCTCGGATTTGCATTGACACCATAAGAAACTTGAAATCATTCAGATAATTCCAAATATCTATGTATTCACTAGGGATTGTGTCAAGGGATAATAATGTTGCATCTAGAAATTATCATCATCACAAGATGAACCTAAACAATCACATGCTTGAGAGAGTGCATATGCATTGACATGCTTCTTTCTTGGCCCATCTATAATATCAAATTCAAATTCTCAGTAGCAAAATTATCCATCTTACTATCCTTTCGATGGGTTAGGCTTATTGAAAATATATTTTAGAGCATGATGATTTGTTACAACTATAAAATTCCACCATAAAAAGTAATTTCTAAACTTTTTTATAGTAAAAATGATAGCTAGACCCTCTTTTCAGATTCCATGATAATTTACCTCAAAGACTGCTCATTTGTCACTCCCAAAGTAAACTGGATGATCATTCCCATTTTTATCATTTTGGCTCAGAGTACTTCTTAGTGCTGTATCTGAAGCATCAATATACATAATGAATGGCTTGCTCGAGTCTAAATTTCTTAAAATAGGCGAACACACCAAAGCTTCCTTTAGTTGTTCAAAATCTTCATGTGCCTTTTTTCCTGGTTCATAAGTAATATCCTTCTTCAAGAATTGGGTTAGTGGCCGTGTAATCTTTGAGAAATTTTTGATGAACCTTCTATAGTAACCCACATGGCCTAAAAATGATCTCAACTTACTTCTATTCATAAGAAATAGTAACTCTTTAATTTTTGAAACTTTATTAGGATCGGTACTAATACCATCTCTGGATACAACATGCCCTAACAAAACACATTTAGAACATCCAAAGACACACTTTGTAGGGTTTAGTGAGGCTTGTGCTTCATCTAACCTTTGAAATTTTGTCTCCATCTAGTGCAGGTGGTCCATTTTTCTCCCATAGATGTAAAAATCATCCAAGAATACTCTGATGAAGCTTCCAATGTAGGGTTCAAACACCCTATTCATCAAGCGTTGAATGTTGTTAGAGCATTACACAACCCAAATGGCATAACTCTATAAGAAAATGTTCCCCAAGGAGTGGTGAACGTAGTCTTCAGCTGATATTTCTCTCGCTATACGAACTTGGTTGTATCTCGTTATAGCCATCTACAAAACTCTACACCCTTAACCTATTGCTTGTATTAGGATATGAGTAGTTGACTTGTGGCTTACCATATTATTTTATTATATCATTTATAATTTCTCATACTTAATAGGGCAGCCTTGGTGATGGCCATAGTATATGAATAGTATATATAGGGGATTATATGTAATATTTCATTATCATTTGAGCATTTGAGGCTTATTATATGGTTTGGAGGTTTCCTCCTTGAAGTGGCTAAGCTATTCTAATTGCATATTGAGATCATTATTTTGAAATATTGTGTTATTTGGTGTTCTATTGTTTCTCTTAATCTGAATTATACAAGTAATTTCACAAGTGGTATCAAAGTGCGATTCGGGCGAAATTAGGGTGAAAACCCTAATTTTTGTTTCCACCACATCTTGCGAACCAGAGAATTGGTGGGAGATATTTTTACTAAACTTGTGAAACATCAAGTAAAGTTCCTAGAAAATTTAAGACTTTTTTGGTTTATTTTGCAAAAGTTATTACAAATTTAGGGTTTTTCATAAAATCGCTCCCTATGATGCAAATTGTGGAAAAATTTCAATTTCTTTACATTTTCTAAAGGTCTAAAAATAATAGTATTAGTATCTTCTCTGTGGTTTTTCATGTTTGGCTGAAATTACATCAAAACCCTAAACCCTAAGGTTTGACATCATGACGGGGCCTTCCATAAGAGCAAAAAGAATCCGGTTACTTTCGGGTAAAACCCCATATAAAGATGGGGTAGTGATTGAAGAGATGGAGTCGAAGGGGTAAATACAGATTCCTCAAAGACTAGGGTTTACCTCGGTTGATCATAAAGTGAGCCAACTTGAGTATGAGTTGCGAAATGTACAATCTAAGATGGCCTTTAAATGAGACATAGCCCAAATCAATAATCAGTTGGATGATATCATGTAACATGTAAAGGGTAACCAAGATGACCCAAATCTGGTCCATATCAACCAAGGAGGACCTTCAGTTCAAAATCATGGACAAACTAACCATATTGGATCACTTTTCACATCCCATCGAATCAAACTTATTCCAATCACGGAACATGATGCCGAAAGTGGATATGCACAAATTTGATGGTAAGGATCCCTTGAATTGGATAAATCAAATGGAGAACTTTTTTAACTTACATCAAACACCATCAGGGAAAAAGGTGACATTGGCATCCCTATATCTTGAACCCGACCAATTTGTTTGGTATCGTTGGTTATGTGCTCAGAGGCAGAAGAATGGTCTAGGTGTCACTTGGACAGCTTTTACCGAGGAGTTGCAATTGCACTATAGTTGTAGTGTTTCGTAGAACTACTTTAGTCAATTAGCAAAGTTACGACAAACAAGATCACCAAAGATTATGTACATCAATTCTAAAACCTATCCTTAAGGGTGGAGAATATTCCGAAAGAGAATCAATGACCTGTTTCTTGGGGGTCCTAAGGACCACATCGAGCATGAGGTATGTATGTTTAATCCAATCAAGCTTTCTAATTCTATTATCATGACACGTCGTGTAGAGGAAAAAGTTCTTTGTAGTATGAGGCCACCTTTCATTAACACCGAGATCGTAGTATCTCTTCCCCTTCATTTACTAGGCCAATTAGATTGACTCTTCAACAAATGGAAGAAAAAAGAGCAAAAGGATTATGTTTTAATTGTGATAGAAAATATGGACCAGACATAAATGTGCTTTGAGAAGAAGTTGTTCTATATTGACAGAGGTAATGAGGATGATGAGGAAGCTACAATTATAGGAGAGGTTGAGGAACCAAAGAGAAGATGAATTAGAGGATCACCAACTTACAATTTCTTGCCATGCATTGTCGGTATTAGTACTCCTCAAACACTCAAGGTTATTAGCTATCTCAAAAAATAGAATGTGACGGTGTTGATTGACTTGGGAGTACTCATAACTTCATAAATAGTAAGTTTGTTGCCCGCTTCAATTGTTTTATTTACCTAGCTCCAGAAATGTAAGTTATGATTGCAGATGGTGGGACAGTCAAGTTGACAAGAAAGTGCCATAGTATCAATCTTTCCATGGGAGACTACACGTTAGACTCACCTATGTTTTCTATTTCTATAGGAGGGGCAGATATTGTTTTGGGGGTCCAATGGCTCACAACCTTAGGTATTATAGAGATGAATTTCCAAGAATTGTTCATGCGATTTCATTCAGATGGAAGGAAAATACAATTGAATGGGATGGTAGCTAAGTCTCCACAGATTATTAGCTCTCATCAGATGTAGAAGGTTCTCAAAAAGGAGTGGATGACTTTATAACAAAGCTATTTTCCATAGAAGTACAAAATACAAAGTCTTCAATGCCACCCAATCTTCGTAAGATTGTGGATACTCACTCATCCTGCTTTGATGCAATTCCAAAGGGACTACCACCGCTTAGGGATCATGATCATGCCATTCAGTTGATTCCAGGAGCCAAACACCTAACATCAGACCATACATATACCCATATTCCCAAAAAAGTGAGATCGAGAAAATGGTGGAGGAAATGTTGAAGGCAGGTATCATTAGGCATAGCCAGTGTATATTCTTCACCAGTGGTCATGGTACGTAAGAATGATGAAGCATGGAGGATGTGTCCAGATTACGAGAACTCAACAAGTACACCATCAAAGATAAGTTTCCTATTCCAAAGAATTGATGATTTACTTGATGAATTGCATGGTGTTGTTTATTTCACAAAATTAGATCTTCGTTCGGGGTACCATCAAATTAGGATAAAAGAGGAAGATGTTCATAAAACAGCTTTCAGGACTCATGAGGGCCATTATGAGTTTTTGGTAATGCCTTTTGGTCGTATAAATACACCCTCAACCTTTCAAAGCTTGATGAACACTATTTTTAGGCCGTTTTAAGGAAATTTGTATTAGTTTTCTTTGATGACATATTGATTTACAGTAAGACATGGGAAGAACACTTACAACATGTAAATAACGTGTTGAAGTTTTTGAGAAACATACTCTGTATGCAAATCCATCCAAATGTTCTTTTAGTGTACAAGAGGTAGAGTAATTGGGTCATATTGTATCCCATGAAGGCGTTAAAGTTGATCCTCATAATATCAAAGCTATGGTGGAATGGCCAAGGCCCAAAACTCTCAAAAATAGTCATGGGTTCCTAGGACTAATAGGGTACTACAAAAGATTTGTGCAGGGGATATGGTAGAATAGAAACCCCACTCATTGCATTGCTAAAGAAGGATGCCTTCCATTGGACAGACATAGCCACTAAATCCTTTGAGCAAATTGAAGGAAGCCATTTACAAGACTTCCCGCTTTGGCTACTCCCAACTTCTCAAAAACCTTCATTGTTGAATGTGACGCTTCAGATCGTGGATTGGGAGTAGTTCTAATGCAAGAAGGAAGACCAATTGCATTTAAGAGTTTCCAATTCAAAGGAAAAGATCTGCTCAAACCTATTTATGAGAAAGAAATGATGGCTATTCTTCATGCATTCAAGCAATAGAGGCCCTATCTCATGGGTAGACACTTCAAGGTAAAAACTGATCATGATAGTCTCAAATACTTTTTGAGCAAAGGTTATCGTCTGAGGAACAAAAAAGTGGGCAAAAAATTTTTTGGGTTATGATTTTGAAATCATATACAAAAAGGGTAAAGAAAATGTAATAGCTGATGCGTTGTCTAGAAGGGATACATCCACAAATGCCTTACTATGTGGAATGTCCATGTTGATGGCTGATTGGGTGGATGAAGCAAGATTGGAATGGAATCAAGATAAGGATACACAACCTCTCGATACAGAATATCAAACAAGGATCTATGACATCTAACAAATTTGAGTGGAAAGGTAATGCCCTATGGTACAAGGAGATGCTATACTTGAGTAAATATTATGAGTTGAAGCATAAGATTCTTGCAGAGCTACATGCCTCACCTGTTGGAGGACACTCTGGGTTTTTGAAGACATATCATAGAATAAAAAGAGAATTATTTTGGGAAGGACTTAAGGGGGATGTGCAAAAGTTTGTATCGAGTGTTTAGTGTGTCAACAGAACAAAGGGGAAACAATTAAGACACCAGGTCTGTTGCAACCCTTACCAATTCCTAGCCAAAGATGGGAGGAGGTCTCCATGGATTTCATCACCGAATTTCCTTGTTTAGAGGGTAAGAATGTTATTTTTGTGATTATGGATAGGCTCACAAAATATGCCCATTTTGTGCCCTATGACATCCATTTGCAGCCAGTATAGTTGCAACTATTTTTTGGAGACAGTTCAAAGTCTACATGGAACCCCAAAGATAATTGTAAGTGATCGTGATCCTATTTTCACAAGTAATTTTTGGACGGAATTATTTTCATGTTTGGGTACTCAGCTAGGTCATAGTTCATCTTATCATCCTCAACCTAATGGGAAAACAAAAGTGGTCAACAAATGCTTGGAGGGGTATTTACATTCTTTTGTATTAGATAAGCAGGAAAGGTGGATTAAATGGCTACCATTGGCGTAATGATGGTATAAGACATCTTTTCATACCTCTTCTCAAATGACCCCATTTTTAGCATTATATGGTTACCATCCACCTTCTATCACTTCCTCTTTGAGGGTACAAACTAAGGTTAGAGATGTTGAGGAACACATTCAACATCAACAATAGGTTTTGGCTAGTTTGAAGGAGAATTTAGCACTAGCACAAAACAAGATGAAACAACAAGCAAATCAACACCGTAGTGAAAGACATTTTGAAATTGGTGACTAGGTTTTTGTACGTCTCCAACCTTACAAATAGATGTCCCTAAAGTAGTAAAGAAAGGAAAACAAACTTGGTCCTAAATATTATGGCCCTTATCAGGTTCTACAGAAAATTGGTAGTGTTGCTTATAAACTAGAGTTACCTCCATCTTCACACATACACCCAGTATTCCATGTTTCATGCCTGAAGAAGGTTATTGGATAGAAATTTGAAGCCCAGACAGAGTTACCAGAACTTGACAAGGAAGGAAGAATCATTTTGGAGCTAGAGAAGATTCTACAAACATGTACTAAGAGGCTGAGAACTAGAGACATTAAGGAATATCTGATCAAGTGGAAGAATCTGAGCATAGAAGACGCCACCTAGGAGGATGAAGGTTTTCTGCAGCAACATCCAGATTATTCAACGTTGAGGACAACGTTGGTTTGAAGGGGAAGGGCATGCTACGCCCTTAACCTATTGCTTGTATTAGGATATGAGTAGCTAACTTGTGGCTTACCATATCATTTTATTATATCATTTATACTTTCTCATGCTTAATAGGTTGGCCTTGGTGATTGCCATAGCATATAAATAGTATATATAGGGGATTATAAGTAGTATTTCATTATCATTTGAGCATTTGAGTCTTATTATATGGTTTGGAGGTTGCCCCCTCGAAGTGGCGAAGCTATTCTAATTACATATTGAGATCATTATTTTGAAATATTGTGTTATTTGGTGTTCTATTGTTGTTCTTAATCAAGTATACAAATTTTTTTTTCATTACAAAAACTATAACACTCCTTTCCAGCTTACTTCTTCTAAGATCAGATCCGAGAATGGAAGAGGGTAGTGATCCTTCCTTGTTACCTAGTTGAGCTTTCTATAATCAACACAAATACGTAGCTTCCCATTCTTTTTTATTGAGATCACAATGGAAGAAACCCATTCTCAATTCTCCACAAAGAAATATGAATCTTGCATCAAGCAACTTATCTATTTATTCTTTTACAGCCTTGGAAAATTAGGATTCATTCTATATGGCATTTATTTTATGTGCTTAGCGCCATCTACTAGCTCAATAGAATGTTCTACCTAACTTACTTGACGAAGTTCCTTGTAATCAAAATTGAATAAGTGCATGTACCTTTGAAAGAACCGGAGGTAGGATTCCTTCTCACTCTCCATCACAACATCACCAATATTTATTTTCCGGAGATGATCATCAATTTGTTATTTATATAATTTTATGGGTTCATGAGTCGGTGTGACTGGAAGGATATCCATGACTGAAACATCAACCTCATTTCCTTCATCTTCTATGTCCACTTCATTGGTACTAGAGTAATCGAGGATGTATAATCATCGGTTTCATCACTTGAACCCATAAGTTCTTCCTTATGATGCCGAGGGATCACATTTATCTTAACCCTCTCTTTATCATGTCTAAGTGTCACGAATCCTTCATTCCATTAGTTTCTTGCACGAACTCTCCTTGACTATGGCCTTCCCAATAACATTGGGTACGTAACGGTACCATTCTTCATCACCTAAAATTATACCACACATACAACACCCATAACAGATATTGCCACATCTGAAACACCACCTTTTGGTTTAGTTTTTCCTTATTTAATGACCTTAACATAAGTGTTAATGGTCGATCGCTTTTAAACCCAACATATTCATTACAGACTCGGTCATTACATTAACTACAACACCTCCATCTACTAAGACATCATGAATTGAAATACTATTACATAATACCTCAACTTATGGAGTGTAGGGATCCGCCTCTACTTCCAACACAGGACCTCAACCTCTTTCCTTTGCAAGCATCGAGTCCACTTCACAGCTCTTGCCTCTTCTTAGAAGACATAGCAAGAAGTTGACCATATTTAATATTTTCAGCCTTTTGGACAGATCTTCTAGGATGGAGTATGTTCCTTGCCCCCGTGAAATCGAAAAATCCCGCACACCCAACTTTCTTCTCCTATGTTTCTTGCTAATTTTTCTTCCATCTTTTTAGGATCATTTCCATCTTGGTTATCTTTTTCTTTCTTTCTTTTTGTCACAATCACATCTACTTCATTATTTATACTCCTATTTACTACATAAAAATAATTCATAGGTGTTTTTCCTTTATCACTATCTATTGTACCCGTATGTGGAAGCTCTATCAGGACAATTACACTTATAATGGCCCTTCTAATAAAAAACATAACATACTACTTCAGTTATATTTCTTTTTGGACCCCTATCTCCCTGGGAATTTTGGGAACTAAATTCCTTTCCTTGAAGAAGATTAATAGTTAACTAGCCCATCTTCCTAAGGAGATCTTCATACTCAATGGAGGTACTAGAGGGAATATTTTTGCTCACCAAAAGTGGTGGTGTCTGGACCAAAGGTGTTGGTGTAGGCTCCACCTTGATAACAAATTCTTTGGGCTCCTCTTCCATGCTTTTTTCTTTCCTTTTAACAATCTCTTTTTCTTATTCGAGGGTTTTTGGGCGGTCATAATTCACTTATTGTCTAATCTCTGGCTTCATCCCAAGAATGAAGTACTTACAGAGGAGATTATCTATACCATTCATCAACCCATCCACTAATCCTTCCTTTCGTATTCAGCATCGAGCTTTCTCCTTAACTCCAGAGAACAAACATGATAATATCTAAGTGGAAAGAGAACACAGAGCTTTGGGAATACCTACAAATCGGGGGCCTGTCTAATTTCATTGAAAGGATCCAAGGCTTCGACCAAGACATCTCTATCAAATTCACCCGGGGTTGGAAGAACAGAATAGTCAAATATAGTAACATGAAAATGGAAATCATAGAAGAGCTCATAGCTCAGATCACGGGCCTCAGCCTGGAAGGCACAAAATTTTTCAATAAGAAGGTAGACAGGGAGGTTGAAACCAAGAAATTTTTGGAAGAGGGAGAGAATCTTGAGTTCGTGACTACTGGCCTCAAGGTGGAGTCGATCCCTGAACCGTTTGCTGAACTAGCCAAAATGGTGGTAAGGTATGTTACCCTTGAAGGAAGATATGTGACTATACCTCAAAAACATCTGATTTTTCTGAATCATTTTCGTAGAAATAACATTATCATCTTTCCTCATTATCTGATTAACTCTCTGGAGAAATCTATAAGGGAAATTCAAAGCCACTCTAGGGCTGTCCCTTTACACCAGGGCCTTATCCTCTTGATTCAATGCCATTTCTCCAGCTGCCCTCCCGTGAATCCTATCCCACCTCCCTCCTCCATAACTACACCTGCCCACACTGCTTCCACTCCCCCTGCTAAAAAGAAAGAATGACGATGCGACCTCCAGCAAGAAAAGCAAGAGCCTCAAAGCCAAAATCCTTGCTTCCCAACGAGTCCTAAGGAGCCACAAGGACTTAGAACTAGCTGAAAACCTCCTACATATCAGCAGGCCGGTGGAGGAGCCCAAAGAGGAGGAATTGCTGGATAGGGTGGACAGATTAGAAAAGGAGCTTCAAGAGCTCAAAGGGGCTATAAAAAACATGGAAAAAGCTAAGGGTAAAAGGATCCTTCAAAGTGAGGAGGAAAAGGGGGTTATTGGTGAAGTCTTCAAGAAACTACAGTCCCTAGATGGCAGATTGGGGAATGCTAAAAGCCAAAATGACTGCATATTGTCTGCCCTCAAAAGCATTTACAACTTCATTGAGCAACATGTCCACAGTGTTTGCAGTTTAAGTGGGATCAATGAGGACATATGGGGCCCTAAAGAGAAAAGGGACATTGCAATTGCCCAAGCTAATTTACAAGACCCCTCTCAAGCCACTACCATTGCCTTCTTCATGTCACTGCAGGCTATCAAGACCAAAATTGATAGAGCCATCAAGTAAAGGGCTGTTGTGATGTTGTTTTTTGGCTGCGATGTGGCAGTCATCGGGCGGTTCTGGAGCTGTTTTGTGGCGAGGATTCTTATGTTGTTTCTCTTTTGGTTCCTTTTTTATCTTGCCTTCTTTTCTCTGGATCTTTGTACGTTTAGATCCTTTTTTCTCCTATATTGTAATATCTTTGGCTGTTGAGCCTTCCTTGGTTGGCTTTTTTGCCCTTCTCTGGGCTGCTTCTCTCATCTTTACTATCTGGCTTTTGAGCCCTTTTGTATATAGGGTATAGTCCCTTCAAAACTATTTTCCCTTAATAAAAAATATATCCGATCTTCTCCTTCTCTCCTTGGCTAGCTTTGTGATCTCAATTATGAGATCTCGCATATTTTTGTTCACAAAATTCTCAAGAAAACTTCTAGTTAATAAATCCCATGAGTTTTTCACATTATCACCTAGTGTTTCAAACCACCTAAGGGCTGAACCATTCAAAAAGGTATGAGGCCATTACAAATGTAAGATTGTTTGAATTTTTGAATGAAAAAGGGATAATCTTTGTTAGATTGGGCTGAAAAAGAAGAATATTTTCTATTTTCAAAAGTAACCATAGTGAAATACCAACCCACAAGTACAATCAACAAGACTTATGTGCACAAATATTTGGAATCACTATAATAGAAAGTGACTATACACCTTTCTACGGTAAAATAGGAATGCCCATGGTAAACTTATATTTACTATGATAAAACTTGACTTATCATGTAGTAAATACTATTCACAAGAAAAAGTTAAGTTATCATGTGGTAAATACTATTCACGGTAAAAAATGACTTTCTTGTGGTAAATATTATTCACGGTAAAAAATGACTTTATCGTGGCAAATACTATTCATGGTAAAAAGTGAATTTACTATGGTAAATACTATGCATGGTAAAAAATGACTTTACCATGGTAACAACTATGCACTAGAAAATAAGGTTTGTTAGGTTGTGGAGCCTATTTTTTATGTGTGGAAGTGTTGAAGACCGTACATTAAGAGTACTCGTACATTTTCATGTATTATCGTCAGGGTTCGGGCCGGGCCGCCCCCCGTGTCAGGTTCTGTGCATAGCCCCTAATTTTTTTTTTTTAGGCGTAAATTTTTTTGGCCTCGAAAAATGCACCCGACATATCGGAAACATGCTTTTCTCATATGGGTGAGTTTTTTTGACCCATAGGTTTATGGGATGGGTTTTTCCCATGGTTTTGATACCCACGGTTTTGTAAAACTGCTTAAGCAGTTGTCTATTTATATGGTCTTATGCATATGATAGATGTACAAGCAAATGTATTGTAGATGTGTTTTGAATTCGGCTGTGAATTCTGTAGAGTTTGTTGAGCATAGCTCCAAACGGATTTGAGTATTGTATTGAGAGAGATCGGTAGCTTGTAATAAAATCTGAGCAAGTGATTCTTGGTGGACGTAGCCCAAATTGGGTGAACCATGTTAAATACTGTCTCTTTGTGTTGTGTTATTTTATTCTGCAATTTTATTTGAGATCTGTAATAATTTTTGCATATTAGTTTCTACTGTTGCGATTTTGTGAGGGATTATTCCGCATATTTTATCCCTTATTTCCTAACAATTGGTATCAGAGCCTGGTTTGGTTTGCTGAAGTGTTGAATCGCAGGGAAAGTTTTTAGCTTGAGTGGGAGCTATGGCAGATGAAGGAAGATCTAGGGTTGATAAATTCAACGGGCAGAATTTCAGTCTTTGGAAGATGCAGATGGAAGATTACCTTTATCAGAAGGATCTTTATACTCCGTTGTCTAAGAAGGTGAACAAACCCTTGAGTATGACAGATGCGGAATGGGATTTGTTGGATCGGAAGGCACTTGGAACGATCCGGCTGAGTCTTGCATCTTTGGTATTATTTAATGTTTCAAAGGAAAAGACTACAAAAGATCTAATGGATGTATTAGGAAGTTTTATGAAAACCCTCTCGCCTCTAATAAGATATTTTTTTAATGAAAAAATTGTTTAATATGAAGATGTCTCGAGAATAGTTCAAGAATGATCATTTAAATGATTTCAATACGGTAGTGAATATGCTAGCTTCTACATTACAATAGAATTTGATGAAGAAGTTAGGGCTTTATTAATTCTGTGCTTTTACCCGAGAGTTGGAATAGCCTGGTAATGGCTATAAGTAACTCGGTTCCAGCTAACTCAAAGTTAAAGTTTGAGGATGTTGTAGGGGTTATTCTAAGCGAGGAAATGCGAAGAAAAATCTCTAGGGAATCTTCTACTTCAGGGAATGCTTTGACAGTGGAAACTAGAGGGAGATAAAACAATAGAGGAAAGCGTGGAAAATCAAAAGATCGGGCAAGGTTAAAATCCAAGAACAAGATTGTATGTTGGAATTGTGGAAAGCCTGGGCATGCAAAGAAGGACTGGGAGCTTCGGATAAGAAGAAACAACAAGAAGAAAACAAGGAGGCAAATGTGGCAACGGGTAATGTATGTCGATGCTTTGATTCTTTCTTTGTACAAATATTACAATCTTGGGTTTTAGATTCAGGGGCTTCTTTCCATGCTTCTCCACATAGACATTATTTTGTTGATTATGTTCAAGGAGATTTTGGGCATGTTTTTCTTGGTGATGATGAGCCTCATGCAGATAGTTGGAAAAGGTTCTGCTGTGTTAAGATGTAGAATGAGAATACTTGGCTATTGAAGGATGTCGACATGTGCCTACATTAAGATGAAATTTGATATCGGCAGGGCAATTGGGAAGTGATGGTTGTAGATCGTGATATTTACAATAGACTCTTGGAAGGTTACCAAGGGTGCTCTTGTGGTGGCAAGAGGTAAGAAGGTTAGAACCTTGTATTTAACCACCGATAGTACTAATGATTGTAATCTTGTGGCTTCGATGCGATACAACATTATGGCACTATAGGCTCGGTCATATGAGCCATAAGGGCATGAACATCATAAAGAATAATTTGCCTGGATATACGTAAACAAGTTTTAATTTCTGAGAATCATATATGGGAAACGGAAGCGAGTAAGGTTTCTCAAGGTTGGACCTACAAAGAAAGAGAGTAAGTTAGAGCTGGTGCATTCTGATGTGTGGGGTTAGCTCAGGTATCATCTCTTGGGGTTTAAGTTATTATGTTACTTTTATTGATGATGCAACAAGGAAAGTTTGGGTTTATTGTATTAGAAACAAATCTGATGTATTTGACACTTTTGTTAAATGGAAAGCCTTGTAGAGAATGAAACAGTCTTAAGCTAAAATGTCTCAGTCGATAATGGAGGGGAGTATCACAAAGAAATGAATTTGATGATTACTATTCTAAGAATGAATCCATGAGAAAAGACGGTTCCAGAACTAGCAGTAGAATGGGGTATCAAAAAGGATGAACAAAACAATAATGGAACGTGCTAGAGCATGAGGTTACATGCAGGACTGCCTCTTTCTTTTTAGGCAGAAGTGGTGAGCACAACTGTGTACTTGATAAACAAAGGACCCTCAAGTGCCTTAGATGGAGGCATACCTGAGGAGGCTTGGTATGGTAAGAAATTTGATTATTCATTTCTTAGAGTCTTTGGATGTGAGGTGTTTGTTCACATAGACAAGGATGATAGGACTAAGCTAGAGGCTAAATCAGAAAAATATACTTTCATTGGTTATGGTGGTGATGACTTTGGATATAAATGTTGGAGTATTAAGGAAAAGAAAATCATTCGATCTAGGGATGTGGTCTTTAATGAGAAAGTCATGTATAAGCAGCAATTGCAGGAAAACAGGAAGAATCCAAGAAAGAATATGCAAGTGGTAGAGGATCTTCTAGATGGGAAAGTGACACATGAATTAGTTCAGAACCCCTCAACAGAACCCCAAACTCCTATATTAAGGAGGTATTCTAGGGTAAGAAGAGAACTTGAACATTTTTCTCCTTCTCTTTATTATTTATTACTCACTAATAGTGGAGAACCAGAGAGCTTTGATGAAGCAATGCAGGTAGATGCCAGGAAGAAGTGGGAGCAAGCCATGGATGAGGAGCATCAGGTTCTCATGGAGAACCAGACATGGGATTTGGTAAAGCTACCCGAAGGAAAAAGAGCATTACAGAATAAGTGGGTGTTTAGAGTCAAAGAGGAAGAAGGAGGCAAGAAAAGATACAAGGCCCGGTTGGTGGTCAAGGGGTTTGCACATAAAAAAGGTATAGATTTTGATGAGATTTTTTCTCCTGTAGTAAAAATGACTTCTATCAGAACTGTTCTTGGAATAGTGGCAATAAAAGACTTGCACTTAGAAAGCTAGATGTAAAGACTACATTTCTCCATGGTGATTTGGAGGAGGATCTATATATGCAAAGAAATAGTAAGGATATGAAGTCAAAGGTAAAGAGGAGATGGTGTGCAAACCGAAGAAGAGCTTGTATGGCTCAAACAAGCTCCACGTCAATGGTATAAGAAATTTGATAGCTTCATGATGGAGAAAGGTTATATCGATGCCATTCTCGACCATTGTGTGTATATAAAGAAATTTGAGGATGGAAGTTATATTATCCCGTGTTTGTTTGTTGATGACATGTTGTAGGTAAAAACATGCAGAAATAAAAGTACTCAAGAAGCAAAATAAGTGAATCATTTGCTATGAAGGATTTGGGTGCAACCAAACAAATCCTTAGTATGAGGATATCTCGGGATAGGAAGGAATAGAAGTTGACTTTATCTCAGGAAGAGTACATTAAGAAGGTCTTAGAGAGGTTTAATATGCAGGATGCTAAACCGGTTGGGACTCCTTTGTGCCATTTCAAGTTATCAAAGGAGTAGTGTCCCAAGATAGAGCAGGAGAGAAACCAAATGTCTAAGGTACCTTACTCATCAGCAGTTGGCAGTTTGATGTATGCTATGGTGTGCACTAGGCCTGATATTGCCCATGCAAAGGGGGTGCTTTGTGAGTAGATTTATGAGTGATCCGTAAAGAGCATTGGCAAGCAAGAGAAAGTGGATCCTTCGGTATTTGAGAGGGACCATGGGGAAAATTTTGTGTGCTAAAAGGATCAAACACCACTTTACATGGTTATGTAGATTCGATATGGCTGGAGATGTAGACAAGGAGGAGCACGACAGTTATATTTACACCGTAGGTGGGACAAAGCAAAGGAGTTGGATTTCACGACTACGAAGCCGGTGGCTTTGTCAACCACAAAGGCTGAGTATGTTGCTGCCACAGAGGCAAGAAAAGAGATGATTTGGTTACAACAATTGCTTGAGGAGTTAGGGCATAAGCAGGAGGAATGTAAGCTACATAGTGATAGTTAGAGTGCTATACACCTAGCTAAGAACTCTGCTTTCCACTCTAGGACAAAGCATATACAATTAAGGTACCATTTCATCAGGACAACTTTGGAGGAAGAGAAGTTGAAGTTGGAGAAGATTCATACCAGTCAGAATCCTGCAGACATGATGACCAAGGTGGTCACAAGGGAAAACTAAAGTTGTGTTCAGCTTTGGTTGGTCTTCATAGAAACTAGTGAAGGGTTGAGAAGCTTGCTCAGAGGAAAACTAGTCTCCAAGTGGGAGATTGTTAGGTTGTGGAGCCTATTTTTCATGTGTGAAAGTGTTGAAGACTGTACACTAAGAGTACTGTACACTTTTCATGTATCCTCACTGGGGTTCGGGGCCGGGCCGGCCTCAGTGGGGGTCCGGGCGTAGCCTCGAATTTTTTTTTTTTTAGGCGTAAAATTTTTGGCCTAAAAAATGCACCCGACATATCGGGAAACATGATTTTCTCATATGGGTGAGTTTTTTGACCCATAGGTTTATGGGACGGGTTTTTCCCATGGTTTTGATACCCACGGTTTTGTAAAATTGCTTAAGCAGTTGTCTATTTATATGGTCTTATGCATATGATAGATGTACAAACAAATGTATTGCAGATGTGTTTTGAATTTGGCTGTGAATTCTGTAGAGTTTGTTGAGCATAGCTCCAAATGGATCTGGGTATTGTATTAAGAGAGATCGGTAGCTTGTAATAAAATCTGAGCAAGTGATTCTTGGTGGACGTAGCCCAAATTGGGTGAACCACATTAAATACTGTCTCTTTGTGTTGTGTTATTTTATTCTATAATTTTATTTGAGATCTGTAATAATTTTTGCATATCAATTTCTACTGTTGTGATTCTGTGAGGGATTATTCCACATATTTTATCCCTTATTTCCTAACAAAGGTTACCCTCCAAATGATTTCGACTAAGTGGGAATATCTCTCTAGAAACTCCACCAACGAGGAATAGTCCCAACGGAACCAAAATGTCATCACCAATCCGACACTATGATAATTCTCCATCAGTGAACTCCTCGTGCTATGATTATTTTCTAATGCATAACTTTTATTTTGGTGGTAATAATCTTGAAACACAATAACAAACAAAACACAAGAATACCATAGACTATGATACAAAGGAATGCCGAAAAATCTGAAATATAAGTGTAAATTAAATTATTAATATGAAATTATTACAATCTCACCCATGAAGTACTTCAAGTGTTACCAACTCCACTTACCTTCTAACAATAACTATGAGAGAAACTTCACAATTACACCTCTTAATGACTTCTTTAACACACCTTCTAAATGATGGCTTCCTTCACACACTTTCTCTTACAATATTTCTCTCTACTTCCTTCTATGCTAAATGAGGGGGGTGGCATCTCTATTTATAGAATTTTCAATCTTATTCACCCTATCTCTAAGATATGATAAGAAATATACTATGACGAATCATATTCCATATCTTAACTCTCATCTATACATGTAGGCTTATCTTATAAGATAAGATAAACCTTATCATTTCACATGGGTTCCACCTTTTTAGACTTTTTACAAATAAAATATAAAAATATTTATGACATCACTCCTTGTCCTTATTACAAATATAATATTTCTAATTCCTAATCATGTAGACCCTACTTCTCTACTTACCCTAACTTTGACATTTTAACATTACCGAACCACTTATGACAAATATTTACTTTTTACCACAACATTCCTATTGTACTTTGACTGTTACCGTACTATACATTATTGGCGTGTCATACCGTAGCACCGTTATCTTCTATCGGACGCCACTACTAATTATACTTAACAACATCCTATTCCTAATACATACATTAATGAAATAAAAATTACAGAGGAAAATTTTAGTGTCGACGGTAGCGGTGGGGTGCTATGTACTTCCTGATTCAGAGGGTGGTCAGTTTCCCAGAGGACTGATGGGCGTATTGTGAGACATGATAGAGGATTGAGTTTTATTTACATGAGAACTTACGTATTTAGTGTAACTATACAAGGAGTTATGTGCTTACCAGAGGATGTGACGTTATATTATCTGTTGTTCCTTCGTGAATCTTTGCAATGTTGGGCGTACGAGTATATTGTGATAATATGACCACAAGGACTACCAGTACCATATTGGCACCGTGGAGGATAGAGGGATGGTCATAGGAGGTGGGTGGCCATAGGTGGTCACCCTTGAGTAGAGGAGGTAGCTCATGACACATTATACTATAGGAAAAAGCTAGAGGGATTGTATGCGATGGACATAGTCTGGTGGCCCTATGTCAGTTTCCTAATGTTTAGAGGAATGGCCCTGTAGCTACATGGTCTTCAGTTATTATGGTGGATATAGGGCAGACATGTCGGTGAACACGAGATCATACTAGTTGACAGATTCTGACGATAATTCACATTAGAATAGGATGTGCCGCCACCTTTCCCACAAGATCGTAGCGATGATGTGGAGAGACCTCTATCTCTAACCCAACCCACAGACCCCATAGGATAAGAGGAGATGTCGGTGGATGGGAGATTAGACGATGTAGGGACCACAATGGCATATAGACAAAGGTGGTGGCGGTAAGTTACATGTAATACCACCATGGTTAGGTCAGCTGAACTTAGCCGTGATGGTTCGAGGATTCCATTCAGGAAAGGTGACCACATTGGGAGTTCATTGAAAATGGCACAAGCACAGTAGTTACCTTGATCCGGGCAAGTGACTACACTATAGGGTTAGTTGATCGCTGCTGTACAGCACATGCATAGCTCCAAAGTAGGGGATGGTGTATAAGTGACAACATTACGAGGCATAGGTCACATGATTACATGGACAAAGTAGCATCATAGGCATAGGTTGTGGCCTTACAGGCCTAGGTAACTACACAGGTACCCACACATGCACCGGACATGGTTCCATAGTACATGCACCTGCGCACTCAGAAAGGGTCCACTTTTGGTGAGGCGAGTCTACAAGTGGTAGTTAGGCCAATGGCACCACCGTAGACCGTATCCATGGCGAGGTTCAGGGATTTCGTGAATGAGGCTCACTATTACGAGGACCATTTAGCCACTACAAGTATTGATGCGCCTTCATATGCTAAGCATCAAGAATAGTTGGTAGCCAATGAGCGACGTAATCCGAGACTCACAACTCATGTAGCATAGGGCTCATCGGCCCTAAAGATAGGGCCAGGGTGAGGTTACTAGTTATCAAAGACCAGGCCGATAGAGGGAAAGGAGGAGGAGATGGAGGCCAGGTAGGGAGCAGCAAAGGGTGGAGAGATGATGGCAGGGTGATTGATTGGTAGGGAGGAGGAGGAGACATGTGAGATTGGAGAGGAGGGCATCAAGTGGGGATGATTGGTCATTGTATGTGATATTGTACCATCATTTTGATTTTTGATATATATACCGACTTGCATGTCGAAGATGCAAGATTGTACATGAGAGTTTTGAGATACTGATATTTATTTATATTTGTGTATATATGTATTGATACACAAACACTCTCATTATATAGTTGATGATGTTTTTGGATGGATGATGTACTTGTGTTAATTTTCATTGCTATTGTATATCATGGAAACTAGTTGAGGTAGGCATGATGGAGTCGAGGTCATATAGGCATGGTTGAGTCAAGGTAATTTCCAAGCTACGAATTTTATGGAAATAGTGTATTGTTTGTATGTTTTTTTAAGATTTCAAATGTTTGATATCATGGAAAATATTAAGTGAGTTCTCAAATATGGATATGGTGATAAAATGGAAAGTATGATGAAACAATGCATGTTTTCATGATATATTAATTTCCAAGTTTTTAGCGTGTATGGAAACTAACTAGGGTAGAATATGAACATAAAAAGGGGGGAAAATAGTTAGGGGTAAAGGTATAGAAGGGGAAAGGATGGAAAAAGGTAAAAATATGGCTGAGCTAACTTACAAGGCCCCTCTTCCCTCGGAGTGCTGCCTACATAGCCTTGACAAAAAGGGGCCTCAGGCCAATGTAGTTCTCCCTTAAGCTAGGGAATAATATAATGAGGTAGATGAATGGGTTGGTAGGTTTTAGGCATGATCGATTCTAGGTCACTTAGGTATGGTTGAGTCGAGGTTGAATAAGTAGAATGCAAGTGTCGAAGGTCCAGTCCTGTGTAGCAGAAGAAATAAGTAAGAAAAGAGGTAAAAATTAAAAATAGGTGAAATGCTAACTAATTGGTGAGAACCATTATGGGTCTATTATACCAAAAGATCCACTTATGAATGTAAGACCCTAAAGGCATTGCATGATTGACTATTCTAAGGGTGAAAAAATTTACATGATCACAAAATGTCGTATTTGTGGCATGTCCCTTGAGTAGGTATAAAATTAAAAAGAAAAGAAGGTGAGGTGAGGTGGTTGTTTAGCATAACCTTGTTGTGAGACAACATGCCTCTTCTGCAAGATACCCAAAACCAAAATAGGCAAGTCCATGACAAAAAAATTATATTTTTCTTTTTTATTTTACTTTTTAATAGATTGATCGATGCGAGAAGTCTATGTGGGATGAATAAAATGAATCCTTGAGGTCTTCGTGAAGTTGATCAATGTGGGAAGATTCAAAATATTTTTATATTTATTTGCTCGGTAATAAATCTGTTTCACTCGGAATGTTTTGGCTTCTGGGAATAGAGTTGCTTCTATCCTTTCATTCCTTTTAGAAACAGATGAGGTTAGGGTTAGGAGGAATACCTGTTGAATGTCGAGATGGTGTGCGCGTCTACCGTAGAGAAAAATCAGTTGGCTGCGAAGAACTCCTTTTTGTCTTGGAAGGACTACCTGCAAATAAGAACACAAGACCACAAGATTTTAATTAGACAATAAATGAGGGAACTGCCTTGGGCCTAGGAAATATAAAACTTCCTTTCGAAGGTGGTCAGTTCCCTTGCTAATATGAATTAACACAAAAGACTGCAAAATATCAATTAGATTACTTGGTTGAAACTAGTAAGAGAAGGCTGGTTTTCTGGTTTTGATCGAGAGGAACCGATGCTTGATTCTTGATAACCGATGCGATTACTAATAACCGATACTGGTGGGTCTTCTTAGTAGCTATGGTGTTTTGTAAGGCTGGTTTATGGATGATATTAGGAAATGGGATGATTAGAAGCAAAAGAATAATAGTTAGATGCAATGACACGTTGGGTAGTAGATTCAGAGACGGATTTAGGAGGACTGAAATTCACAGAGCATAAGAAATGTTATAACAGAGGACATGCAAGATGTGACTTACTGGTTTTGACAAAGATGCAAGTTGATCTCCTTGGTTGTAAACACTTCGGTTTCTTTACTCGTCTCTGCTTGATTAAATGAAGATCTGGACTCTGTTTCTCGCTCCCAATGCTCTCTGTTGATCCAGAAATCCTTCGACTGATCCCCAAAATGAATTTCTGATCCGTTGTTTTGGTTTGGGGAGCCCATTTACAGGGAACCGATGGCGGTTGCGTAACCGACGGCGGTCGAGTAAGAACCGGCATCGTAAGGAAAAAGTAGGCTATTTTTAGTAAAATAGCCCACCTTCCCCGCTTTCTCCCGAGAGATCGATTGCATGGCTTGGTCAAGTGGCTAGAAGGTCGGCTTTGGGTGCGAGCAAGGAGGCATTAGTTATGGATGTGAGTCTAGACCAAGTCATGGGTCTTAATTAGGTTAGTTTAGGGTTAGAGCTAGGTCATGATGAGGTGGCAAAGTGAGGTGGCGGGTAAGGTGATGTGGATTTATCAATTGTAAGGTAATTAATAAATAATTGTGTAAGGTTTAGGTAATGAGGTTAGGTTGCGAAATGAGATGCGGGTCACAAGGGGTCGTAAGACACAAATTTGGTGTCTACATTAGCCCCTTATTGTCGTGTAACTTGTTCGTAAAGTCGCGGACAATAATATGAAGTGGTTTCTCGTGTTAAAGATATAGGTAATCCCCTCAAATCTATCGCCGATTGAGTGAACGGGAAATCGGGATAGAGTTGATAAAGGGTACATGTTGTAGAGAGGATGGTAAGGTGGTGGGGTAGGTTCAAGGAAGCGACGCATGTTGAAATGTAATAGTATGACGACGAGGGTACATGATTTGACAAGCAAACCAAAGAATGTGTAGGCAAAGGTCGATAGTTTATCCAAACAAGGGTGATATAATCCAGTATCCAAGGCATAGGAAGTAGCTCCGGGTATATAACAGTGAGGTACAGAATGTTTAGGCATGTTCGGTAGTACGAAATGGTTGGTTTGGTTGGGATAAACGTCCACGGTCTGGTCTAGGCAAAGTTGGTCGACAGATCAAGTTAAGGACCCTAATCATGCTAAAACACGAATGTGTGAGCTCGATTGAACAAAAGGTACATGATGGGTGGATAAAAGTGTATGGTGTTGATTTTGTGTAAGGGATGGAAGTGGTACGGCCGTGGTCGGGCCAAGTTGTTGGGTTGCGGCCTTGGTCGGGCCGAAGGGTAAATGAGGCCTTGGGTCGGGCCAAATAGTGAGAGCGAGGCCTTGGGTCGGGCCAATTGGTAGGTTGAGGCCTTGGGTCGGGCCAATTGGTAGGCGAGGCCTTGGGTCGGGCCAAATTGGTAGGGCGAGGCCTTGGGTCGGGCCAAATAGGTAGGGCGAGGCCTCGGGTCAGCCGAATAGGTAGGTTGAGGCCTTGGGTCGGGCCAATTGGTAGGTTGAGGCCTTAGGTCGGGCCGAATGGGTAGGTTGAGGCCTTGGGTCGGGCCAAATGGGTAGGGCGAGGCCTTGGGTCGGGCCGAATAGGTAGGTTGAGGCCTTGGGTCGGGCCTAATGGTTAGGGCGAGGCCTTGGGTCGGGCCTAATGGGTAGGGCGAGGCCTTGGGTCGGGCCAAATGGGTAGGTTGAGGCCTTAGGTCGGGCCAAATAGGTAAGTTGAGGCCGTGGGTCGGGCCGAATGGGTAGGTTGAGGCCTTAGGTCGGGCCAAATGGGTAGGTTGAGGCCTTAGGTCGGGCCAAATAGGTAAGTTGAGGCCTTGGGTCGAGCCTAATGGGTAGGTTGAGGCCTTGGGTCGGGCCTGGGCCGAATGGGTAGGTTGAGGCCTTGGGTCGGGCCGAATAGGTAGGTTGAGGCCTTAGGTCGGGCCAAATAGGTAAGTTCAGGCCGTGGGTCGGGCCGAATAGGTAGGTTGAGGCCTTAGGTCGGGCCAAATAGGTAAGTTGAGGCCTTGGGTCGGGCCGAATGGGTAGGTTGAGGCCGTAGGTCAGGCTGGACAAGTGAACAAATGGTGTGCAGCAAAGGTGGATAGAGGCGATATTGGTGAAAAAGAGGCAAGGAGTAAATAAGGGCAAAGAATGGGGTGAAAGTTGGGTAGAGAACCGATGTCGATTCTGCATGACCGATATCGGTTAAGGGACCGATACCGGTTCCTTAGGGCAAAATGAAACCGATATCGGTGAAAGGCAAAAAACCTATAAAAAGAAAAATACGGCTTGTCATTGTCACTTTTGTTATTTGCAAACCAAATCGACTTGTCTGACGTGGAGAGTTGGGATTAGAGGCTTGATTGAGTGAGGTGGAGCTATTGTATTGGCGGAGAGAGTTGATAGTGGGCCCGATTAAGGAGGAGGCAAAGATTGATTGGCTGGGACCCAAAGCAGATTAGGATTGGAGCCATGGCACACAAGCGAGGAGGAGTCGGAGGGGCTGGACCACCGGGACCGCTGCCACCCATCCACCACGACGACGTGTCGTCGTTCGGGTAGATGCGAAACTCTTGAATTTGGTGATTTAGTTGTATTATGCTAAATTGGGGGTTTGGGTAGGAATTAACCTTTTTTAGGAAATAATGAGAAAATGGAAATGATTTGAAAAAGGGAGAGGGTAGATAGGCTAGATAGGCTAAGGTGGGTAGGTGGGTAAGTTTTTAGGGTATTTGGGTGGGTAGATGGGGAAAAATAGGTAAAAAATGGGTTTTGGGGGCCGCGCGGGGGTTCGGCTCGGGAGAAGACAGTGACCGATGTCGGTCACAAAGCGACCGGCATCGGTCGCACAATTTTAGGGAAAGGGAGACTTGTTGGTGACCGGCGTCGGTCATGTATCGGCCGGCGTCGGTGGCTTGGTGGGTTTTGGGTTTTTGGGTTGGGTTGGTTGTTTTGGGTTTTTGGGTTGGGTTGTGGGTGTTGGGTTGGGTTGTGGAGAAGGATTTGGTGTAGGGTTGGTTGTTTTGGGTTTTTGGGTTGGGTTGTGGAGAAGGGTTTGGTGTAGGGTTGGGTTGGGTTGGGTTTGGGTTTTGTTTTTGTTGGTTTTGGGTGGGATGGTTTTGGGTTTGTAGGGTGGTAGGTTCTTTAGGGGGTGGTAGAGAGTCGGGGTATTGTCGGGGGATAAAAAGGGGTGTTTAGATGATAAAGTAGATGTTGTAATAAAGAGTAGGTCTAAGGAAGTGGGTTGGTTTTGCAGCACGTCGCCAGCTTGACAATGCGGGATAGGATGCCCCACTGTTGGTGCGGATGAGGCCACACATATCTGCGGTGCATTGGGCCATCATGCGCGAGGTGGGACTCGGTGGAGTCCGTGAGGCACAGAGCGAGAGAGAGATCACAACCCGATGGTCGCCCTCATCGAGAGATGGGATCCGGCGACCAATGTGTTCCATCTCCCGACCGGGAGATGACCGTCACATCGAGGATGTGTATCGCATCCTTCGATTACCTATCGAGGAGAGGCGCTTTCTGGTAGATTCGAGATCCATGGACAAAGATACTGCGAGTTTTTGGGATGCAAATTGTGCGCGCTACTGACCTACCATAGCGCGAGTATCGGGTACGGTGACATGTACCGTGCGCATCGTCACGAGACACGACTGGCGGTGTTGATGATGGTTGGGATCACCTGCTTCGCCCTCCCGGACTCAGAGGGAGGCCGCTTCCCACGAGCATTGATGGGGGTACTGCTGGAGATGGTGGAGGAGCACACCTGTTACGCCTGGGCACCAGTATATCTGGTGCAATTATACAGGGAGCTATGGGGCTATCGCCGGAGGAGGCGATTTGGTATTTGTTCTACATTTTTGTTGCATTGTTGGGCATACGAGCACATCGTATGCATCAGGCCAGTAGGGTTACCCCAGCAGCCAGGGCCATAGGTCATATACCGATATGGCTTTCAGAGGTGGTTGGGGGTCGTGGGCCAGCCACGAGCAGTTATGGCAGGTCGGGATGTGGCATACTATAGACATTTGCTAGAGGGCCTTACAAAGAAGAGAGACATTGTATGGAGACCCTACGAGGTCACCATCCCGGCGAGAGGAGCCCGCTTACAATTGCGCTAATCCAAAGTACACATTCCGATAGCAGGGCGAGGCCGAGAGAGTACGAGCGGATACCCCTGGAGAGGGTACGCAGGCAGATGGGGCTGCGACAGGACGAGCCACCTCCCATTCCTCAGTACAGGAGAGATGATGTAGAGGCCCCACTGCCTGCACCACAGCCTTTGGATCCAGATTGGGTAGCAGAGAGGCCAGCAGGTGAGGGTGTAGATGATGCTGGGTGCACGGGAGCATACAGGGTGTGGTGGGCTGGGCAGAGAGCAGCCAGGATAGTACCGCCTGCACAGCCAGACTTGGCTGCAGTGATAGGAGAGAGAGATCAGCTCAGGGGTCAGGTGCAGCTCTTACAGGGGCAGCTAGCATTGCTGCCAGACAGTACGATAGGTGTCTTACAGGCAGCCTTGAGCGCGGCAGCAAGCAAAGACCACCACCAAAGACCATAGCCACAGTGCAGTGCGTGCACAGTAAAGCAAGACACGCCCAAAGACCACCACCACCAGCGGCAATGCAGACAGCCACGGCCCGAGCACGTGCACGAAATACAGTACCACAACCACACGAGCACCACCAATGGCGCAGCCAAAGATAGGCATAGAGGGGGCACTGGTAGTAGGTGTCAGGGGACCAGCCCCAGTACCTACGGTGGCTCGAGAGCGTTACATGGAGGCTAGAGCGGAGGCCCGATACTATCAGGATATTCTTGATGGTACCGGGGCTGATTATCAGCCCTATGCGGCACATAGAGCAGAGACCTCTCGGAGCCAGAGGTCTCAGGGAGGTGCAGCCACAGCTGGTGGGTCCGTCACAGGCAGGAGGCGAGAGGCACCACAGGGACCAGCGGGGAGAGGTGCCGAGGGCGGTGGGGAGAGCTGAGAGATCCCAGACATGGTGTATTGATAGATGGGCACCGGTCTGCGAACCGGGTGTATTGATAGAGGCCTGCGTGCCTATGTATTATTCATGTATTCATTTATTCATTTATTGTATACCGGCCTGCGAGCCGAGTAGGGGTTGTATAGTGGATACCGGCCTGCGAGCCGAGTATATATCTATTTTTGATACGAGGGACCGGCCTGCGAGCCGAGTCGAGATTTTTTGACAGTTATTGCGGCCTGCGTGCCGGCTTTGGTGGATTATGAGATCACAGAGGCCCCGATGTAGGGCACATTGTATTTTTGAAAATTTGTATATATATAGAGACGATGTTTTGATCCACATGCAGTGTTCAAAATGTGTTTAAATATTTTGTTAATGGTTGGTAATATATAATGTATGATAAGTTTTAGTTGACATGTTGATAGATGGATGATGTTGATGTTTTTGTTTTTGCACGTATATATGAATGACAGGTTATGTGATGAATTGTTGGTTTTGTGACATTGTGATATATGTAACTGATGAGTTGGATCCAAATGATGTATAGATTGATAGTTTCTTGATATCCGTAGTTGATGGTTTGTGTATTTGTATAAAATAAATGATGTTAATGAAATGGTAATGCTATGTGTGGTGGATGAACAAATGTGGTAAATTGTGTTGTTTATGCAGGAAAAGAGGCGGGCGCGACAAAAATTTAGGTGAGAAATGAAGAAAAGAACGCATCGCTTGAGAAAAGATAGGTGTGTAACCGATGTCGGTTAAGGAACCGATATCGGTAGGCGATAGACCGATATCGGTTAAGTAACCGATACTGGTTATTTAGGTATGAGCTTTTCTAAAAATAGAAAAGCTAGGGTGGCAACTTAAGTTTTAATTTTAGAGCCATGCAAGAGGTTAAATACGCGAACGCGACGCTTTTTGATGACTGAGACAGGTATTTGCATGAGAGATTTGAGTGATAAGGAGAAAAGAGACAGGAAATTGCATGAGAGATTTGGGTGATAAGAAAAGAGACTGGGAAGGTGAATGCGATCTGAGATTCAGAAAGTAGAAAGGTGAATTTGAAAAGGGTGGTGATCATGGCAGAACGAGGAGAAGCATCCAGCAGGCAGGGACAAGAGGGAAGACAAGGGCCACCTCAAGCTACTGCAACCCCAGAGGTAAATGTTTTGGTTGTGATCTGATTTTTGCATGTGTTATGAATAAGAGATTAAGTGGGTAGATATGAAGAAGAAAACATGATAGCAAGGGTTATAGGTGAGGTAAGTGTTACGTGGTAGGTAATCAAGGGTTTCGGGTATGTCTGTGTATACAGAGAGGAATAAACGAGCAATTTATTGTCGTAGGTGGTTGTTTGAGGCAAAATGTATGTAATTGACAGTGACCGGTATCGGTTAGAGGTAACCGGTATCGGTTACTGAACCGATACCAGTTATGCATAACCGATACCGCCATCGGAGGAATTTCCAGAATGTTTGAAAAACCCTGACGGATTGAATGGTTGTTTGTTGTTTTGGTGTATGCAGTCAGAGGCAGGGTTGAGGATGAATGATAATGTGCCAGCACTGTTGTCACGAATCCGAGTGGATGTAACACCAGCGGAATGGACATTGATAAATCGTTTGGGGTTAAGTGGAATCTGCTATTATTCACGAATTACACGGAACCATGCTATGTTGCAGGCATTGATTGAGAGATGGAATCCCGAGACAAATACCTTTTATCTGCCAACAGGGGAGATGACAGTAACATTGGAAGATGTGTTTCAGATTTTGAGACTCCTATTATAGGAGAACCAAGATATCGTGCACTACCTAAGCGTGGCACGGGGAGCGATAATACAGAGATTTTGGTCCATACGCACGAGATTTGACACAATGAGGTTTATCCTTTACGTATGGGGTAATGTATGCAAAGACACCCTAAGGAGACAAGGTTAGCAGAAGTGGTATTAATGATAGCGGTAGGGTATTATGCATTACCGAGGGCAGAAGGAGGAAGATTTCCAAAGGCATTGATGTGTGTTATCTGGGAGATGGTAGAAAGGAACATTACGTTTGCGTGGGCACCTGCATATTTGGCGGAGCTATACAGGGGTTTATGGGCTTGTAGGCGAAATCACAGGACGACGCTGGATTGTTCATACTTATTACACTGTTGGGCCTATGAGCACATTGTTTGTGTGCGACCAATAGGCCAATCCCTCCAGGCAGGAGAGACCGGAGTACAGAGGTTGGGATTCAGACGATGGGTCCAGACAGAACAAGAGGCAAGATCTCAGGCCGTGATGGGTGATATTGTGTATTACAGGCAGGTATGGGAGAGGGTGACGGTTGCGGACATCTGTTGGAGGCCTTACGGTAACTATATGGTAACAGAGAGCATAGATGAGGAGTTAAGGGGTGTAGAGCAAATGAGGTAGATCGCGGCACAGGCCAGGTGAATATGAGAGGATTCCTATAGATCGCGTGCGGCGACAATTTGGATTTGTGCAGGATATACCCCTGGCTTATAGACCATATATGAGGATCGACGCCGAGGCAGCATTCTCACCTCCCCGGCCAACACCTCCAGAAGGGCCTGAAGAGGTAGCAGCCGATCGCAGGGTAATGGATGCAGGAACGACAGAGGCCTATAGATTATGGTGGGTAGCAGAACTATGAGGTGTACGTGAGCTCCCTGACATAGCAGTGATTACAAAGCAGAGAGGATCGTCTGCAGCGCTTGGTTCAGCAGCTCCAAACGCAGGTAAATGAGACAAGAGGATTGTTAGTGGTTGCGGAGTCACGGGCGGAGAGACTAGAGGCTGGAGTCCTCCATGCGAGAGGGCGTATTCATATGTTACAGGAGAGATTGGCAGATCAGTGGGCGGTACCAATAGCCGTGGTACCTTTGAGGACAGAGAGGCCCGGCGAGAGGGGTCGACGATCACGATCATCACCTAGTTCGGGATGAGGCGTGAGGGTCTGAGTAAATGTTAGCAAGGTATAAGAATAAATAAGAGTACCGACCTGCGTGTCGATGATAGAGAAGATGTATTTGTTTAACATCTAAATAAAACGAGATATGTATGTTGATTTGAGTTATAATAATAAGAATGTTTTCGTTTTGACTTTCGGTGTTTTGAAAAAGGATAAAGAGGAATGTGATTAAATAGAAATACACAAAAATATTTATATTTACCACACATGATAGGTTATGGTAGGGGATGGTCGAGCTAACCTTGGGAGACCCCATGTCTCCGAAGTGCTGCCTACATAGCCCTTTGCACAAAGCAAGGAGGGGCCTCAGACCGATGTAGTTCTCCCTTAGGATCGTGGGAGAGGCGAAGTCAGGCAATTTGGTAAGGTTGATGGTGTTGGTAATGAATTGGTGATGTTGTAAAAGGTATAAGGGAAGCGAAAGTTAGCCTACCCAAGTAGTAGGGAATCGTGTCCTGATTAAGGTCAACACACAATCCTAGATGCGAGGCAAAGTAGAAAGAGTGCTCCGTAGGTGAAAAGAGCTAAACAAACCACACAACGTGGAACGAGCTTGGAGCCCTAGGTACCGTGCATAGACGAGAAGTCAATAGGTGAAAAGAGTTGTGTGATCACAACCTATCAGGTGTACGTTACGTCCCTTGAGTTGAAACAAATGGTGAGGTGAGGTGGATGATATAGCTGAGGTACGGAGAACTTATTACAAAGTGAGTGTTTTGACGGAAGAGAACCTACCCTAAATAGACAAGTCCATGACTCAAAAGTCCTTTTGAATGAGGCTTTTATTTTATTGAATGTAGACTGATCGATGCGGGAAGTCTACAAGGGATATTGATTGTATTATTCTTGAGGTCTTCACAAAGCTGATCGATGCGAGAAGCTTCTGCTAGAGGCTGACTGTGTATAGCTGTCCTTCGAGGGAGCAGTCTATTTATAGTAGCAGATATGATTTTAGTGCATAGCTGTCCTTCAGGGGAGCAGTCTATAGAGAATAGCAGCAATAATTTGGCATATAGTTGTCCTTCGAGGGAGCAGTCTATATTTAATTTAGATGACTAGATGTTCTTTTTAGCATGAAGCATCTAGGCTTGTAGGAAGTTTGACTCAAGAAAATCCCATAAGAATACGACTTATTTTAATACGTTGAAGTCATGGACTAGACTAAAAAGGGGAAGGCATCATCAAGGGGAGGTGAGAATCAAACTATGTGAGCTTGATTGTTATTATGAGGTGTAGGAAACAGAGTGTATGTAGTGGTAAGTGAGCTCAAGGGACGAGCGGCAGGTAGATAAGAAGTGATATAACACTAATTTCAATAGTAGAATGGTCGAAGATGCAAGGCATTAAGGGGTTCAGGCTCAGGTTTACCATTAAGCGAAGCTAAACGATAAGTACCAGATCCATAGGTGTGAGTGATTATATAAGGCCCAATCCAATTGGGAGCAAATTTTCCACGTTTGCTCTTTTCTAGTTTGGTTACATGTTGATTCTCTTTGAGGACAAGATCACCAACCTTAAAGGTATGCTCATGAAGTCGCTTATCATAAGCACGTTTAATGCGTTTTTGATAGATTTGAAGGTGATCAAGAGCTGTAAGACGGCGTTCGTCAAGAAGCTCCAATTGGGCTAACCGCTCTTGGCGGAAATCATCGTTGGTGAGAATATCCTGAAGAGATATTCTAAGGGAGGGTATTTGTATTTCGAGAGGCAAAACAGCCTCGGTGCCGTATACCAAAGAAAAAGGTGTGGCATTAGTAGAAGTACGAATGCTAGTACGATAAGCCCAAAGGGCAAAGGGAATGTGATCGTGCCAATTTTTGCCGGAGTCATTGACAACTTTCATGAGGATTTTGGTTAGTGTTTTATTAGAGGACTCGGCTTGCCCATTGGCTTGTGGATAGTAGGGTGATGAGAAGCTAAGTTTGATACCAAAGTTGTCGCAAAGGTCTCGCAACAACTTGTTTTTGAAAGATTTTCCATTATCTGTTATCAGGCGATGAGGAACACCAAAACGACAGATAATGTGGTGGTTAATGAACTCGACAATTTTTTCTTTTTTGATTGAAATGAGTGGAATAGCCTCCACCCATTTTGTGTAATATTCGGTCGCTGTGATTATCCAACGGTGACGTTGTGAAGAGGTCGGGTGAATCTCACCAATAAGGTCTAAACCCCATTGTGAGAAGGGCCAAAGATCTCGAGCGATCCGAGCGGGTGGCTAGGAGTATGTTGAAGGTTGGCATGTTCTGACACATAACACAACGCTTAACATATTCGTAGTAGTTGTTATTGAGAGTAGGCCAATAATAACCAAGGCGAAGGATTCGTTTGGCCACGGCAAGGCCGCTAAAATGTCCACCACAAATACCGTCATGGACCTGTTGGATGGTATGAGTGGCCTCCGCGCCAGTTAGACAGCGAAGGAGGATGCCATCAAAGCCACGTTTATAGAGGAGTCCCCCCATGACAACATAACGCGAAACACTTTTAAGAAAAGCACGTTTGCCGTTACTAGTAAGGTCAGGTGGGAGGACAGAGATTGTAAGATAATCGTGAAATTGGTGATACCAAGTATCCTGCGAACTAGCAGACACATTATTTATCATACAAACAACCGGGGCTGAGTAAGATGGGGCAAAAAGTTGCTGGACCACAACGAATAATTCAGAGTCAGTTGGTGCGGCGGGAATTTGTGAGGCTAGGCAAGCCATAGTGTCCGCAAATTTGTTAGTGGAGCGTGGAATGGTTTGTATAGAATAGTGAGTAAATAAGGCTAGAAGTGAATCCACGTAGTGTTTGTATTTTGAAAGCTCCTCATTTTTACATTGGTAGATGCCCATAACTTGATTGACTACCAATTGAGAGTCACCAAAAATATTGATAGATTTGATACCTAAGTGCAGCGCAACCTGGAGACCCAGAACAAGGGCCTCGTATTCCGCTGTATTATTAGTGCAAGGGAAATCGAGTCGGAATGAAAGAGGCATAGGCTCAGCGTCGAGAGGAATAAGAACAACGCCAGCTCCTCCGCCGCGATGGCATTTGGAGCCATCGAAGAAGAGGGTCATTGGGTACGACTCCTCCGTGAGGGAAAGAGTAGCGATGAGTTCGTCGGGAAATGTGAAATTGGTAAATTGTTCCCCAGGTAAAGGAGCTTCCGCAAGTTGGTCTGCGATGGTTTGTCCTTTGATTGATTTCTGGTGGACAAACTCAAGGTCGAGGTCGGCGAGAAGCATGAGCCATCTGGCAATGCGTTGGTTCAGATGAGGTTTGGCATACATGTAATGGATGGGGTCTGTATTGGTGATGACGAAAGTCTTGTGATTTAGAAGGTAGTGTCGGAGTTTGGTGGCCACGAATGATAGGGCTAGGCATAACTTTTCTATATGTGTGTACCTAGTCTCATAGTCCACCAAAGTACGACTTATATAATAAACGGCTTGTTCGCGATTCTCAGAGTCACAATGTGCAAGCATGGCTCCTACAGCGTGGTCGGTGGCGGAAAGGTAAAGGTAGAAAGGGCGGTCGTCTTGGGGTGGGATAAGCACGGGTGGTCTGCAAGAGATAGGATTTGAGAGCTTCAAGGCTTGGTGACACTCCTCACTCCATTGGAATGCAATATCCTTTTAAGGAGGTGATGGAAAGGTTGACATCGATCCGAAAGTTGGGAGATGAAACGTCGGATAGATTGAAGCTTACCTTGTAAACTACGCAATTGTTTGAGATTTTTGGGCGGGGGCATTTCTAGGATAGCTTTGACTTTAGATGGATCGACCTCAATGCCATGCAAAGAGACGATAAAGCCAAGAAGTTTTCCCGAAAGAACACCAAAGACACATTTCTTTGGTAAAAGGCGCGATGTAATATTGTAACAAAGCGATAAAAATAATGGTTAAAACATCAAGATGTTCACTACGATGTTTAGACTTGCACAAGAAGATCGTCAACGTAATCTTCAAGGATAGTGTGCATAATGTCATGAAAAATGTAGGTCATAGCCCGCCGATAGGTTGCACCAAAGATTCTTAAGGCCAAATGGCATGACACGATAATGTAAGGTTCCCAAGGAGTTATGAAGGTAGTTTTGTGTTGATCGGCGGGGAAACCAAAATTTGGTCAGTATCCTCGAAAAGCCATCCATGAGAGAGAGCATCTCATGACCTGCAGTTAGATCAACAAGTTGGTCAATGCTAGGTAAGGGGAAGTCATCCTTGGGGCAAGCGAGATTAAGATCTCGGAAATCCGTGCATATCCGAAGTCCCCCTGTCGCTTTAGTGATAGGTACGATGTTAGAAATCCATTGAGGATAGTCAATAGGCAAGATGAAGGAAACAGAAAGGAGTCGTTGGAGCTCCTCTTTGACCAAGAGAGCAATGCGTGGATGCATTTTTCTCAATTTCTATTTGACTGGTTTGGAATCGGGGTTTAGGGTGATGTTATGGACGGCAATGTCGGGATCAATTCCCGGCATGTCAGCGTAGAGACCAAGCGAAAGCTTGGTCATGAAAGCACGAGAAAGGTAAGTAAAGGCGGCTTGTTCGATGTGTTAAGGATTGTCCAATCTTCACAATGTGAGGATCCTCCTCCATGTGGATGTTGATTTCTATGGTAGATCTGTTCAAAGATGGTTTGGGTTTCGATGGTAAGGCTCGTTGAATATAAGAATCATCCGTGCGAGGTAAGTGAGGATGGAGTCGTCATCCCGGCATTCAACAACATTAATCAAAGGCGAATCCTCTTCGATCATGTCCGGATACGAAGGGAAGAGAAGATGGGTCCTCATTATCGCGTTGATAAGTGAGAGGACCTATGAAGATAGCATTTATGAAAAAAAAATTTAGGAGGGATGGATTCAGTGGTCTATAGATTCTCGGGTGATGATGGCAAAGTGGGTGATGATGGTTTGGTAGGGGCGACATCTTCTTCTTCGGAGATACAAATGACAGAGGTGTCTCCCGTGTAGGTGTTTCAGAAAACCGAGACCACTGCGATCATTATGTTTACTGGTAGTCGGAATGAGTGTATGTCGGCCTTGTTCGTAAAGGCCAAAACCAAATCCTTTCCACGCACAAATGAGTCAAGAAGGTGAAGGCGAAAACGACGATTTGTCAAGTATTGAAAATCGGATTGGAAGGGAACCACACCAAGAGGAGGTTCGGGGTAATGGAGGATGTGTCAACACCCCCATACGTTAGGTTAGTGCGGCAATGGGGTGGTCCATAAGAGATTACCTCCCCACGTGACGGTCGTAGCCGGGATGCGCATGTAATTGTCCGTACTCTCGCGGGGTAGGGAAAGAACTAACATTATATAGGCGGTACTCCCCAAAGCATAAAGCGCTGAAAAACATCTACTACGGGGTGAGGTTGGAGTGTTAGTCATGCGGGAAGGGAAGTGGTTTTGCGATGGTGGTTTCATCGCTTAAAGGCGTAGGCGCGGTTGAGGTGGATGGTTGAGGTGGATTTGAAGAGGATGGTTGGGTTGAATGTATGGGTGTCTTGATTGGTATAAGCACATCGTTAGGGTGGTATAACATATCGCAGGTTTTAAAGGGGGAGCGTCGGCTTTTACGGTGTAGGACTTCCCCTCGTACTCAAATTTTATGCATCTATGTAATGTTGAGGGAACGCATCCCATGGCTTGATCCAAGGACAACCCAAAGAATATATTATATTGAACTCTCCCTCCAAGACATAGAAGAGTTCGGGTAAAGTACGTGGTCCTACCCAAATGTGGAGGATCACGGTGCCTAAGGTAGAAGTAATAAGCGTCATTGAATGACTCGCAACATGATGGGGTTGGCACACACGCAACTAGAAGGGATATTCATTTGTTGGAAGGCTTTTGAAGAGATGATGTTTAGGCTAGCGCCCACAATCATAACCCGACGTACTCGAATGTCTCGACGTAAGCGAAATGAAAAGAGCAGTGGTCGATCTTCTCGTACCAAAGTCAACAATTTCGCCTCTTCGAGAAACCGATCACAAAGCAGCTTGTTGTACGAGATAGAAGTGGTTGGGGTAGTGGGTTGTTTGGTGAGAGAAGCAACGTGATTGGGTGTTAGCATGGAGGCGACAGCAGGTTTCATTAGGTAAAACCTCTATCCTTGAAGGATCTCAACGAGAGCTTGTCGATGAGATTCAAGTCTGAATGAGATCATACAAAGTGTCATTTTTACGGGTGATTGGTGAAGCCGTTTAATCATATTTCGGTGGGCAATGCCATTAGAGACGGATAGGTGGGTCTCGCGAATGACCACTTTAGGTGGTGGTGCAATCGGGATGTTTGACGGAGAAAGAGATGCCGCAGTGTGTTTTTCTTTGCTTTCCCATTGTTTTTCTCGCCTCGAGTAAATGACACTAATCATATTAATCTCGTAAACCCGAGATGAGGAAGATGGTTGGGATAACTCATGGTCTTCAAGAGGTGGGGTTGTAATAATGATAGATCTTGGTGAGGCGGGGACAGATGGTATAGGAGAGGGAATGGAAACTAAAGGTCTCTCCCTTCGTAAGTTGTCTTTCTTAATCTTTCTATCCAGGAGGGGCGACTCGACGAAGGATGGTTTTTAGAGCTTTGCATCCCTCCACATCATGTCCCGTGTGTGGTGATAAGCGCAGATTTTAGACTCATCGTAACCCATAGGTCGGGGTTTAGACGGGTCATAAGGTCTAAGTGGAGGTAGGGAAATGGTCGCATTCTCCACCAACATAGCAAGGATTTTGGCGTAAGATCCTTTAAGTGGGTCAAAATCGGAAGAGGATGAGGGTATTGGTTGTGCGGGTTTTGGTAATGTTTGGGCATGATTGGTTCGCACGGGTGGTGGTTTAGCCGAGGGGTGTTGATACGTGGTTTTCACTAAACGTGATTTCTTTGGCGTAGAAGCTATGTTGGATGATGAGGCCGCAGATGATGTGGTATCAGAAAACAACCACGGGGAAATAGGAGTGACCGAAAACAAATCTTTTGATGATGGAATTTGTTTAGGGTTGATAGGTGGACAGGATACGTGGAGTGACGGTGTTGCTATACCACCTGAATTTCTCAGTATATGTGCGGAAGGCGTAGGTTGTTTTGAAGAAAACGTAGGAGGTATGATATATTGATGTAAGGTAGAGGGATGGGGTCCCAATATGGAAGGTAGGTATGACGATGATGGTTTTGATTGTGATAGGGGCACGGATTGTGTTTGTCTCCTAGGTGGCGGGACGGATTTATTTTTGGATAGATCGAGTCGCTTAGGCGGGTGCGTTAGACTGGGCATTGGTGAGGTCCCAAGCGTAGGGGAAGATCTGGTTAAGTTGATAGAAGTGGACGGGGCATTTGGTAGAGGTGAGGGGGGTGAAGGTGAGAACAGGGGCATTTTAAGCTTCTGTAAACACTTCGGGTATATGGTGGAGACATCAGGATTAGTCATTTGCATTTGAGTAGAAAAAGGGGTACTCAAACGTTCCCATAGGGCCTGGTCTATCTTCTGTGGAATGACAGTCTCCAGGTGTGATTTGTAATTTTTGTACGGAAGAAAGGTGGGTTGTAATTCCAGTCCACTGCGGGTGTGACACAGGAGGTAGATGAGGCACTGTATCAATAGATGTTAAGAGGTCAACCGGTCGTTGAAAAGATTTAGGCGATGAGGGACTAATAGGTAAGAGGGCGTGTTTGAGGGGGTCCGTTATGGTTAAAGAAGTTAGTGATGTCGGTGTAAGAAGTTTCTCGTCTAAGGATGTCAAAAGGAGTGGCGAGCCTTCCTCTTATGCAGCAAGAGCGGTAGAAGGGGACGTTTGGGAAATAGATAAATTAGATAGCATCTCGCTCACGCCTCTCGTAGGGATGTGGTGTAAGAAGACTCGCGATGAGAAAGCAAGTCCGGCGCTTAACTCTTTTATGGGTAAAGGAATGATTTCACTTTGGCTTGATGGTGGTGAAGGAGGTTCAAGACCCCGGTGTTGGTGGAGAGGCTTGATTCAAAAAATTTTCAATAGAGGCTTTTGGTGAGAATCGAAGACTGCATGGATCTCATGAACACTCTCCTCGGCTAAGATATCTTGGTTTACGCATCTTGTTGACGAGTGATTCGGGAATGGCTTGTTGAAAATTTTCAGATTTTGGTTAGCAGGGGCGTTAGGATTATCGAGGGTTATATCCCCTGCGATCAACCATTTCCTGCACTATGTTTTTCAACATCTTGCAGTTTTCATGACTATGTCCTTTTACGCGGTGAAAGTTACAAAAGTCATTTTCTTTGTACCAGGAAGGTATTGCGTGGGTGGAGTCAAACCCAGAGTGAGGTTTAACAGGGGGCAAGGTGATAGCCCCAGCTTTGAGCAATTTCTCCAGGATGACGCCATAAGTTTCTCCCAAGGGAGTGTAATTGGTGGGCTCGGCTTTGTACTTATAAGTGGTTTTCATGGAGTATCGGACGGTGTTTGAGATTTGACCATTACCGCGTGGACAGCTCCTTTTGATTTAGAAGAAGTGGACGCGTGAGGAGTGGTGGTGTTTGGCTTGTTGGTAGAATCAGGAGTTCGAAATTGGGGTTTTTGTTACGCAACCGCAATTTCTCTTCTTCTAAGGCTCGAATTTCTAGTTTCCGAGCCATGGTAAAGGCCTCGTCGAATGTGCGGAAAGTTTGAATTTGGAGGGTGGGGGAGATGTGCTTAGCGCAGGCCCGCGTGAAACAGATTCGATAAGTTCGGTTTGAGGCAAGGCATACGTAAGTTGGTTGATAAGGCCCCGCCATCGTCCAACGAAATCTGCGATAGATTCGTCTTCAAATTGTCGGATGGCATAGAGGTCGGTGATAGATACTTTCTTGGCAATGTTAATGGAGAAATGATCCAAGAAAGACTGGGCTAGTTGGTTAAAAGAGAAGATTGAGTGCTGGGTTAAAGCACCGTACCACTCAAGGTGAGTCCCGATAAGGACATGGGAAAGGTGCGGAGTAACAAGGCGTCATCATGGGCAATCAAATAACAAGCATGTCTAAATGATCGCAAGTGTTGTTGAGGATCCTCTTTACTGTTAAAACGAGTAAATTTTGGCAACTCCCATTGAGGAGGATATGAATGAAGGGGGACAGAAGGGTGAATGGGCTCCCGACAAACTTGCTCGTATGTCAAGGCGCTACGACTTCCCGAAACAGAAGCCTCCAGGTTGTGCATTTTGTCCATCATTTGTTTGATGAAATCTGTGGTTGGATGAGATGATGGTGCCACAGAATAGGGATGTCCCATATAAGGTGTTGAGGTTACTGGATACGTGTATGGGAATGAAAAGGTAGGCGGAGCTTGAGAAGGAAAGCTCGTGTGAATAGGTGGCAGAGAGTAAGTCATGAATGGAGTGGTCTGAAAGAGAGATGAGGTAGGGGCAGTTGGTGGTAATGATACGTGGGGTCCAAAATTAGCCAAGGAAAAGCCAATCTGAGTTGTATGAACCTCTGAAGCTGTCGGATTGGGAGAAGGGGCTAAAGATGCTGGAAGCAAGGCGGTATTATCAGGAGGAGTGGGAGCTAAATGAGCAGCTATACTAATATGCATGCCAATAAGGAGTCACCATCAAAGCGTACGGTCGTGGGCATGAGATAAATAGTATTGTGACAAAGCTGCTAGGATTGGCATCCAGAAATTTGGCAAAGTCCTTGTCTCCTACAGGAATTTGGGGGATCTCACTGGTGTCCGTAGGGTTCCCTATAGAATGTGAAGGGGGTGATTCAGGAAAAGACACAGAGCAGGCATGTGAAACCATGGCGGCGGCTTGCTTCCGAGTGATGACAACCATGGACAAGAACACACAGGAAAGTTTCAATCTATCAAGAACAAAAACAACCTCAGAATGATGAATTTGGCAAAGTCATCTTTGGTTTGTCGGTCGATGAAGACAAAGAACCGATATCGGTTTACTAACCGGTGTCGGTCACAGAGCAAACGACGTCGGTCCCTTAACCGATGCCGGTGTCAAAAGTCTAGGATAAGAAGATATAAAAGGCTGCTAATTTGATTTTTAGCAACGTTGAGTATATTTATCAACTTATTGATCACAGAAGACAAAGTATGACAGAGAAAACAGAATTTGAAAACAAGCAAGATGCACACGCAAATCCAGAGACTAATCCTAGGGTTAATTTTAGTTATCGTGGGCTTATGCCTTCAGACGTAGAATGATGTCGGAATCCTAAACAACAAGACCTAGGGGAAATGTCAAGTTTGTTTTGGCTTATAAGGTTACCTCAATCGGGCGGAGGAATACCGCGGAAAAGGGGGAATGTTTGGGTTGTTGTGTTAATTGTGAAGTGATTTGGTATGTGTTGTGCGTGAAACTAGGGTTAATTTCCGTCAATACCATGGATATCACCCCACGTGTACGACATTACTTAATCTATGTTCACTGGAATTGAAGAACAACAAAGCAGAATGCAATGCATGTGTTTTAAACCCAAATCGAAAATTATGTTCGATGAAGCAAGAGAGATGACTTTCACTAATGCGAAACTAGGAAAGCAAGACAAATTCTTTACGAAAATATACAACAAAAGTAAAGCAACAAAAATATGCTTCCTAAAATGAAAATAAGCAAGAGAAAGAAACCCAAAATGGGTCCCACCGGGCGTGCCAAAATGTTTCACTCGGAATGTTTCAGATTCTGGGAATAGAGTTGCTTCTATCCTTTCATTCCTTTTAGAAACAGATGAGGTTAGGGTTAGGAGGAATACCCGAATGTCGAGATGGTGTGCGCGTACCGTAGAGAAAGATCAGGTTGACTACGAAGAACTCCTTTTTGTCTTGGAAGGACTACCTGCAAATAAGAACACAAGACCACAAGATTTTAATTAGACAATAAATGAGGGAACTGCCTTGGGCCCAGGAAATATAAAACTTCCTTTCGAAGGTGGTCAGTTCCCCTGCTAATATGAATTAACACAAAAGACTGCAAAATATCAATTAGATTACTTGGTTGAAACTAGTAAGAGAAGGCTGGTTTTCTCGGTTTTGATCGGAACCGATGCTTGTTACATCGATAACCGATGCCGGTTACTAATAACCGATACCGGTGGGTCTTCTTAGTAGCTATGGTGTTTTGTAAGGCTGGTTTATGGATGATATTAGGAAATGGGATGATTAGAAGCAAAAGAATAATAGTTAGATGCAATGACACGTTGGGTAGTAGATTCAGAGACGGATTTAGGAGGACTGAAATTCACAGAGCATAAGAAATGTTATAACAGAGGACATGCAAGATGTGACTTACTGGTTTTGACAAAGATGCAAGTTGATCTCCTTGGTTGTAAACACTTCTGGTTTCTTTACTCGTCTCTGCTTGATTAAATGAAGATCTGGACTCTGTTTCTCGCTCCCAATGCTCTCTGTTGATCCAGAAATCCTTCGACTGATCCCCAAAATGAATTTCCGATCCGTTGTTTTGGTTTGGGGAGCCCATTTACAGGGAACCGATGGCGGTTGCGTAACCGACGGCGGTCGAGTAGGAACCGGCATCGGTAAGGAAAAAGTAGGCTATTTTTAGTAAAATAGCCCACCTTCCCTGCTTTTCTCCCGAGAGATCAGTTGCGGGCTTGGTCAAGTGGCTAGAAGGTCAGCTTTGGGTGCGAGTAAGGAGGCATTAGTTATGGATGTGAGTCTAGACCAAGTCATGGGTCTTAATTAGGTTAGTTTAGGGTTAGGGCTAGGTCATGATGAGGTGGCAAAGTGAGGTGGCGGGTAAGGTGATGTGGATTTATCAATTGTAAGGTAATTAATAAATAATTGTGTAAGGTTTAGGTAATGAGGTTAGGTTGCGAAATGAGATGCGGGTCACAAGGGGTCGTAAGACACAAATTTGGTGTCTACATAGTCTTCTTTTTGGATAGACTATGTATAATAGGTCTAGCTTTATAGTTGTCCTTCAAGGGAATAATCTATTTATAGCAATGGAATAGAGAGGTAGATGTCCTTTATGAGGGAGTCATCTATTTACAAGAAGTTTGACTCAATGATTTGAATCCCATTTTACTTTGGAATTTTTAAATTTTTTTGGTCATAGACAAGACTATAGAGGAGTATAGGCTTCCTTTTAAGAAGACAAAACCATAGCGCATAAAGGTTAGCTATGTAAGAGAGGTTTTAAGTCAAGAATAACCATGGGATTCCATCCTAAAAAGAATGAGAATGATGCCATGAGTAGAGTCCGTGGTACTCATGTTTAAGATAAGGTTGAAAATGTGATGGTGATCACACAATTGTTATTTAGTTGTTGGTCCTCAAAAAGGGGTAGATGAAAGGAATGAGTACTCAAGGGACTATTTTGTAATAGGAAAAAGGTGATATAGTATTTGATTCAAAAATAGAATGGTCGAAGATGAAAAATGTTGAGGGGCTTAGGTTTGGTTTTACCTCGAGGGAAGAAAAATGATAAACACTGATCCATAGGCATAAGTAATGATATAGGATCCAAGCCAATTAGGAGTGAATTTGCCCCATTTACTTTTCTCCACTTTTGTTACATGTTGATTTTCCTTCAGTACGAGGTCACCAAACTTGAAGGTATGTTCTTGGACATTTTTTTGTAGGCCCGTTTGATATTTTTTGGTAGATTTGAAGGTGATCAAGAGAAGTTAAACGATGCTCATCTAATAACTCAAGCTATGGAAAATGGTCTTGGTGGAAATCGTCATCGTTGAGCATATATTTGAGTGAGATACGAAGTAATGGAATTTGGACTTCGAGAGGTAAAACAACATCGATACCATAACCAAATAGAAAGGTGTGGCATCAGTTGAGGTGTGAATACTAGTGCGATAAGCCCATAAGGAAAAAGAATGTGCGTATGTCAATCCTTTCTATTGTATCGTCAATACTTTCCAAAAATTTTATTAAGGGTTTTGTTGGTTGATTCAGCTTGGCCATTTTCTTGGGGGTAGTAAGGTGAAGAGAAACTAAGTTGAATGCTAAAGGCGTCACATAATTTCTGTAGGGTTTTGTTTTTGAATTGTTTACCGTTATCAGTGATGAGCTAGTGAGGAACACCAAAGCAACAAATGATGTGATGGTTAATGAATTCACATATTTTCTCATCCTTGGTAGAAATAAGAGGTACAACTTCCACCCATTTAGTGTAATATTTAGTAGCAGTAATAATCCATTGATGACATTGGGAAGAATGAGGGTTAATTTCACCAATGAGATCTAGAACCCCATTGAGAGAAAGGCCAAAGGTATCATGTGACCTGTAAGGTGTGACTAGGGGTATGGTGAATATTAACATGTTGCTGACACTTCACACAATGCTTGACATAGTCACAACAATCATAGTTTAGGGTTGGCTAGTAATAACTAAGGCGAAGGATGCACTTAGTGACAGCTAAACCACTAAAGTGACCCCCACAAATTCCATCGTGAACCTCCTTGATAGTATATGGTATTTCAAAACTGGTGAGGCAACGTAAGAGGATGCCATCAAATCCACATTTATAGAGAAGACCACCCATGATGACATAGCGAGAGACACTTTTGAGGAAGGCTCGTTATTCATGGTGAGTAAGATGTGGAGGGAGAATTGAAAGGGAAAGGTAGTCAACAAATTTCTTATACCAAACATCTCATGGGTCCATTTCAATTTCTCTTACAAACTTAACCTCTTGGAATAGGTAAGAGGGTGATTGCAATCTTTGTATTGTGATAAAGATCTTTAATTTTGAGGGTGAAGCAGGTATTTGAGAAGTAAGACAGGCCATGGTATCTTTGAATTTGTTTGTGGAACATGGGGTAGTGCAAAGTTCATAACGGTCAAAGGTAGTCAAGAGAATGTCGACATGATGCTTGTATTTTTGAAGTATCTCATTATGAAACTAGCATAGACCATTAAATTGGTTCACCACTAATTGAGAATCACAAAAATATTAATGGATTTAACTTTTAAGGCTATGGCATTTTAAGACCCAATACGAGTGTTTCATATTCAATGATGTTATTGGTGCAATCAAAATCTAGTTTGAAGGATAAGGGCATAGGTTCACCATCAAAGGAATGAGGATAACTCTTGCACCACCCCCATGCTGGCCTTTAGAGCCATCAAATAATAAGGTCATTTGGTAAATGTATCATCAAGGGAGAGGGTAGCTATGGATTCATCTAGAAAATCAAAGTTAGAAGCTTGGTCTCTGGAAAGAGGTGCATATACAAGATGGTCAAAATGGTTTGTCCTTTGAATAATTTTTGATGGATGAATTTGAGAGTCGAGGTCTGCAAGGAGCATGATCCAACATGAGGCATGTTGATGTTGGTAGGGTTTAGCATACATATAATGCAAGGGGTCATTTTTGGTGACAACAAAGGTTTTATGGTTAAGTAGGTCATGAAAAGTTTGGTAGTGACAAAGACTAGGGCTAGGCAAAGATTTTCGACATGAGTGTATCTATTCTCATAGTCTAGAAGAGTATGGATTATGTAATAAACCACTTGATTTCCCTATGTTGTTCATGACGATGAGAAAACATGGCCCCCAATGAATGGTCTGTGGTAGAAATATAGAGGAAAAAGGGAGTGTCATCTTTCAGAGGGATGAACATAGGTGGTTTGAGGAGGTATCCTTTTAATGCTTCAAAATATTTATGGAATTCATCATCCCATTTGAAGGAAACATCCTTTTTAAGGAGATGATGAAAAGGTTGACAATGGTCAGAGAGTTGGGAAATAAAATGATGAATAGATTGCAACTTGCCTTGCAAACTATGAAGTTGGCGCAGTTAGTATGTGGAGGCATCTTAAGAATTTCCTTGATTTTATTAGGTTCGAACCTCAATGTCATGCAAAGAGATGATGAAACTAAGGAGTTTACCTAAGAGAACAATGAAAATGCACTTTTTGGTTGAAGACAAACATAATATTTAAGTAGACGGTCAAAGATGACTTTAAGGACTCATGAGATGGTCATCCCGATGTTTAGATTTAGCAGAAGGTCATCTACGTAATCTTCCAATATGTTATGCATAATGTCGTGGAAGATATAGGTCATAGCTTACTAGCAGGTAGCACCAGCATTCTTAAGGCCAAAAGGTATAACTTGATAGTAAAAGGTCCCCCAAGGGGTGATAAAGGAAATTTTGTGTTGATCTTCTAGTGTAAGTAATATTTGGTTATAACCCGAGAAACCGTCCATGAGTGATAACATCTCATGACCAGCAGTGAGATCAACGAGTTGGTCAATGCTAGGTAGAGGAAAATCATCTTTAGGTAGCTAGGTTGAGGTCCTAGGAAATTTGCATATGCGGAGTCCCCTATCCCTTTAGTGACAGAACGATGTGAGAAATCCATTGGGGATAATCAATGGGTAGAATAAAAGAAATAGAGAGGAGGCGTTGGAGTTCTTCTTTTACAAGAATGGCAATGCATGGATGCATTTTTCACATAGTTTTTGTTTTATGGGTTTGGCGTCAAGAATATTTATTATATTGTGAACCAAAATATTAGGGTCAATATAGGGCATATTGGCATAAGACCAAACAAAAACATTGTATAGTATCGAGGAAAAGAAGTAAAAACTTCTTGCTCAGTGGAATCTAAAGATTGGCCTATCTTTAGAATGTGAGGGTCGTCCTGAGTGTGAATGTTGATCTCTATGGTCAATTCATTCAACATGGTTTGCATCTTAGAAGGTAATGACTAGTGGATATAAGAATCCTCCACACCTAAATAGGTGAGAATGGAGTCATCATCCTGACATTGAACAATGTTTATAGAAGGAGTATCATCATCAATCAGGTCAAGATAGAGGAAGGGAATAGAAGCGGAGCCTCACCATCACGTTGATAGGTCAGAGGTCCCAAGGAAATGGTGTTTATGAAGAAAAAAATGTTTGGAGGAATGGATTTTGGATCCATAGACTCCATAGGTGAAGTCGGAGGGTGTAGGTAAATGAGGTGGAGAATGTGTCTCTTCCTCTACGAGGATGACACGAGCCTTCTTAGAAGAGGAGTCTTTAGAAAATCCAAGACCACGTAAATATTTTTATTTATGAGTAGTTTAAGAAATGTCTATGTGACATTATTTTTTAGAGACCAAACCCAAAACCTTTCCATGCCCAATCGATGGAGGAATGTGTAGGCAAAGCGATGATTAGTTAGGTACCAAAAAATAGATAAAATGGGTGATTTTGGTAGTTGTTTAGGTGTATGTGTAGAAGCATTGAGTCCCCATATACGTCAAATTAGTAGCGAAGATGAGGCGGACTATATGGAAATGCCTCACCTACCCATTGGTTGTAATGTGGATGTCGATTAGAGGCTTCCATACTCTTGAGGAGTAAGGAAAGTGTTTACATTATATAGGCGATATTTCCCCAAAGTAAGGTGTTGGAAAACTTCTACTAAGGGATCCAAAGTTGGAATTTGGGTGGTGGGAATATAAGAAACACCTAAAGCATAGGAGGGAGAATGTTCTTTATTAGTGCCGGATATGGGTTGGTTAATGGACCCGTGGTAGAAGCTGCAGTGACAGTAGGCACATTGGAAGTGATTATTGGAGGTGTAGTGGTGGAAGGGGTGGATGAGGTAACATATGAAGAAGCAATGTCATCAATGGTGGTGGATGGGACAATGGTTTCTATGGTAGAGGCCTTAACTGGCATAAGGACATCATTATGTTGGTAGAGCATGTTACATGTTTTAAATGGTGAAGGATCAACAAAATGGTGTAGTTATGCCCTTCATGTTCAAATTTTATACATCGATGTAAGGTGGAAGGAACATAACCCATGACGTGAAATCTAGGTCGACCAAACAACAAATTATATTGAATTCCCCTCCAATACATAGAATAATTTAGGATAGTCCGGGGCCCACGCAAATGTGGAGAATGATAGTTCCGAGGGTGGAAGTTATGGCATCATTAAATGAACATAGCATAACTAGGTTATTGTGCATATAATTGGAAGGGATGCACATCTTTTGATACACATGGGAAGAAATGATGTTGATACTAGCACCCCATCGATCATAACATGATGAAACGTGTATTCTTAATATACACGGAGATGAACAAGGTAGGTTCCGGATCATCTGATTGAGAGGTACAATCTCATCGTCTGAGAAACTGAGAGCACCCACTTGGTGATTAGCAGTGAGGGTAGATGGAGGAGGTGAAGTGGTGAGAGAGGCCACGTGGTGAGGGGTGATAATGGAGGCAACAGGTGTAGGGTAATTACATAAAACTTCAATGGATTGTAGATATCAATGAGGGCCCGACAATGGACTCAAGAGGTTTGGATAAGGTCATACAGGGACATTTTTAGAGGTGATTGGTGAAGCTTCTTGAGCATGGTGTGATGAGCCACTCCATCTAACATAGGGAATGTTGGTCCATGGATGGTGATTTTGGGTGCAGGGGCTAATAAAATGGTAGGTAGAGGTGTGGTAGATGGTTTATATGTCTTCTCTTTTCCTTTGTCCTTTTGTGCATGAGTGACAACTTGAACCATGTTAATCGAGGGAAGAGAAGGAGATGGAGAAGGTGTGTCATGGAAGGTGTAAATAACATGCAGGGGCAATAGAATGATGAAGTAATAGGCTCTTGTGAAATAATTTGGGCACACTAAGGAATCTTGGAGGGGTTTTGGCTAGTTCACTAATGCGGACCATGTTGATCTCAAATTGTGGAGGAGGGTAAAAGGGTTGTGGAGGTGGAGATGGAGATGGTTGGATAGGTGCATGAGTGAAGTTGTGTGGAGATAGGTGAAGGTGGAATGGGGTCCTCATCTAAAATATCATCATTATCAAAATTTTCTTCAAGAGGACACATGTGGAGAGAATAAAACCTTAAGAACCTTACATTTTTCTACATCATGCCCTGACGAACATGATGGTAGAGATGCACATTTTAGAATCATCAAACCCTATTGGTTTAGGTTTGAGTGGGTCATAAGTTCTAAGTGGGGGTAATGTGATGACAAAGGTTTCTAAAAGATTAGCTAGGATGTTGGCGTAAGATCCTACCAACGGATCACAATGTGAAGTGAGTGTGGGTCTAGATGAAATCTTGGGTGATTTTGTGAGTAAGGTTGGACCACTTGTTTGGAGGTGGCATGGGCATTTGAGTAGTGGTTTTGGTTTCACCTTCTTTTTAAAGGTGTAGCCAATGAGCTTGGTTGTGGGAGGTGGTGTAGGTTTAACCACTTTTGTGGAAATTGGAGGGGCATTGGGTTTGGTTTGCACTTTCTTGGGTAAAGGTGTTGAAGAGGTACGTGATGAAGAAGGGAATGTAGATGGCGAAGGGGATGGGTTAACCAAGGTGATAGTGAAGGTGTCATAAAGATGGTAGTGGGAGGTAATGTGGAAGGGATTAGCATAGGTAATAATGAGGGCATTGTTAAGGGTGTTGTTATGAGAGGTGGAAAGGACCTAGGTAACAACAAAGGCTAGGGTCATGTAGGTAATTTAGGAGAGACATGTAATCATGATAAGGAAGAGGGCTGCTACATTTTTGGTTTACCTTGAATAAGAGGTTGCTTGACCAAGGTTGAAGGGTGTGGAACTAGTATAGATGGTAGTGGAGAAGGTGACAAAGGAGCAGTGGGTGAAGCTGGCATATGTAATTTGAGAGGTTGGGTCCTCCTCTTAGGCGGGGGAGTAGTCTTGGCAATGGCTTGGGAAGAGGTAGCTAAATCAAGTTTAACAGAGGATGAACCAAACTTTTTGTCGACATGACCCCTAAGGTAGGGGTAGATTTGGGTATAGGCAAATAAGTAAGTGGCTTGGGCACAAGTGGTTGTGGAAGTAATGGTAGAGGTGCAAGTGTAGGTGAAGGTGATGTGGGAGATGTCACCACAACTATCTCAGGTGTGATGGATTTTTTTGCCTTAAACACTTTGGGGTAAATGGTAGAAGTATTTGTAGATGTCATTTGTATTTGAGTTGAGACAGGTAGTCAAGGCATCCCCGAAGCATGGAGTGATTAACATAGTCTAAATGGGCCACCAAATGTGGGAATGGCATGGTAGTGGAAGGAGCTAGTGTTGATTTCATAGTGACTCTTGTAAATAAATCCAAAGTGTTCTACAAGATAGGGAAGTGATTAGATTTCGAATCTAGGGGTAAAAGAGATGAGAGAAATTCAACAAGATCCTTAAAAACCTATGGAGAATTATCACCAACAAGAAGGGGCACTACCAATGAGGTTTCCAATAGGTTGGGAGGTTGCAAGGTGGATGAGATAAGGGCAAAGAAGTAAAATGGATGAGTAAGACCACTATGGGTTTCTCATCAGGTGGGGAAGTGAGTGGGATAATTATATTGGTAGGTATGGTAGACTCCTTTGTTGGTAGAGGAGAAAATGAAGGGGAATCCTCATGGATAAAGGGTTCGTGCAAGAATTTCCTCGATAGATGGAGTGAGAGGAAACTATGTAGAAGGAGCCGTAGGATGTCAAAAATAACATGAACCTTGTGGATATTACCATCACTAGTCAAAGATTCACCGGTTTGGTTAGATGACGGGGTGTGATTTGGGAACAACTTCCTAAAAATGTGAAGTTTTTGGTTAGTCGGTGCATTAGGATTTTCCAAGACAAGATCTCCCTTATCTAACATTTCTTGGACAATGTTTTTTAAAGTTATACAATTACCATCATTGTGACCTCAAACGTGATGGTAATTACAGTAATCATTTTCATTGTACCATGTAGGCACATGACGAGAAGGGTCAAAACCAATATGTGGTTTGATGGGTGGAAGGGTAATTACTCTAGATTTTAAGAGTTTTTCCAAAATGGTAGAGTAGGGTTCTCTTATGGGAGTATATTTTTGTTGCTCCCTTAAACTGAAATAGTCTGGATGGGGGAGAGGTTAGAATAATGTTTTGATTGGTTAGATGGATGAGATGGGCCAGATTTCAAAACAACTACATTGACAAACCCTTTGGTTTTAGAATAAGTATTTTGGGTTTGGAAGAAGAAGAGGTATTATTTGATTTAAACAATTGTTTTTGTTACGTAATTATATCTTCTTCTCTTCAATGGCATGGATTTCTAGTTTCTAGGCCATAGTGAATGCCTCGTCAAAGGTGTGGAAGGTTTCGACTTGGAGAGTTAGTGAGATGTGTCTAGCACAAGACCTAGTGAACAAATCTATTAACTCTATATGAGGTAATTATAATATGAGTTGGTTGATCAAGGATTCACCATCGAGTAAAAAATATGTGATAGATTCATCTTCATACTGGCGTGTGTGCATACAAGTCAGTCATGGTGACTTTCTTGACGATGTTAATAGAAAATTGGTCTAGAAAATCTTGATCTATCTAGTTAAATGAGAAGATGGAGTACCTAGGTAGAGCACTATACCAATCCAAAGTGGGTCCCCATGACATTGGAAATGTTTGCAAGAGTATGCATCATCATGAGTGATCAAGTAACACACATGTTTAAAATACCACAAATGTTGTTGCAGATATTATTTGTTGTTGAATCGGTTGAATTTTGGCATTTCCTAATGTGTAGGGTATGGATGAATTGGCACAAAAAAGTGAATAGGCTCATTACAGATCTCATCATAAGTCAGAGAGTTACACGAGCTAGAGATAGAGGATTCTAATGTCTGCATCTTGTCCATCATCATTTTGATGAGATCATTAGTAGGTTGTGATGACGGGGTACCCCGAGGTATGAGGGGGTAGATAAGGTGGGTATAACATGGATGACATCCTAGTGTGTGGTGGTGCCGAGTACAAAAATTGTGATGAAGGGATATGAGAGGGGATGGATGTAGAGGAAATACCTAGAATAGGTTGTAGATGAAATAGGTGGTTGTTGATGATAAGTGTAGGTAGGTGGGGTGGAGGAAAATACTCTCGTGGAGATCGGTGGAAGAGACTGTGGGATGGAGAGGACAAGATTTTGGAAGGGAGTAGGGGTGGCCGACACCAAAGGTGGTTGGGATGCAAAAGGAACATGTGAAGTGGATGATGGTATGGCTGATGTTGTAGGCAATGGAAATCGAGCGATGGAAATCGAGGGTGCAGGTAGTTTTCACATGTAGGTGCGACATTACTAATAATGTAGGGTCCAAGATGAGAAACCAAAGGTGATGAAGAAAAGGCGGATAAGGATGTACTAGTAGAGGCGGATGCAAAAGTGGGTGCCAAAATAGAGGGGAATAGATACATGCATGCCATAAATAAGCTACCCATGTGATGAGGAGTCTTTTTGATCCCTGTGGATGCGAATGAGTAAAATAATGTTGTAATTTGGTGGAGTTGTGATCAAGGAGTCTCGCAAACTCCTCATCATCAATGGGTATGACCAAGTGCCTAATGGGGTCCATAGGTGATAAAACAAAAGGGGCGATGGGCTAGGTAGAGTGGATGGTAGCTAGCATAAAATATGAGGGTGTTTGCTTGTCTATGATTCAATACCATGTGATTAATAATAGAATTAGTATTTTGAGCCTTGTTGATGATGCAGAACACATAAGGAATGGATAAAAATAAAGTCTAACAGATGTTCTTAGATTATTGTCCTGATTTGGAAAATCAAAATATAGAAACTGACGTTGGTTGGGGTAATCGATGCAAGTATGAGGGGTAACCACCACCGGTTAATTAGACCTATGTCGGTTACTGTGAAAAATGAGAGATTCAAAGATTTGACAATGAGAGGTGAAAATGAGTCACCCTGACTCTAAAGATGATATCAAAGACTCAAAATGTGATGAAGTAGCAGAACAAGCCACAAAAAGAACATAAAGGTGGAGAATTACTATTTACGTAAAAATAACCAATCGGCATAAAATGGATGTCGGTGAGTTAACCAATGCTGGTGAGATGATGTAACTGATGCCGATCACTGGTCCGATATCGGTTGCTGTGAAATCTAGAAGAAAATAAAAATGAAGTTTTGGTGATTTAGATCAAATAAAAGGGCCAACCTAGAGACTGAGTATGGCTATGGGGAGTCCTAATATGCCCAAAACAGAACCAAAATACACCAGCTGTGATGTGGGGAAAAGGATGAGAAAGAATGAAGAAACATAACTCACACCTCAAAACACAATTAGAAAAAAAACTAACAAACACAAATACTAAGCCATAGATTTTATGTTGTGGCTTATGCCATTTAGGATTGACTGTAAGCAAATAGAATTTTTGGTTTAATAAAGGTGCCCTACAAAAGCTGAAAACTATGGCTAGTTTCAGGTAAGTTTTGGCATGGGAGATCCTTCTCTAGAGGATGAATGGACAAAGAAACCAGCTGGAGCCCACTATCAATCCTCTAATCATGTGATCGTTGACAATTTTTTTGAGAAAGATGTTGTTCAAGAACTATGTAGTTTGTTTTCAGTGATTTAGTATAGAGAGTGTGCAAAATGTGAGCTATGGTTCAATTTTTCAACCATCAACTAGGCATGACTTCCAACATATAGGTTTCCCACAATTTAGATGAGCTATAATGCAACAAACTCAACAATGCAAGTGCACAAGTTTTAAAACCCAAATCCACAAGTTATATTTGATGAGAACAAATTATGAAGGGTTTAAGGATATGACTTTCACTAAATGCAATGCAAGAAAAGAAGGAAGAGTTCTTTTTAATCCTAAAAAACAAATGTCACTGAGAAAATCAGAAGAAAACGAATGTTTCTAGAGAAGAAGCTTAATGTGAACTTTTTTGAATGAAAATAGACACACAAGATTTTTCCCTAAGAATGAACAATGCAAAGAACCCCAGATGGGTCCCACCAGGCATGCCAAGATGTTTCACCTAATTTTTGCTCTGGATAAAACTAAATAGGAAATAGGTTAGGAGGAATACCTACAAGATGTAGGTTAAGGTTGAATGTGCGCATTAATGACCTTTTGATCCAAGATGATCTATGAAGAGCTTCACTTTGCTAGGGGGAACGACCTGTAAAAACACAACCAAACCACAAGATGGCACTAATAATATATGTTAGTGGACTTCCTAGCAAATGCTAGATCCAGGAAGCATGTGGTACTTCCTAGAAGGTTATCAATCCACTTTTAAATACAAATTAATGCAACAAATATCATGGAATAAAGAAATCCTACTATACTTAAAAATTAGGTATCTCCTACAAATACAATAAGTAAATCTAATCTAACAGGAAAATCTATGATTATATCCGGAGGTTTTGGTGGGTTATTATAGGTTTTTTGGGTTGATAGAGGTATGGTAAAGGGTCTGGGAATGATTGGGTGAGGTCTGGGTTAGTTTTGGTCAATCGTGGGCTTACCGATCAAAGGGTATAAAATTAGATAGAGACTGTATCAGTCGGGTGACCGATGTCGATAGAGATATGAAACTGACGGTGGTAAGGTAAACCGACGTCGGTGGGGAAAATGACAATAACTTAATAAAAATGGTTTTCGGGTTTCTCTGTGATTGCACAAAAAGTAAGAAGGGTGTGGTTAGGTTCGTAATATAACTAAGAAGACTCATGAATACAAAGGGAGAGATCACAAAGGGTGAAAGGGGTTGAAATGGTCAGATTGGTGGATTGGTGGGAAGATGGAGCTATGCGGATAACAACAAAGACTGAAAATATTGAAGGAGGTAAGAGATCTTAATAAGGTAAGCACAAATGCTTAAAATCACATTACTTACTTGCTACTATGAAGGTCTCGTGGCTAGAAGGATGTTGGTAGTTGATTGGTGAGATGGTGGTTAGTTAAGTGTCGTCAGGACATGGTATGAATTGTATGTTCCCGTGGATGCTCCAATGATCTGAAGGGAATCCTTGGCTTATGTTGTTCTTTGATGATGTGTAGATGTCGTTTGGATGAATCAATGGCTCTGAGATCCTTTCTTGATTGCAATAGAACTCCCAAAAACTAAATGACCAACCCGGGTAAAGAGTTGTAAAGTTGTATATAAAGGAACCGATGGCGGTTTAGATGAATCACATCAAACGCTGGGAAAACCATATTTGGTTAGGTAAAATAGACATATTTACCAAAAATAGGAGATTTTCTCAAATTTGGCATGCTTTCCTCATTGATTCCTCTTAGGAAAGTAGATTTCATGTGAGAGAAGGAAGGAAGAACTTAGGAAAGGTCTAGTTAGGTTTAGGAAGAATTCCTAGTTAGTTAGGTCAAGTTAGTGACTCAGCACTAGGAGTTATAACTCAGTGTTGGAAGTGATGACTCGGTGGTGGGGTGATGACTTAAACATTGTGAGTTAAATTCCCCCTGGAATGGGTCCAGGGTGAGGTAGAGGTATGAGGGTGAAATTAATTTAATTAAATCAATTAATAATGTGAAGGTGAATATTAATATATAGTAATGGGGTCACGGTTAGTTAAATGTGTTACATTAATTACTTGAAAGGGGATCAAGGGGAATGTGACCCAAATTTGGGTGTTTACACTCAGATCATAATTATTGTCTATATTTGAATTTCACCTCTTATATGATTAACTCAAGGTGGTTTCACTAACCTTTCTCTCAACTCACTATGGTTAAGATCTTGATTAACTCATGAGCCCTCTTAAAAATATTGATTACGCTTAGCTCTTTTAAGGTCTTGAATGACCTCTTACAAATAATAATAGCTTATTTTCAACATTTAACCTCTTGAACTAGACCTTTTCAAATTTAAATTTCAAATAGTATCTTTTTTGAGGGAAACTCAAAATGTCCCATCTAACACACAAGAAGATCTTGTATATACTATGGAGGAGTTATAAGACACCTAACAAGACCTCGATAAGGACTAACACATCCCTTACACAAAATTACAAAAATTTATGCCTTTATAATGATGCTCCTAGATAATAAGTTCCCTAGTAATAAAAAAGTAAACCCCCATGGAGGTTTTCATCTTCTTTCTCTTCTTCCAGTATCTTTTTTTCTTAAAATGTTTTTCATCCTTGCCTTGCTTGCACTCATCTTATGCTCTTTTAATTTTTTTCTTTCTTGACTTTCCTCTTCTTGATTTGAATTTTCCTTTCATGTCTTCATTTGGCTTTAAATATTCCTCATCGTCTTCATTCTCTTGTCCTTCATAACTAAGTTTTACGTTTTATTATTTTTCTTGTATTTTTCCATATTTTTGTTCATTCTTTTACTCTTTCTTGCACAAACACAACTAGAGAAACTTTAGATATAAAAATATGAGACACACACACCATGGAGGGATTATAAAGGAAATCTAATTTTTATTCATTTTGCAACCATTCCTACAAAGCCTTTGTGCGATCCTAGGATATTCCACACGTACTCCACTCGAGAATAATTTTCTCATATCATAACTAACTTCTCTATTCAAATTTCACCTCGTATATGCTTAACTCAAGGTGGTTTCACTAACCTTTCACTCAACTCACTATGGTTAAGGGCTTGGTTAAATCATGAGCCCTCTTACAAATATTTATTATATTTAACTTACCTCTTTTAAGGTCTTGAATGACCTCTTACAACCAAAAATGGCTTGTTTTCAACATTGAACCTCTTGAGCTAGACATTTTCAAATTCAAATTTCAAATAGTATCTTTTTGGAAGGAAACTCAAAATGTCCCATCTAACACACAATATGGTCTTCTAAATACCATGGAGGAGTTATAAGACACCTAACAAGACATCTAAGGCCTAACATACCCCTTACACAAAATTACCAAATTTGATGTCTTTACAGTGATGCTCATGCATCATTTTACTACCTTGACATATAAGTAGTACATCTGGTTGACCATATCATCAATATTATTCACCTTTTATCGTTGTACTAATATGCTTCCAATATGAGGTCCGATCTCATTTAAAGTGTAATATTCTAGTTGAGATGACGTATTAAACACAAGATCTAATTTTTTCTATAGGATTCTTCTTTCCAACTAGGTTTAGAATCTTTATTTGTTGTCTTTTTCTAGTGGTGGTAGAGTTTTTTTCCATGTACATGTTGAAGTAGAATTATCATCTTTTTCTTTTCTAGTTTAGAGAAACTTTCCCCTTCCTCTTTCATATAGTAGATCTTAAGAGAAATGTCTACCTGTGTGAGAAAATACCTCTATTTTATAATGAAAATTAAGGCACAACTCCCTCTTTGTGAACTATATTGGTTGTTTAATAATCCTCATACCTTTTAGCAATAGTGTTTGGAAAATATAATGCCAAACTCACTAGAATTTATAAAAAAATCCTCCCATCTTGTGAAAATCACAAAGTTTTGAACAAGGTATTTATACCCAAATTAATATAAAGACTATTTCTAATGATGCAATTATGCCTACCCTGATATACACATATAAGGAAGAAGCTTCATGATGTGGGACATGGTTAACAAAATATGATTTTTTATTAGATGTATTATATTTTTTCCAAATGCAAAAGCTAGTGCAGGAATGTGAAATGTTTGACAAAATGTAAATTGGGTAAGATTTATAAGTAAAAAAATTGGCATGTTTAAATTTATGGTCGTCCTAATTCAAATGTATTATAACCATTCCTATATATTTAAACTCGGTAAGATTTTTAAGTAAACAAAATTGGCAGGTTTAAATGTATGGTCATCATCATTTTGAAGAGCCTCCCAACTTGTATAAAATACAAAACTCTAGAATGGGGTATAAAAATACATACAAATTCTACATCTTATTCCTCACCCAGTGACTCTTTTCTTTTCCCTTTTAATTAGATTGTAGGTAGGGCATGTGATTAATCCTGTTTGTAGTGAAATAGTATGCACAAACTCATGTCGAAAGAAAAAAATATTTTTGGTAGTAAAAGGACGAGGATGTAGATTTTTATGGTTTTTTTAAAATTGGTATTTGATCCTAATACCCATGTATAAGAGCATAATTTTGCAAATATCCTCCTATTGGGTATGTGCGGTGACATGTAGGGATAAATTTTAATTTCGGATACATATTTGTTCTTTTCTTTTTTTACTATTCGAGATTTTTTTATTACGGGTACATTACATTGAAATGACAAATTTTGAAAAACCTCGGGGACGGTAAGTTGTGTCTATGTTCATAAAATGTATATGTAAAAGGTAAAAAATATAAATATCTATAAAAATTTAATGAAAACAAGCTTATAGTCTCAACAACCTAAAAATATTAGAAGCTGACAACAAGCTTATTATGAATTAGAAGCCATCTAAAGCAAGATTTCTTTGATTAGATATAAGAAGACCAAAAATATTAAATCTATGAGTCCATCTACTAATGGGATCATAAACATTCCAATTGTTTTTTAAGGAACAAGGAATGGTTTGGGGAGAGGAAAATATTTTCAAAGAGTTGTTTAGAGTTAGCCTCTTGGAGCGGGGCCCCTTTAATGCACCTCATAGTATCCCAAAATAAATTCTCATCCTCCATAAGTAGTCTAATAGAGGGAGATGTGAAAGCATTTTTGCATTATATACATTCTAAATCGAGATTGAGGAAGCTTATAGAAAGCTTCAAGGTATGTCTACTCCATCCACTTCCCAAATCTTTATAAGTCATGAAATATTTTAATTCATTTCTCAAACCAAAGGAGGTAAGATAAGACTCTTATCAAAGTAAGGATGTTGTAATTATATTTCATTATCAAAAAATCAATTTGTAGGCTTGGCACCTAGTGTCAAAGGAAGGGAAGATAGGTTGCCCAACCACCAAGATCTTTACTTGTTCCCATGCCTTCCAAATTAACTTAAGAAATCCCATGAGTAACAAAAATCCACCCAAAAGAACGTCAACCAAATGAAGTCCTTGTCATCTCTCTTGACCCTATGGAGCCTATTGGCACTATTGAATCTCACAACACTTTCCAAGATTCAATTCCGACCAAAGCCCTCAAGTTTTATTTATTTTTACACTTAAAAAATGTGTGGTTACATCCTAGGTATGGATTTAAGTACCCGGGACATACTCGAGGCATGTGGAAATGTACTCATAGTGTACATGAACCATACTCATGCACATACCCATATCGATATGTATCAGGCTTGGTACGGGGGGCTACTATGCATTACCAGAAAGTCTAGTTGACATTGGTGATGTATTTTTTTTTGGGCCACTTTGGAACATGTTGTTATGTGTAAGTCGAACCATCAACCTTTTTGGCATACTTCCATATTGTTACAAAATTGGAGCTTAGGAGCGGGGTATGAAGATACATCATGGAATAATAGAATGTGCTCTCTTCTTAGATGTAGTTGTGACTATTTTGATAGATAGAATTGTAAAATGTTGAAAGATACATAAGGCACAAGAATTGTTTGAAATTGTTTTTGAAGGAAGTGTGGTGTCATGAAATGTAATGATTGTATGTATGCTGAAAGAGTCGAGAGGTTTTTAATAAAATGCAATTGATAGGTACAAAGCCAAACTCAAAAAATTGTGTTAGCATCCTTTCAAGTAAAAATGATAAACAATAACAATTTTAAACATATAAAATCACTTAATAACCATATAATGAGCTTCTTTACAAAAATTTGTTTCTGTTTTGTGTAATATTTCAGTTTTATTAATCTTTATATGTACGTATATGAGATTATGAATACAATGTTTGTTTAGGATCACCATGCTTTATTGAGTTTAAGGAGGTTGTCCTTTTCTTTCTTGTGATGGTAATTTTGGGAAAGGTTGTGATGCTTCTTACTGAGTATTATTAGAAATATCCCTTCATATGAAGTATTTTTGTTGACTGCCTTATCATCTGTCAAGATTGTTCTACAATAGAATTCCATTATTGGGGACAATACTTTTCAGTTATGCAAATTTTGGTCTATAAACATAAGACATTCTATTGATAAAAATTTATGAATCTAGATCAAATAAAATAGATATACTATGAGAATTTAATTGGCAACTCAGGGGAGTTACAAGAGCAATATGATGTTTTTGGGTTTTATAATATTAAGCGAGAAATTGCTTATTATAAAACCACCAAATGAATCAAGTTGGCGTTTAAGAGTGGATCATGACCACCTTCCTTGTATATAACAAGGTGATCCTTTAGGGATTGGTTACACATGGTTGTAACATTGTATGCGAGCTATATGTGCTAGCATATTTGTAAGTCTCATGAGCAAATGTATGAGGAAGTTCGTAAATCCTTAGTGAAGGTGTAATTGCATGTGAAATAGTGGGAGTGTTGGGTAAAAGTATATTCTCAATAAAGATAAGTTATTTTTAGTGGGTTTTTTACCTTCCATGGTTTTCCCACTTATATCTTGTGTCACTATGTTCATTTACTTTTTGTTCATGTTATTTACATTATGTAATATGTAAATATAAAACATCTTAATCTTTGCTTAATCACTGCACATCATAATCTATAATCTTCGACAATTTATTCTATGGATCTATAATTTGTTAATTATATCTTCCCATAAATTTAATAACATGATATCAGAGCTAGCAATTATGCATGTGAAGGATCAATTTGGATGCTTTTGACTTGTAAGAGTGAAGAAGCTTGAATGTTTTTAAATCTGTGAAACCATAGTTGTTTTGTCAATGATTTCAAGATAATCAGGTGAAGTGATTTTGATTCCCACCCAAATATTTTTGAAATATTGGTTAATTGGATTTCTAGATCTTGCTTGTGCATTTTCGTACATAGATATGTGATTTTGCGACCTGTTCTTGGTCTCTGTGGTGTAAATTTGTTTTCTATAAGTTTATTTTAAGTTTTTATGCTTTCTATAACTTATAATTGTTTTGCCTTTGGATTTGAAAGTTTTTCATTAGATCTGGTTAGTTTGGAGCTTCTACGTCCACTCCGACAATAAATTACTTTCTTATTACAAGATCTATTATTGTAAATCTTCTTCCAATAAGATAATTTCATGTGGCTTTGTTGTGTCTGTATTTTATTAGATCTTTTCATTTTTTTGAAGTCCGAGCCAATCATTAAGCTCTATCTAGCTTTGTTGTATCAGTATTTTAATAAGATATTTTTGTCTCATATAAAACTTGAGTTAATATAATTGCTCCAAGTATTTGACATTATGAGTCTTGTGTTAAGTTTTCTTCTATCGCTTACGAAAGTTGATCCAATAGAATTGGTCCAAGTTGCTTCATATTTTACATTGTCTTTGTGAAGTTTGAGCCAATAGAATTTCTCCAAGTCTCTTCACATTTCACAATTGTCAATTTTTTCTAATTTTGGCAATGGTTATCTGAAAGAATTAAGCCACATTTTTCGCATTTGTCAATCCTTGTCAAAATTGTGAAAAGTGAGCCATTAAGAAGGATCCATGTGTGTTCATTTTTTCTTTGATCATTTAGGTTACACTGTGAATTGTGAACCAATAGCAAAAATCACTGCATACATTTTTTTTGCAAGTGTTAGACTTTGCATAACCTTCACGGTCTCGATGTTTGTTTGTGCTTATCCAGTAAGATTGCAACATGGTTTTTTGATTCCATTGATTCTTTGGACCCGAAATATATTTTAATTTTGGATCTTTCTGGGGACTTCAAGTCTGCCCAAAGCTATCTCTTAAAAATTTGGTAGAAAGTTTCCATGTGTATTCTTTTAGTCGTTAGAGTTTTACCAAGTGGTATCATTTGATTAGTTTTTTTGTTGTCTTTGCTTTCATGTTATTACTTGGACTCAAAAGGCAATTTGTTTTGGTTAATTCCATGGACTTCACGTCCATTGGGCTCATTGTGTGGAAAGTTACTTGAAAGGTGACACGTGCCCCCTAGTTTTTAATTAGATCCATGCGTTGCCTCATGTTTCGGCCACGTGTTTCTTTTGTTTTCTAGCACATTATTCCTTGTTTTTTGTCGTGGTTTTTTAACTCTGTAATGAACCCGATAAGCTACTGTTTAATCAAATTTTAGAGACTTTGCATCTGCCAGGAGATCTATGGTACTTTTTAAATTTTATTTGTACCAAGTTTTAAAATATTTTTTGTCTTGCAGATTTCAATTTTTTTAAAGCTTAGAACTCTACTCTGCCACATTCTTTGGTTTGTATTTTTCATCTTTTAGCAATTTGTGTGTGTGTATAACTTCTAAATTATATATAGTTTTTTTATCTCTGTTTTGCTCTCTCCGGCTCATTTTTAGTTGTACTTGTCTTCATTATTGTTTGAGCATTTAAAATGGACATTTTTTCTAGTTTTTCATTGGATAAATCTCAGTTATTAAATGGAACAAATTACAATATTTAGAGAGTAAGGTTAAAATCCTGTTTCATGGCTAGAAAGATATGGGATATTGTAACTAGTGGGGAAAAATGACCCACCAGAAAACTTGCAAATCTATAAAATCTTAGCTCCTTCTCTCAAAGATCGTAGGAAGCTCTGTCCATCCTATTTCAAAGCATAAGAGATGAGTTTTTAATGCATATAGGTCATATGTATTCTCCTGTAGATGCATGGAAAAAATTATAAACTATGCATAAAGGCAACCGTCTTTCCAAGATAATTATACTAATTTTGGAATTATTCACAAATCCCATGGAAGGGGATGAGAAAATTGTTAATTACCTGGCTAAAATTAAAATTATTAAAGCTCAAGTTGGATGGATGTAATTGTGAATTGTTTTAGGATAAACTTCTATATTTTATCATTCAGATAAATATTCATGAAAATTTTAGAAACTATATCTCCATTCTTAACTCTAAATATTAGAATGAGTCTAATTTACACGATCTGGACAATGTCATCATCTCTTCTAATTCAAGAAGAGCGTTCTATGTAAAATTTTGACTCTAAAGAGAATCTCACTCACGCACTTCTCACTCAAGAATCAAAAAGTAAACATTCTAGATTCAAATATAAAAAAATAACTTTTAAAACTCCTAGTAAATACTAGAAACCAAGAAATTTAAGAGTTAATTTTGATGGTAACTGACATTTCTGTGGAAAATTTGGTCATAAGAAAGAAGATTGTAAACTAAAAAAAGAATTCAAACTTCAAAAATAAAAAATGGAATAAATCAGATCAAAATCAAGAAGAAAATGAAGAGAATAATCATAGAACGGATGTAGTAACTCTATAAACTACATCTATCACCCCTAAATAAAAAGCATGTCTTATTTTCTTGCATGATTTTATTACTGCTTCATATCAGTTTTCTATCAAATCTTATTTCATTATTTAAATGCTTAGAATAAGATATTGAAGGTATATATGTTTTAAATAAAACATTTTCTAACATGGTTAGTTGTTAAGTATATTGTTATGATATTTATTATACACCTAGTGTTATTATGCTTAATATAGATATTATTTCTATAACCATGTTGATGTTGTGTTAGATATACATCTAGATTTTTGTTCAAGTGTTTTTATGAAGTCATCGTCACTTGAAGTAGCAAGAAACAACCAACAGTTTCTATCTCTTCTATTGAAGTAGAGTATAGAAGTGTTATGAAAGAAGAAAATAAGCCATATGGCTGAAAATAATGTTAGCGAGAAACTACATATGGGCGTTAAAGGAAGCACTACTCTTTTATGTGACAACCAGAGTTGAATTGCTCTTGCAAATAATCCAGTTCAACATCAAAGGACAAAGCATATTGAGGTTCATTCGAGAAAAAGTCTTGGATAGAAATTTAGATCTCAATTTTTTTTTTACTGAAGATCAAGTTGAGGATATTTTCACATAGCCGTTGAGTGTTGTGAAATTTTTGAAAAGTTTCATGCCTTGTTAGGCCTTTGATTTTCATTAAGGGAGAGTCTGCATGACAATGCCACATCTTAACGACCTTGAATGGTTCAAAATGGATACATCCAAGACTATTTCTATGTTGTTTGAGTAAATTTTCATGTATGTGAAGTTTACTTGTAATTCTCAACGAAACATTAGTTATGGGAATGCCTTGTTTTATAAAATGCTCTATAATATGATATAAGTCTTCATCCTTAAATCACTTTATCTTGAGAATTTGTGGATGTTCCTTTGTATTGAATTTTTATGGATTCCTTTGAACACTATTTTGAACCATAGAAAAACACTATTGAGAATTCATGGATGTTCCTTTTTATTGTGATAATATACTGTGGAGTTGAAAAACATGCATGACTCTACTTTAGTACAACAGAAACTACAAAATCATAGAACAATTGTGTTTGGATGCTAGCTTAAATCATGATTTGATTTTATGGATTGTAAATACTTTTGTACCAAAAGGTAACTTGGCATAAGGAACAAATATTAAGATGTTTTTGTATGTTTCGCCACTTAACATTAAGGGGAGTGTCGGGGTATATAATATTAAGTGAGAAATTGTTTAGAATAAAACCGATAAATGACCCAGGTCAGATTTTAAGAGTGGATTATGACCACCTGCTTTGTATATAACAAGGTGATCCTTTAGGGATTGGTTACAAATGGTTATAACATTGTATGTGAGCTATATGTGCGAGAATATTTGTGAGTTTCATGATCAAATGTATGAATCAGTTTGTAAATCCTTAGTGAAGGTGAAACTGCATGTGAAATAGTGGGAGTGTTGAGTAAAAGTATATTCTCAATAAATATAAGTGATTTTCAGTGGGTTTTTTTAACCTTCCATGTTTTTGCCACTTATATATTGTGTCACTATGTTCATTTGATTTTTGTTCATGTAATTTAAATTCAGTAATATGCAAATATAAAACATCTTAATCACTTTGCACATCATAATCTATAATCTTCGGAAATTTATTTGATGGATTTATAATTTGTAATTTATATCTTCCCATTAATTTATTCATAGTGTTACTTTTCCGAATTTTACAATAGGTGTACCATATAATAAGAAGTTTGGTTTTTAAGATTTTCAAAGACAGAGAGTTATAAAATAAATAACATGAATTATTTTGATTTTTCAAGCTTCTTAATATAGACTTTACTATCAAAAATATTGTTCATATCAAACATAGTTCCATACAAGATGTCTAGACCAAATTTGTTAGATCTTTTGTAGTATGTCTAGATCCAATTTGTTAGATTCTTTTGCATGCATAGTTCCGTACAAGAGAATCAGACATATCTTTTAGGACTTTGTATGTTTTGAGCATCTAAAGACAAAGGAGATTAGTAAATAATATAACTATGTTTTGTATCCTATGTTATTTAGAAGCATGAAATTTTCTTTAAAATCCATGAACATATAGTTATGATTTAACAAATTGGTAAATGGTAAGAACTTTCATTACATAGTATCTTGATTTGCAATGATGTGAAATATTTTTCTAAACACTTTGGTATTTATAAGAATAAACAATCATTTTTACTGTGTCCAATTTAAGATTTTATGAAACCTTAATAACAATAAATTCCTCCTTTTATAAAATTAGGGATTTGAATGAGTCCTGACATGTTTGTGCAAAGTATAAAATATTTAAATATACCTACTAGGATGGTAGCGAGTTAGAGATGAGTCTAAGGCTATAAACAATGATTCATACTTTCTTATGTATTATTTTAAAATAAAATCTAAATAAGACCACCCACAAATACTAAGCCCAATAAACATTTATTGTCTTTGATCTCATTGAAATCACAATGAGGAACTTCTACTTTGAAGAGAGATATCATCTATAAATAGTACCATATGAATGAATGAAGTTGGGGTCTCACCTTCATCTTCTTCATTCAGGGAGCTCGATCGTTTGTACTCCATATATAATTATATCTACTGGTAAGATGAGGAAGAGGAACAATCACATGATTTTATCTAATAATTTGAATATAATTAATTATCATGGGATATCAAATACATAATTTATTAGAAGACAACAAAGTTGTTGATCCTAATCACTGGAAAAGAATTTGTAATACATAAATCCTAACACTTGAAAGTATAATTTATGATTTTATATATTTATAGCATTTGATTGGTTTGTAAATGTCTACAAGATTGGACTAGGATTATGAAAAATTCATTGGATTGTAAATGATTCTTCTATGAAATGGTTTACCAAGATCATTAGTCTACTTTTTTAATTTTCAATTGTGCTTTGATATATGTTGGAAAAGTTTTTGGATTTTGATGGTATAGATGCAAGCTATATTTTCAAATGCCTATTCAACAACCTTAGTTATACATATCAAGCAATAATTGAATTCTATGAGATCACATTTCTTTGAGGCATTTTTTCAAATATTTCACATGTAATAATCATTAATGCAATATATGAGACCACATTTATTTGAGACATTTTCTCATTCATGTGTAGTGACCATCTCAAAGGATATTTGTTTTCCATCCGAATATTGTAAGTATTCTTTGGACAATTCAAGTCATGTTTGTGGATCCAGTGGTGGAATTACATGATTACCATTGATTATAGCAGTATTAGATAACTTTTCACACTTTTTTAGATTTACTCTCTGGAACAACATCTTGAACGGTTGGCACAAAACAACAAGTAAGTTAATTCAAGAAAGCTTTTTCGTAAATTATCTAGAAATACTTTAACAAGTGTAAAATTTTTATGGCTTCAAAGAAATCATGAATTCAGTTTTTATTTAATAAATCATTCAAAATAAATTTAAAAATAAAGAAATAAAATATTTCAGCCTTCTTTGTAGTAATAGAAAGGGGTCTTGTAATTAGTCTCTATACGATTTGAGAGGCTTCTTGTTAGGAGGAAAAGATCATGTTCAAGTTCAAATTGAGTTTTCTCTAGATTAAATGAATTAGTCTATGTACAAATCAAGCATCAAAGGGCACATGTTCAGTATAGACCTCTCATGGGAAGAATGAAGCTTTGATGTTTAAAATAATATTTCGACAATATAACATTGATTTTAAAAACAAAGGTTGCATTCATATTAGAATTTATTTCTACACGATTCATTTTTGCAATAATTGGTGTCTTAACACCGTAGCAAAGATATATCAAGTCTTTAGTTGCTTATATGAATAAATGGCAAGTAAAGTAGGCACCGTGCTAGAGACATAGTTAGTCTTTTGGTTAAATAACCCATATCAACAAGTATGAAGCTACATATTCTATATGGAAGTGATTATTTGTGTTTATAGATAGATATAATTACAATTCACTTTTCCCGGAAGACTTCCACCCTGCACCATAATAGTAGCTTTGAAACAATTCCACCAAATGCAACAAACATATGTCTAATCGATTGGTTTTACTAACCACATAGCTCGTCTCTTTTTGGATAGCTTCAATGAAGCCTTGCACTATTATTCCACCAAGTTTGATTCTTTACCAGTGGAATAAGAGTGGTAATCTATGATAAAGGCATGTATGATAAATATAAATATCTATTTTTGTGGTAATCTATGTAAGCCATTGTTATAGAGAAAGGAAGCTACCGGTTTTCATTAAGCAAGACAAGATGCCTCTTTTTTATTAGCATTAATCTTTTCAAAAAAATGTGAAGGGTAACTAACAATTTGGTGGAGAATGTAAATAATAAAATGTAATAAAATTTAAAACGAAAAATTATGTAGGTTAGATTTAGGAAGAACACATTTGATTAATATCCTACTTTGTCGAATCAGGGGAGTAAATAAAAAAGGAGAGTAGAGACAACCGTAAGGGAGCGGTGGAAGTGGAAAGACCATAAATCATCACTCCTGCATTTTCCTTAGCATCCACGTTGCACCTAGGATTTCAGGACGCCAATTATCGCATCCATAGAATCTAGGTTTTGCATGATCAAGGCTTTGTTGTTGTGGTAGATGGAAAGATTCAACAATGTCGTCATAATGTTCTCTTGAATTTTTATGTCCTATGATGAAAGAACGAGGACCAAAAATGGGAATTCCTCGGCCTCGACGATGCATATACGCTTTTCCATCTGTATTTTCTAAGGAGACGTAGCTCGTACGTGACTTGTTTTTTCACTCCGGGCATGTCGTTGCAAATATTTTTGACTAGGAAATCTGCAGCCAACTTTGTGTTTTCCAACAACACCCTCGTGCTTCTCCAACCTCTCAAATGAATACCCGTGATCCTCGCACCATTATTGTATCAGATTCTACATCGTCTAGTTCATAATGAGATTGGTATGTAACATGATCCTACCTATCTTTGGGAGTGCCCCTCGTTAATCCAACGAGTTATGAAAAATGGTCATACATGTGAACCTAGCCATCAGATCTCTACACGTAGCTCTCCTGATTGTAAATCCACTCAATGTCGATGCGTCGTTTACCTCCTTGCCAATTGTGGTTGATGTGATGTGAGTTTCGTGGCTAGCACAATCTATTATGTCCATGTATAATATTTCACAAATATTCCTTGGGATTTCTATTGCTTCTAGTTGAAATACTTATCACATGAACTCTTTCGTTTAACGCATCATCTAGGGCAGCCAACACGCTAACATTAATACATGTGTTCTCAGTCGTATAGTCTCTACTGAGAAGGGGCTGACAAACCTTGTACATTTCCAACCTAGCCATTCAAGCTCCACTCACAACTTTCCTTGCCACAATTCTACCTAATTTTGATGCATCGTTTACCTCCCTTCTAGTTAATGATGACTCAATATGAGTCTCGTGATTGTCCCAAGTCATGTGGTGAGTTGTAGTTTGGTGTGGCAATTACATTCAACGAACCATAATAGATCATGTATCCCTTTCACCTTCTTTGCATTCAATGGCTTTAAACAAGTCATGCTTCAATATCCTCTATAGTTCCCTTACCACATTTGATTTCACTAGCATTGTTAACTATGAGAGGGATCTTTCCCATTGTATACATTCCTTTCGGCATAAATATTGAGAAAAAAGTAATAATTAATTATTTTTTATTTTGCCTAAAAACTTCTCAACGCCATTATCAAAAATTGATAGCCCCCTTGATAACATATTTCACAACTCGAATACATGTAATTCCATTAATTCCAACTATTACCGAATTTGATTTCCAATAATACCGAATCCAATTTCCAACTAGGATAAGTATTACTCAATCCGATTTCGAAAATTGATTTACACAAATACCAAACTATATTTTTCTAAAAATAAGTAGCTGGATACTTGAAAAAACAACCTTTTTCTTGAACAGATCATCATCACAAAGCTTGTGAAACTGCGTCTTTGATAAATTGTGGGAAGAGAATCATTTGTGGGTAGTGAGTTTAAATAGGATTACGACGTCAATGTAGGATTTGATTTTATGGTGTAGATTTTCCAATTACTTTCATTACATCAAACAAGTTGCAAGTATACATTGTTGTAGGCTAAACTAGCAATTGCAAATGAGTTAAGTTCTGTTGGAGAGGGATTGAATTTTTGTATACAATATGGTTTGGATGCAAAGTGAAGGTGACTTGTATCTGTATTGCATTACAAGTGGGTTTTGTGTATATATATGTGCAACACTTTACTTATATATGTAGGTTGGAACCAAGATCTGGGCACACTACTGTGGGTATGATGTAGGTAGGAGTGTGCACATGCGTTGTATGTGATGAGACAATTGTGTGTTACAAAGTCTTTGCTCCTCTTCCTTGCGTGCTTTTACATTCTTTGTATATCTCATTCTCACATAGCATTCAAACGTAAAAGCTGGTAGAATTTGTAGATCTTTTATGGCATGAACTCTTGACATTGCTGTGAATGTTAGTCCTTGACGGTCAACATTTCTGATGTCTATTGTGGCCTTGTCAAGAGTTAGGCCTTGTGATTTTTGGATGGTGAGGCCCCAAGACATTTTTATGGTGATTTAGCAACGAGTGCCACGTGTGACAGGAGGCAGGGGCAAGTGGGTTAGGTTGATTTTGTCCCATGTGGGCCCTTGGTAGTGTCTGAAGTTGACAACAACAAAGGATGGCAAGTCTGGTGGGTGTGATTCTAGATTGTACACCACATCGATCACTTGCCCTAGTGCACCATTAACCAATCCTAAGCTAACCCACAAGTTAGATGTCAACATGACCTCCTGTCTAGTGCATAAGAATACTATTGGCTCCAGTTGAGGGTCGTTGATGTTTGAGTCAGAGTTATGCTTGCTTTGTTCTATGATGCTCCTTGCAATTGGCACATGTAAGGATTTTAGCATTTTTTTATTGTGCTTGCTTGCGAGGTCCTTTGTTACAAAAAGGTGTTTCTCAGTCGTGAAGCTGGATTGCTCTGAGGTAGACATGCATGACTTTGTATGTGACATGAGAAGAGACCAATCCTTAATGGTTGCTTCTGCATTTTTGATGTTGGTCAACATTTTTCTGAATTCAAGTTGTGTCGGGTTCAATCCTTGTTCTCCGAAGTTTGTGTCCAAGGTGATAACTATATCAAAAGAATGCCAAAGAGAGCTACCTATTTTGTTGCCCGCATATAATGGTCTTTTTTTTTGATGTTGTTTAACATTGTAGGACCTATAAAGCTCATTTCATCTATGAGTATGTACTATATGGCACTCATACGCTCTTGGAAGATTTCCGTGGCTTGGCCTTCAAGAGGTTTCATGTCGGAAATGGGTATTTGGAGGGAAGAATGTATAGTAGATGATTTTATGTTGAATGTAGCAATACCTGTTGGGGCTAGTACAAGAATGGAAGATTTAAATTTTCCTGATATTTTGAAGCCCATTTCTAATGTATTGTATGAGGTATGATTTTCCTGTACCAACGGTTCCTTGAATGATCATCTTCAATGGTGGGTGTTTCCCTTGTTGAGTTGCATGGGCAAGTACAATTGAGTATGCAAGGTGTTGTTTTGATGATAGTGGGAGAGCGTCTAATTGGGTAGGTGGAGAAACAAGTGTTAGTGCATTTTCATTGCGTGTAAGGTCTATGAATTTAGGTGCACTTTTTTGTAAGGCAGTAGGATGGAATGCACCTTCCAATTGTGGTTAATGTCAAAGTCATGAAGGCCTATCATGTCTACATCATCAATTGTTGTATTGAGTGTTGGGTGCATGCATGCTATATGCTCCCATTCAAATAGTTCTTCATGCAGTGGATTGGATCCCTGTGAGTTATTATCATCATTGCTTGTTCCATCTGCAGTTTCTTCTAGAGTAGTGGCTCTATGTACATGTAAAGGGATGTAGAATTTTTCATTTTTCCCCATTGGTTAGTTATTTCATATGTAGTGATGCCGATGTCTATTTGGATATGTTGAAAGGGTTTATGAATTAGAAACTCGACTAACAAAAGTCCTCATAGTGTATCACATTTGGGGTGGGGACATCACTGTATCGGGAAATACACAGACAACAGTAGGGGTTCTTCTTTGTAGCCACTGTGTAACTTTCCTTTGGCTGTTGTAGGACCATGAACGGGCGGCCTCAAAGATGCAGGTGTTCTCCAATTGTGAAGGGTGTTTTATGTATGCATCTATGAATGAAGGGAATTGTATTGTGTTTCCTACATCTTTGAGGACATGTTTGAATACCTATTTACCAATGGATAGGGTAATGAATGTATGACTACAACTAGAGAGGGGGAGTTTAAGTAACATGTGACATGTCTCCTGTGCACCAATGTCCCGATCAACAATAGTTTATGAAAGGAATTTGCTGTAGGCGGCCTTTGCAGGGTGGTCGACGCTAACTTCATTAGATATCCGTGTCAACATGTGATGGTAGCTTTCTGATTTATTTTCTGCTTTGGCTGCATATTTTGTAATGTATTGTAAGACTTCATATCGTGACACAACATGCTAACAATCAATATTAGCTTGCCATAGTGCCAACATGTCTGAGTTGTGTATGTTGACCCGTGCGTCATTGTGTGCAGGAGTGTACTTTTTTTTGTTTCATCTAAGCCCGAACTCGAATACTCTTGGAGTGGCCAAGGGGATTTATATCTACATTGAAGTGCCCCCTTTTTTACAAGTATGTTACCTCACTACATTTTTGTGTCATTGCACGCAGTTCAACATGTTTTCATAGTCAGCTATAGGGTTGTTTGTAAGTATCCCGTATGTGTCTAACAAGCATGGGTCATCTTCATGGGAATGATGTATCCCTGATTTTCCACTCTCAGGGCCCCTTGGATTCCATGCAGTTACTAATTGGTTAAAGAAATACTTTTCCGCGTCAAGTTGAAGGGGGTCATCCCAGTCTAGTACTTCCATGTTTGGTGCATTTGGAAGCCATATAAACCCATGGATATGAGCCGAGCCTCTATGTTTCCATTCATACCTATATTTTGACAAAGAGGATCCATGTTAGAAAATGGGGTAGGGGTGGTATGGTATGAAAAGCTAAGTGGTAGTGAGCTCACCTGTACCAGTAGTCGGTGTAATGCAATTTTTTTTAAGCACCTCCTCGCAAAATATTGTAAATCTTTTTTCCATGTATGCAGACACAATATGGGGGTACATGTTCAAGTTCATGTTTCTCCATTGTTGGCCAGTTGTTGTGGGTGGTGTAGGGGATCCTGACATTGCTTTGTGTAAATCTGGCCACTTAGTATCTGTTGCACTTAAAGTGAAGAAAAGTGTAGGGCTTTCTAGTTGGGTTATCATATTCGTGAGTTCATGTCTGTGCTTGCACCAAAATGATTTAGTTCCTCACAAATTAGATCCAAAGCACATTAGTTGCTCTGCAATGTGGGTGTTTAGAAAGTGCGTAAGTTGCTGGCGTAACATTGAAACCGTGGTAGGAAATTTGTCCCCTATATATTTTTTGTGTGAAAACAACAGATGTTGATTGGCTTCTGTGGTGCAACATAATGTTGAGAATGAAGTAGCGAAAGTGTGGATGGCTTCCAAATCTGTTGTCATGGTAACACATTAGGTGTAATGCATATTCATGCATGTGAACCCTTTTGATATGTGTTTGGTGGAACAATGCAATCCATGTAGGGAACAATGTTGGAAAATCCATAGAGAAAACCCTTAGTGTTGTATTCATTGACTGCGGATGAACCAATGTGTGGCCACTCAATTGACTGTAGTGGAGTTTGGTTCCTTCCTTCAATGAAAGTTGTTATTTGGTCAACTTATGAAGTGGTTGGAGGGAGGGTGGACACAAAAGAGGATGTTTGTCGCTGATGGGTATGTGGTGGGGAACCCGGGAGAAGGTCTACTTCTGATTCCTCTTTAGCATGGTCTGGGATAGTTGAATTGAAGTGTGGTAGGGAAGTAGATATATCAATACTGTGAGGTGGTAGGGAATGCAATGCATTGTCGTCTAGGAAAACATCCTTGTAGTAAGGGTCATGAGCTATTTTGAATTGTAATGCAGCTAAAACACGAGATCTACTTACAAAACATTCGTAAGCTTTATTTGTTGCTCCAATTCTTCTGATAATTAAGATGTCCAAGTCTACGACGCTACCGAGGAAAGTGTTTAGTTATGGATGAAACATCTTGGGGAAGCATATGGTGTGGCCCCTATATTTTTATTGACCACCTATAGCATGAGTCACCTGCAATATTGGGTTGACCCTTGCTATCAACATTTCCTCAACTTGTGTAAGTGAGGATAGAACGTCAGGTTACGGGCTTGGGTCCATGTTATTCCAACTTGAGAAGTGGTGATTGTCTTTTTCAAAAATGCATCTATGGAAGGTGTTGCCACCTTTATAAACCCTTATATGTAGCCCAACATATAATTCATTACAACATGAACATATGATTGGAGGTGGGAGGTGATCTAATCTTTGGCGGAATTGGTGTTGTGTATCTTGAAATAAATGTCGATCTGGAGTGTGTTCTTCGAGAAGGTTGACATGGGTGGCTACATAGGTTGGTGCCTGTGTGTTCATCTTTTGTTGTTTGATGCAAGCTATATGGCGGTGATGTTCATTTAGGGTGTTTTTGTTGATTGCATACTTTAATCGAGCCCTTGCATTTTTTTCAGTTCGTGTCAGGCCTGCGTAGAATGAGAAAAAGTGGAAACAATAATTAGGTATAGAAGATAGTTAATGTATGCAAAAAGTATAAGTAATTTTGTTTGTTTTATGTGAAGTGCAACACTTTGTATATCAAAACCTCATATTTATGTTTAATAATTTTGATAGAGTTTGCATTCTTGTTACAGAGTGAATTTTATTATGTTCAAGACATGTGAGGCCAGAAATTGTGCGTGTAACAAATAGAACCAAACTTGTGAATGCAAACACCTATATGTGGAGTATGTAATATGGTAAATATATATTGGAAAATTCCTAACATTATGTGTGTAAAGTATACTATGTTTTTTGAAATAGTGTAGGATCTTTTTCATCAATACATAGTTATGGGGATGCGAGGAATGCATCTAATGGGGATTCATGCATGTTGAAGGTCACATCCTTAACTGCAGCGACAATAGTGCATTGGGCTTTCTCTTGTGACTTGTAGACCTCTAGCTTCAAGGATATTTTTAACATGTAGTGATGGAATAGAATTGGCTTAACAATGGGCCAAAACATGTCGGGTGTTGGTGTAAGAAGTTGTAGCTCCTGTGCTGATATACCCATTATTGATGCAGCAACTTCATCAAAAGTAGTTACCCATGTTGTTGTTGTCACGTCCTCAATGATGAAGTGTAATGCATATCTGTAATTGCAATTAGAGACACCATGCTTGCATTTTTGGAAATACTAAGAGGAGTTTGCAGTTAGCTCAAGTTTTTTCTTGCATTGGTTGTTGTTAACAATTGATGTGCAAGCTAGATAGCTAAATGAGGACATATTCATGTGTATAATTGTTGTTGTGGTGGAGAAGGTGAGTGTTTTACTTGGTTGCGAGGAGGATTTTATGCCCATGATATCAGTTTCTTCAATTTTTCAATACTCACTAAAGGGTATGCATTTGTTGAGCCGAGCGAAGTAAACCATGCACGCATTGCATGAGCCTCAGTTATATCAGGATCAATGAAGATTTGTGTATTAGGGCCCGTGGTTAATGTTGTTCCTTTGTAAGATGTAATTTTTCTCTCTTAATTGCAAGTATTGGCCTTACTGGTGTACTGTGAAGCACACAATTCACTTAGAAGTTTTCCCTCATTGTCACTAAAAGCACCCCATAATGTTGCCTCAATACATAGTGTGGAGTTATCACTAAGTAGGACCGTGCGTTTGTGGTTGAAAGTACTATCAATTTTCCTTATAGTGGAGGGAGCAGTAATGGATAGTGCAATAGCAAGGAGGTCAATGGTGGATTTGGCGGGAAAGGAGTTGATTTCTGCTATTGTTCTAAAATGGAAAAGATATTGAGGTATGTCCATGGAATGATTTGAACTAAGCTTTATAGAGGAGTCCAAGTCTAGGATGATGTCCCAAGGAGTTGTGGAATCGTTGTAATATTATTTTGTAGTCTACAAGGTTCCTCCTTTGAATGTGTATGTTTTGCCTAGTTGTATTTGGTTGTAGTAAGAAGCTACAACTTGGTCAAAAGAAGTCACCACTATATTTGAACTACTTTTGTCGATAATGTCAAAGCTAAATACCTGTCTTGTGCATTTGTCTGTGCTATATTTGTTTAGGTAGCCTTTTTTGATGACCCTTCCTTCAATAGACCAAAGGATTTGGTAAGGATTTAGTGATATTATTGGCGTGAGTTGCATGCAGTCTGCAGGCATCCATGATGAGTCGCTGGTGCCAAAGTACTAGTGTGGGATGTTGGCATGTTTATGGCCAGTTGGGGAGGCACAACATCGGAGGCAGTGGAGCCTGTGATGGGGTTGGTTCCTAAACAATAAAATACAACGTAAATGAATTAGAAAACGTGTTAACGTAAATTAGTTATCTGACATAGTATGATACAGTAAGCATATGACAATTTAATGTGCGCTTAGATGTTGTGAGGTTTGTATTCTAAGGATACAAGGGGGTATGCACTAAATGAAAAAGTGTTATGCATGAAATAGATAAGGATAATTTACAAAATAGACATCCAACAAAGAATAGTAAACAATGTAGGGTGTAATGCCTTCATTTTTTAAAAATAAATAAATAAATAATAAATAAAATAAAAGTTTTTAAAATTCAAAAGGTCGTGAAATTTGGGCGATTAGGGCAAAAGGGGGCTCTTTTGTGTTGTTTCTATTTGTCTTTTTTTTTTTGAGTGTGGAAGAGAGCCGCCACCATGGGAAGAGCTCCACACCCATTCTACGCATCCACCAGGCATGAGGGAGGCTATTTCTTCTTAAGGGACGCAGGGTCTACGGGTTTTGGTGCAAACGCTTTGATTCACGCAAATCCAGACTCCACAAATGTTTAGCATGCGCCCAGGCCGCGCCACTCACACCCGCGTGGAAAATAATGCAAAAAATGAAGAGGTTTGGTGTCTGTTTGATTTGTAACCTTGCTAGCATCCTCCCAGCCATGCCCAAACCTACGTGGGCTCCCAGTAAGTCAAAAACATAGAGGAACTGTGTCATATGTTGTTGTTGCACGCGCCCTAGTAGATTTGCATATGCAAAACGTGGAAGCATGTGAACTGTTCAAAAATGCCTGAAAAAAAATGTGTTTTACGGACTGTAATGATGGCAGGATGTGAAAAAAAAAGAGGTTGTTGAAAGGGCCTTGGAAAATTTCAAGCAAATGCATTTGGTATGTGTAAAGCCAGAATCCACAACCTTTGCTGATATCTTCCTACCCTGTGTCAAAATGGGAGCTTTAGAACAACGCATGGACTTCCATCGTGCAAAGTAAAAGAGAGAATTTTTGTCAGATGTGGTAGTTTCAATGTACCTTGGGCGTTGGTTTTTGTATTTGTCCAATGAAAGAATGAGACAACTTCTAATGGTATAGTATTATTGCAGCGTACAGAAGACATGGACCTCCTCGTGAGGCAGTCACGATGTTTCTTCGTTTGCAGCAATAAGCGCACCAACAAAATAAGTTGCATATGCCAACGCATGCTTCCAACGTGTGCCAAGATGGAAGCTTGGGAGCAGGGTATGAGCAATAGAATTTGGTTTTCATTTGTAGGATTTTGTTCTTGCAAGCGACATATTGGATATGCGTGAAAATGTGGAAGTGTATTCGAGGCATGTGAACAATTTGATTGAATACCTCAAAGAAATGCGGTCTCTTGGAGTGCCATGATTTACAGAATGTACAATGGAGAGCATTTAATTAGTACAGAGAACCTTGTTATGCTCCATGTTGCTCTAAGAGCTGCCAAGGATATGGTCATCAACGGTGATGGGAAGTTGGAATGACTGGTGTGCTGGTCGGAGTAGTGGAATAGGCACCCCTTTTTGCAACAATCCTCAGAAATCTTTCAACCAATTTGCTTGTTTCATTACCAGTTATGGATGAGGCTCTTTCAGGCAAAGATAAGCTTGATGACGTGTATGCAAAATGGTGGAGCTGAGGACGCTCGTGGTCTAGTTGATGAAGTGCCCAAGCAAGAGACTGAACCCAAGACTGTGGCTTCAACCGACTTCATTCTCCAGGCATGGTTCTTCTTTCCCTTACCTCTCATAATCCTCATGTTTTAGTTCTCGTTTGCAACTAAATAGAATTTTAAAATTATGGGATTTTTTTGTAATACAGTTAAATGTTCCTTCAACTCATTGCAAAACAATAAAGTGTCGTGTCGCAACTCTCGAAGCCATTATAACTCGCCTACTTTAAACCATGAACTATCACCCTCGCTTCGAGATGATTTAGAAAACTCTTACCCTTTTGATCGCTCCAGTATCGTTTTATCGACCAGACAAATTTTGACTCTCCATTGAATAAGTTGACCTTCTTCCTGCTTAAAATAGTTAAATTTTGCAATTTTCAGAGACTCACCAAGTACCCTTCGCAACTCTAGAAACGAGATGTGAAGTTTCATTCGTGTACCTTGGTATACGAGGAGTCACCTTGATTTTTGGTTTGACCCAAAACGATCATTTGACATCCTTTTGACGCTCTTATAGGAGCCCTGTTACATCGGTTTACAACAGTAGGGAGTTGTTAAAACTGGAAAGTTGACTTTCGTTTTGGACCACCATTTGAAACCCGGAAAGAGAAATCACGTTTTGTCTTCGCAAACCCTAACATTTATACTAGACAAATGCATGGAACATTCAATATAGGAAAGATAAATTTTCGGGATAGTTTGGCGAAGCCGTTTTGTAGGCCTCCGGTCGTAGTTTGACGAGGTCAAACTGGTCCAATTTTGTCTTATCGCTCCAAAAAACTTATTGCCGTTTGAACATGGTTGTCTAGTTCTCAGTCCCGTTGACTCTGATGAATTCCCATTATATAGGGGAACTAGTAGGAGATGTCTCGTTGCGTGCTTCTCCATCAAACGTCAGTTATGGATGCGGTTTTCTAGGTGCTCAAGCTAACTTTTGTCATTTTACAACTGGGTGAACTACGACTAGTGACCCCAGAGAACTAACCGCAAAACGCAAACCGTTCACTCTTTTTCAATTCACGCTTGTTATGAACTCTTGGTATATTTGGGGACACGTAGAAATTTATTCGTGGTTTGCGTGTTCAGTGGAAGATAACCTTTAGAAGAAGTTTCTGAGCCTCCAAGCCCGTTTTGAACGTTTTGCAGCTAGTGAGAAAATGTAAGAATAGAAAGTTGCGGGACCTCGTAGGGTTGCCAAATCACCCTGAAAACGTTTAAACACATGTAAATAACTATTTAAAACACTATAATGAAACTTGTTGTGTGTATTAGAACTTTTGACCAAAATGATGTTTTCTCTCTCTTCCCTTCTCTTTCTCTCTCCTGAGTTGCAAAACGAAGAAAAATGAAATGCAATGAATACATGTTCTAGACCTTTTTATTTTGATTGCAAATTGTAATTATTGTCAGATGTAAATGGGAAACTGAAAAATGATAATTATGATTGATTAGGGTGGATGCCATGCCAGCGATTTATCACTGATATCATGCTCATGTGGGTTTTGCAGGATGGAAGATTGACGACGAAAAAAGGTGATGTGTAATTTAATTATTATTATTGTAATTTTTATAGGTTATTGTAAAATGAATAACTGTCTAATGTAGTCTCTTGTTATAGAAAAGTTATAATTGAAATTTGTTAATATGCATGAGATGCTAGTTTTAGGGATAACTTAGGAAATGTACATCTAATCACCGGTTCAGTTTGATTCTTAATTGTGTATGGCAAAAAAAAGGGATTTGATTTATATATAGTAAATTGAAATTGAAGTTAATATATTGTAGCACTTTCTCAGTTTTCAATAGATGATTAAATTAATTACTGGATTACCTTCTTACCTTGCAAACACAATAAAGAGTTTTAATGGGAACACTCAACCCTTAATAAAATAGTCATGCATACTTTGCTTGTATGTGTGATCCTTTTACCATATAAGAAAATTAAGACCGTAGAATGAACTTAAGCTTTGCACTCAATGAACACTCTAGGTTAGGTAAATAAAACCCTAGTTGGAGTTTACTGTCATAGTCCTTTAGGTTTAAACATTGTCGTGAACCCATATTTTAGGAATGACATGGTCCAACCTATCCAGAGTATGCGGTTTCCTTCTAGTTTTGGTAATCGTGAGAAGAATGTCCTCTCTTCAGGTCCGACACTGGGATGAGTGGTGAAGACCGCCTTGGAAGTCACCTTATGAGCCCTTGTTAGAAGGAATGACTAAGCGGTGTAACCTTCCCATCTGTGGAGTAGGTAGAGATATTACTCCCTTATATCCTATTGGATTTTCGGGCCTTACGAAATTAGATCTAGAGATTAAATTCATCAGTGAATGAAATCCCTGTTGGACCCAAACGACCTATATGAAGATTGCGATATAGTTGTTCTATGTCTTGCATTCTCGTTAGTGAACCCTTTTGTCCCTCGTAGATAAATGTCTTGTCTTGGGCTTGTGAAAATTTAGTGCCTTGATCTTTCACCAAAGGATTATAGGGTAAATACATTTTAACCTTAACCACACCTATAATAGAGATTAAAGCCTTGGGTGAAACTGGAATTAAGATTAACCATGTGCTTCTTTAATATGTCAGACAAGTACTTTTGTAACTCTTATGTTTAAAATGATAGTAATAATGAGACCCTAGTGCGACGCAAAAGTAAATCATATGAGAGTAAACCAAAATTTGAGGTTAGGAATAATGTCACTGGGAGTCCTTAAGACTTAATTTAAACATCTTCATGTGTTACAAGGAATATAAATTGCCTTGGTGTGACCAAAAATTCGACAAAACAAAATATATGCATATAAAAATCAAATTTGGAATCAACAAGTTATTGAACTATAATAATAATAATAGCAAAATAACTAATCCGTGATCGATGGATGTTCTTGGGGAAAAAGCTATTTCAAATCGATGTCTTTCTTAATCCCAAGATTTCATCTTGACATCACATTAGGTTCACTTGTGTAGCAAGGTTAAATTCCAAACTTTGAATAAGCATTTTGGGAAGCATAATCTTAACATAAGAATTAGAGAGTTAGAATTTTGTATAAAATTTGGAATATGGAAAATACTTAGGCAAGTTATGAAAATTGGCATAAGGGTAAGGAGAAAAATCAAATGGTTGAACAAAAAGTGAAAGGTGAAATGAATTTTCAGAACAGGTAGGTGGAAAAAGGAAGAAAATTTTGCTTACATAATAATGTTATTGGATGTTTAACGTATGCTAGATGTAACCATGGTAATGTTGTGTGGTGGGTTGTCAATCCTTAAGTCCCTTTTGTTGTGGTCGTGTTATTGCTAGTATTCATTCATTGGGAAAAGTGTGGCATCGACATGCCGATGTCATCTGCATGTGTCTATGTGAGTCGATGACTTATGTGATTGTCACATGTGAGTCGAGTCTTGTACTTGGAGCCCTTGTTGTGTTGTGTGTAGCGTGTATTGTAAGTCAAAAAAAAAAAATATAATTATCCTGGTATTTTACTTGTTGTATTTGGGTGTGTAAAATGTGGGCACTACATATGGTATCAGAGCGGAGGTTCATGCTCTCGAACCTCTGGGATGATTGGAGTTGTGATGATTTTGCATGATGGTGATGGTGTTTCATGATGGTGATGGAATATTGGAAGAGTAATGTGTAATGTGTTTTAAAGTGATGTGATCTATGTCATAATTGTGATAATGTGAACGCACATGATGTGTATGTCACTTAGTGCGCATTTGTTATCATGTTGATGTGCTGGGGATGGGAGTATTCTCTCTCCTTCATGTGGATTCTATGAAGAATTCACATGTGAATTACTGCTTGTGATGAGAGTATTGAATCTCTTTTTTGTGATCCAATGAGGAATCCGTGTGTGATGTACCGCCTTGTTTGTGATGTGAATGATATTGTGATATGGGGGTGTGTTGATATGTTATATGACCGATTGATGTAAAGTGAATTGTATTGTATTTTATCATGATGTTTTCACCATGTTTTAAAGAAATGTGTGTATCACCTTGTATGTAGCAAATGAATGTTATGTTATGATGTTACTATGTCCATCATGTATGTATGATTTGTGTAATATGTGAATGATTCATGTTGTGATATAGGGGCATATGGTGAGCCTATGAACCCTATTGTACATGTGATTGTGCTTTGGGTGTAGGATGTGGTAATGTGATGTATCGTAACCCATGAAGGTAATGATTGTGTTATACCCTATATATATATATATATATATATATATATATATAATACGTTATGGTTGTTATGTTGTGTGTGAATTACCATTGTGTTAGTGATGTAGTTATGTGTATGTCATGGACCCTACACTAGACGACCCTAAGGGGATAAACTGTCAAGAGTGTATGTGTGGAGAGAGGAGGCATGGACCAGTTTTCATAATCTTGAGCCGAGTACGAGTGAGGAAGTGGAGTCTTATATAGACTGAAAATCCACTTCTATCTATTTAGTATACTTCGAGCTTGCTCAGTATATTGTGGGTGCGCACCACCTTAGGCTCAACTTATGCAACCTTGTGTCCCCTGCTCTTTCCTATTGGATTGTTCATTGAATAATCCTATGTGATTTTGACTATGTTGATCCTTGTGGGAGTTTGGAGGGATGATTCAGGCAGAGATGATGACAGATACATTATTTGATATACTCATTTATGGTTACATGTATATTTTCACGAGCTGAGGCTCGATGTCCGAGTGCCAGCAACTCGATGAGTACCCCTTTGGTGGCGGTATGAGGCCACATAGTGATTGTGATGTGCTATTTTCTCATTACGTATTTTATTTGTAAATTAATCTTTCTCTTTTAGCTAGAACCAACCATTTTCTTGATTGACATGTTCTTATATTTTGGGCATTTATTTGATTGTTGCACTAACAGTTGGATTTTACACTAACCATGGCTAATTAGCCATTTGTTTTTCTTGGTTTTAAAACTTTCTTTTCATATTTGAAAATTTTTGTAGCCTAGCCCAAGGCTTTTGATTTTTCCACTTGGCATTTGAATGGATTGTTATGCTAGTTCTAATGTCGTAATGTGTTGGAATTAGGGTCATGGGATTAACCATGGAGTGGTTGAACCTATGGACCCACTTCATTGTATGGGGGTACGCCCCAAGGAGTTACAGATAACTAGCGGGTTGTTGAACCACGAGTTATTATGTCACTTGGGTTGGGGGTGATGGGGCTCTATGTGCCCAAGGCCATAGGGTGACTCGGCCTCATTAAAAGGAGAAAGGAGATGGGCCTCTATGGTTGAGTGACCTGTTATTCTTTATGGCACTCTATGGTTGAGTGACCTGATATTCTTGATGGGGCTCTATGGTTGAGTGACCCGACTTGGTTTTGGCACTATGTTTCTTCCTCTTGGGAGGTATATGGAGATTATCTGGTGAGGTGATGCTTGGGATACTTTAGAGATATATGGAGTTTTACCTTGTACTTTTGGAGATATCTGGGGTTTGTTTCATGATGTCTTGTTATGTGTGGAGTTGGTATAGTGAGTTATGTGTACCTGTGTGAGTCTTTTTGACACCTTGTTATGTATGAGGCTTGACTCTCCTCTTGGTTGGTATGGACTATTGGATATTGTCTTGGCACTATGTTGGTGTAGTCATGGATTTTGGGGCTTGTGATACCCATTGTATATGTATCAACGTGTTGATTTTGTTGTTAGTCATATGTGTGTACTAGATCTATGTCTAGGGCATAATTGTTGGAAATTAATTGTTATGTGGTCTACTTGTTGTCATTCCATGGTTTGGTGGTGAAACCCTTGTGATGTGGTACGGTCGTGAAAGTATGTAAAAGTATGCTTGTGAAATTTTAGTGTTGTGTATGACCCTGGTAGGGTGTTGTGACTGTAGTTCATGATGGGAACCCACAGGAATGAACAAACTAAAATTTGATAAAAATGAAATTTTAAAGGACTTGGAATTAAGAATAATGTTAATGGAAAGAGATTAATGAAATAATGAATAAGAGAGAACTGCCAATCTTCACATAACCTTGAAAGTTAAAATTTCTACCAATTGTTCCTAGGGCCACCCCATGACCATGCTTTTTTGGGTCTGAAATCTTAACCTTAGCGTGTGCCTTCACCTTATTCGTTCCTTGTTGCTTACCATTTCTCCTTCTTCATTGTATGTCGCATCGAGGACGATGCTTTCTTAAGGGGAGGAGAATGTAATGCCTCCTTTTTAAAAAAATAAAATAAATAATAAATAAATAAAAAATAAAATAAAAGTTTTAAAATTAAAAGGCCATGAAATTTGGACGATTAGGGCAAGGGGGGGGCTCTTTTGTGTTGTTTCTATTTGTTTTTTTTTTGATGTGGAAAGAGAGCCGCCACCATGGGAAGGCTCCACACTCATTTTACGCACCACCAAGGGAGGCTATTTCTTCTTAAGGGCCTTGCAACTTTTTGGTGCAAATGCATTTGATTCATGCAAATCTAGACTCCACAAACATTCAAGCATGTGCCTCACTGCCCACTCACACCCGCATGGAAAATAATGCAAGAATGAATAGGTTTGGTGTCTTTTTTGTAACTTGCCACATCCTCCCAAAGGTGCTCACATGCCCAACCTGTGTGGCTTCCCTCCCAACAAAGTCAAAAACAGAAGGAACTATGTCATATGTTGTTGTTGTTGCACGCACCCTAGTAGATTTGCATATGCAAAACATGGAAGCATGTGAACTGTTCAAAAATGCCAGAAAAAAAATGTGTTTTATGGACTGTAATGATGACAGGATGTGCAAAAAAAATGAGGTTGTTGAAAAGGCCTTGGAAACTTTCAAGAAAATGCATTTGGTATGTGTAAATCCAGAATCCACAACCTTTGCTGATATCTTCCTAGCCTATGTCAAAATGGGAGCTTTAGAACAACGCATGGACTTCCATCAGGTAGAAATGAGAGAAAAAATTTTGTCGATGTGGTAGTTTCAATGTGCCTTGGGCGCTGGTTTTTGTATTTGTCCAATGAAAGAATGAGATAGCTTCTAATGGTATAGTATTATTGTAGAAAATGGTATGTTAAGACATGGACTTCCTCGTGAGGTAGTCACGATGTTTCTTCATTTTTGCGTGGCACCAACCAAATAAGTTGCGTATGCCAAAGATGCTTCTTAAATGAGTGCCAAGAAATATGGAAGCTTGGGAGCAGGTATTTGCAATAGAATCTAGTTTTCATTTGTAGGATTTTGTTCTTGCAAGCGGCATAGTAGTGATATGCGTGAAAATGTGGAAGTGTATTCAAGGCATGTGAACATGTTTGATTGAATACCTCAAAGAAATGCGGTCTCTTGGAGTGCCATGATTTACATAATGTACAATGGAGATCATTTAATTAGTACAGAAAACTTGTGCCATGTTGCTCTAAGAAGCTGCCAAGGATATGGTCATCAAATGTAATGATGGGAAGTTGGAATGACCGTGTGTGCTGGTCGGAGTAGTGGAATGGGCACCCCTTTTGTGCAACAATAATCTCAAAATCTTTCAACCAATTTGCTTGTTTCATTTCATTACCAAGCTATGGATGAGGCTCTTTCAGAAAAGATAAGCTTGATGACGTGTATGCAAAATGGTGGAGCCGAGGACGCTCGTGGTCTAGTTGATGAAGTGCCCAAGCAAGAGATTGAACCCAAGCTCGGCTGCTTCGACTTCATTCTCCAGGCATGGTTCTTCTTCCCTTACCTCTCATAATTCTCATGTTTTAGTTCTCTTTTGCAACTAAATAGAATTTTAAAATTATGGATTTTTTTGTATACAGTTAAATGTTCCTTCAACTCATTGCAAAACAATAAAGTGTCATGTCGCAACTCTCGAAGCCATTATAACTCACCTACTTTAAACCATGAACTATCACCCTCGCTTCGAGATGATCTAGAAAACTCTTACCCTTTTGATCGCTCCAATATCGTTTTATCGACCAGAAAAATTTGACTCTCCATTGATTAAGTTGACCTTCTTCCTTGCTTAAATAGTTAAATTTTACAATTTTCGGAGACTCACCAAGTACCCTTCGCAACTCTAGAAACGAGATGTGAAGTTTCATTCGTGTACCTTGGTATACGAGGAGTCACCTTGATTTTTGGTTTGACCCGAAACGATCATTTGACATCCTTTTGACGCTCTTATAGAGCCTGTTACATCGGTTTACAACAGTAGAGAGTTGTTAAAACTGAAAGTTGACTTTCGTTTTGGACCACCATTTGAAACCCGAAAGAGAAATCACGTTTTGTCTTCGCAAACCTCTAGCGTTTATACTAGAAAAATGCATGGAACATTCAGTATAGGAAAGAGAACTTTTTGGGATAGTTTGGCAAAGCCATTTTGTAGGCCTCTCGGTCGTAGTTTGACGAGGTCAAACTGGTCCAATTTCATCTTGTCACTCCGTAAAAACTTGTCACCGTTTGAACATGGTTTCTAGTTCTCAGTCCGTTGACTCGATGAATTCTCCTATATAGGGAACTAGTAGGAGATGTCTCGTTGCATGCTTCTCCATCAAACGTCAGTTATGGATGTGGTTTTTCGGGCCTCGAGCTAACTTTTGTCATTTTACAACTGGGTGAACTATGACCAGTGACCCCAGAGAACTAACCGCCCAAACGCAAACCGTTCGCTCTTTTTCAATTCCGTCGATTCTGCTATGAACTCCTGGTATATCTGGGGACACGTAGAAATTTATTTGTGGTGTGCGTGTGTTCATCGAAGATAACCTTTGGAAGTAGTTTCGAGCCTCCGAGCCCGCTTTGAACGTTTTGTAGCTAGTGAGAAAATGTAAGAATAGAAAGTTGCATGACCTCGTAGGGTTGCCAAATCACCCTGAAAATGTTTAAACACATGTAAATAACTGTTTAAAACACTATAATGAAACTTGTTGTGTGTATTAGAACTTTTGACCAAATGGTGTTTTCTCTCTCTTCCCTTCTCTTTCTCTCTCCTGGGTTACAAAATGAAGAAAAATGAAATGCAATGAATACATGTTCTAGACCTTTTTATTTCGATTGCAAATTGTAATTATTGTTAGATGTAAATGGAAAAATAAAAATGATAATTATGATTGATTAGGGTGGATGCCATGCCAACGATTTATCGCTGATATCATGCTCACGTGGGTTTTGCAGGATGGAAGAATGACGACAAAAAAAAGGTGATGTGTAATTTAATTATTATTATTGTAATTTTTATAGGTTATTGTAAAATGAATAATTGTCTAATGTAGTCTCTTGTTACAGAAAAGTTATAATTGAAATTTGTTAATATGCATGAGATGCTAGTTTTAGGGATAACTTAGGAAATGTACATCTAATCACCGGTTCAGTTTGATTCTTAATTGTGTATGGCAAAAAAAAAAGGGATTTGATTTATATATAGTAAATTGAAATTGAAGTTAATATATTGTAGCACTTTCTCAGTTTTCAATAGACGATTAAATTAATTACTTGGGTTACCTTCTTACCTTGCAAACACAATAAAGAGTTTTAATGGGAACACTCAACTCTAATAAAATACTCGTGTATAGTTTTCCTGTATGTGTGATCCCTTTTTACCATATAAGAAAATTAAGACCGTAGAACGAACTTAAGCTTTGCACTCAATGAGACCTTCTAGGTTAGGTAAATAAAACCCCTAGCTGGAGTTTACCGTCATAGTCATTAGGTTTAGCGACATTGTCGTGAACCCATATTTTAGGAATGACATGGTCCAACCTATCCAGAGTATGCGGTTTCCTTCTAGTTTTGGTAATCGTGAGAAGAATGTCCTCTCTTCAGGTCCGACACCGGGCTGAGTGGTGAAGACCGCCTTGGAAGTCACCTTATGAGCCCTTGTTAGAAGGAATGACTAAGTGGTGTAACCTTCCCATCTTGTGGAGTAGGTAGAGATATTACTCCCTTGTATCCTATTGGATTTCCGGGCCTTACGAAATTAGATCTAGAGATTAACTTCATCAGTGAATGAAATCCCTGTTGGACCCAAACGACCTATATGAAGATTGCGATATAGTTGTTCTATGTCTTGCATTCTCGTTAGTGAACCCTTTTGTCCCTCGTAGATAAATGTCTTGTCTTGGGCTTGTGAAAATTTAGTGCCTTGATCTTTCACCAAAGGATTATAGGGTAAATACATTTTAACCTTAACCACACCTATAATAGAGATTAAAGCCCTGGTGAAACTAGAATTAAGCTTAACCATGTGCTTCTTTAATATGTCAGACAAGTACTTTTGTAACTCTTATGTTTAAAATGATAGTAATAATGAGACCCTAGTGCGATGCAAAAGTAAATCATATGAGAGTAAACCAAAATTTGAGGTTAGGAATAATGTCACTGGGAGTCCTTAAGACTTAATTTAAACATCTTCATGTGTTACAAGGAATATAAATTGCCTTGGTGTGACCAAACATCGACAAAACAAAAGATATGCATATAAAAATCAAATTTGGAATTCAACAAGTTATTGAACTATAATAATAATAATAGCGAAATAACTAATCCGTGATCGATGGATGTTCTTGGGGAAAAAGCTATTTCAAATCGATGTCTTTCTTAATCCCAAGATTTCATCTTGACATCACATTAGGTTCACTTGTGTAGCAAGGTTAAATTCCAAACTTTGAATAAGCATTTTGGGAAGCATAATCTTAACATAAGAATTAGAGAGTTAGAATTTTGTATAAAATTTGGAATATGGAAAATACTTAGGCAAGTTATGAAAATTGGCATAAGGGTAAGGAGCAAAATCAAATGGTTGAACAAAAAGTGAAAGGTGAAATGAATTTTCAGAACAGGTAGGTGGAAAAAGGAAGAAAATTTTGCTTACATAATAATGTTATTGGATGTTTAACATACGCTAGATGTAACCATGGTAATGTTGTGTGGTGGGTTGTCAATCCTTAAGTCCCTTTTGTTGTGGTCATGTTATTGCTAGTATTTGTTCATTGGGAAAAGTGTGGCATCGACGTGCTAATGTCATCTGCATGTGTCTATGTGAGTCAATGAATTATGTGGTCATGACGTGGGTCGAGTCCTGTACTTGGAGCCCTTGCCTGTGTTGTGTGTAGCGTGTATTGTAAGTCAAAAAAAAAATTATCCCGGTATTTTACTATTGTATTTGGGTGTGTAAAATGTGGGCACTACAGTTATAAAATGTAACAAGTACAACATATTTATGTGAGCATAAGCTTTTTGAGTTAGCCCTTCGAAAAGAGGTTTCAGTGGGTTAACAAAAAAAGGTGGGTGTATGTATGAGCATTGCAAAGTTGTAGTAGGGGTGAGGTAGGTGCTAAAATTATAGGGACGCAAGGTAAGCATTGAATGCATCTCTAATGTATTGTTCCTTGCCACTAGAGTAGTACTGGTCATAGCTTAACACACGAAGGAAAGTGTACAATGCTTCAAGGCGAAGGTACGTTGCATCTACCTTGTGCATCATGTCTAACACAATGCCTAAATCCTTATCGATAACCATCGCTGATGGGATTAGAGACTCTGATATCCTACTAGAAATGGTTGAGCATGTTGTTGCAACAAAAGTAGTCAAAGAATGCACAAAAGTTGCAAGTGGTGGTTGGACGCTATGTATTGAGCTCTGGTTGGTGGCTGCCTGGGTTGCATATGAATGAGGGGACCCATTTGAAGCTACCAGATCAATAGGAGGGCTCTCGACAATGACACCAGAGGAATCATCGGGTATCATGATAATGGTTGGACTTCCATTTGGAGTGGCCATAGTACCTGAAAATAGCAAGCAACTTTGTTTAATATAAAGCATGTTTCTACTGACAATTACATAAATACATATACATATATATGTTCCAAATTTCCATAATTTGTGTAGTATTGAAGGTGAAAAAAGTGATATTGCAGAATAATATTTTTTGGACATGATAGAAAGACAACTTGAGTCTGCATACTCCAAATCCTAGACATTTCATCTATAACATTCATTTATTCGAGATTGTAACCCCTTTATCTCAAAAGGAATATAAATATTCAAAACATTATTTTTGCCAATCCCTCGAATTTTAAATTCTTGCCAATCTTCCCAAAAAATTGAAGAACTTATTACTGGCAAAACAACATTCCATAAAAGATAAATAATACCCTCAGCTACCCACTAAAAGAGAGATTTGGCTTGCAATCCTCTTCATTACATTATGGTTATAATGTTCTTTTTGATCGTGCACTGCTTAACACTCGAAGTCCCTTAAATGCAATAAACCCCTTTATGCCACACAACAAAATAAATATAATAATAATAGTTTTCAATAATTCTGATAAATCTTCAACACAAAAATAAATAATACAAGGCAACCGATAGCATGAATTATAAAACTAAATAGTTATCAGTGACCTTCAAAAATTCAAATCAACCTATAATGTTCAGGAAGAAGTTTCATGAACATTGTTTGTGAGAACGTTGTATGTAAAGATTTTTCAAACCAAAAAGAGAAAGAATAATACTCGCAATAGGGCACACTATTAGAAAGTTGTGATTTATAGTCATTTGAAGGCAGATTACGACACTTTTTTGTGGAGGAAGATTTGTGATTACCAAAAATGAGCAGGAGAAAAGAAATACGATCTGTGGAGACATGAAAATCCAAATCAAAGGTGAAAATATTGTTGACAGTTGTGAATTCAAGGTCATGAATAGAAGAAAATTTCTAGACATGGGGACTAAACTCGCAATTTACATTCTAATAAAAGTGTGCTTGGGCATAGGACAGTGAGACTGGAGGAGTCCCTGAAGACAAGGAGAAATAATGCAAGTTAAATTTAAGAAAAATATGCCCCCGTGAGTTGCAAAGGATTTCGAGCCTCCAAAAGATAAATATGTGAAAGAACAAAACCAAAAATTGGTGATTTTTGACCTGTAGAGTCTGAAATGACAGTGCAAAAGTCATGAGGTTATGCTTTTTAGCCTGTAGGGCATTACATGCATTTCTTGCAATCGAATGACGTTTTGGATACCAGATCGATGGTAATAAATACTTTGTAATGAAATCAAGTTGTTAGGGACTGAGTTGTCCTCTCATCCTTTATATGCTATGGCATATGCCAAGACAGGGTATTTGCCTACTCTTTCAAACCTGTTTCGGTACTGATCAATAATGCATAAAATGTAGTAACTTCAGAAGCTGACTTCAACAACTCTATCCAACAACACTAATTAGAAAGTGTTAACACAGAGACATGGTTTTCCAAATGCAGAAGTAGCTGATGGATTAGAACTTGGATTCAACTATATGACTTAAACCCCCACAATGATATTGGTTATCCTAGTCACAGGGATGATGATATTTTGCAAATGCAGTGATTACGAGCTACAGACATGTTGGCATAGTTGATTAAATTCATGTAATCTCTGATTGATAAACAATGAGGTTATGTGATATCAAAATGCAAATAGAAGAAGACAGTGACTTAATTATACAAAGGGAGCATAATAGAAAGGCCACAATGGCATAACAACAAAAATGTAATTTTCAAACCTCTTATATTTCTGAGCTGTGGTGTATATGAGGAGAGAAGGGTGTTGAAGGTGCTGGGAAAACCAATCCGGTGGAGGTGGTGCAGGATGGAAACTTAAAAATGCAGTGGTGTATTTATAGATAGAGAGATAGTTTAAGCAGTCATGTGAGAGAAGGACAACAACTACAACAAAGCAGACACATAAAGGCAACTACAATAGATCCACTACTATTTCAACAACTAACAGTTATGGCAGGAATAATTTTAGAGTCATTGATTTGATATGCATGTAGGAGGGAAATCTTGCAGATTACAGAGTTATAATAGCGCTATATGTCCCCTGTAAATTGTTGTACGTAATATCCACATACATTTTAGGGTATTTATGCACTATGTTGCATACGTAGTATAGTCGACAGATGGGACTGTGGAGTAGGCGGTTGGGAGGGTGGGTGGAGTCGCTAGCAGCTGACACGAAGAAGCAGGGAGAATGTATTAATTTTAGAATTGTCATCAATTTAAATGTGATACAGACATCCATCTGCCAATGAAAAGCCTAAAAGATAAAGATAAGATAAAGACGATTACTGTCCATTGATTTTTGAAAGGTTGAAACCTGTACACTGTCTCCATTGATATTCGGTTCATACCTCATCTGGATAATATCTAATCCCATTGTAAAATGTTAGTCTTCTAAAATGATATTCAGATCCCACTTACTACAAAATAGACACACGTGTGAGTTTTAGTTTAAAGGAAAACAAATTAACAGTTCTCATTTATGTTATATGCAGTGTTTCTATTTTTCAGGCAAATAAGACAACAAACTGGGTAGCTGGAAAGGTTAAGCTGGAAAATGTTGCTGGAATTTGACACTTTCCAGCAAAGCCTTCTTCAAAGTAAATGCCTTCCATGGATGATATACATATGGATTTGAATGTGTGTAAGTACCTACTTACAAGAAATTAAGAACTTTTTCAAACAAATCAAATCTCAATATGTGATGTGATTTGATATTTGACGCTAGTTATTCAATTCATTATATTTTAATCCCCACATTTTCTTCACCACTTCATGTGGCCTCTTTATTGTAGCGCCACCGCATGCTAAATAAATGTATAGTAAAAACATTTATGTTTGTTTGCAATAATCATGTTGATGTTACTAGCTTTAAAGTTGATAAAAATGTCTTGATTTATTATGTGGATTCACTGATCATTCTTACAATTTTGTTTTGATTTAATTTTTTTCACGATGTGGAGACATATGATTAAGTCAAAAGGCATGTTCTATGGCCTCCCCTTTGACATAGTTAGATATCAAGCCAAAATCGAGACCGTCAACTTTATGCACCCTATCGTCGACTTCTGATAAATCTGGGCTGTTTATTTTGTTGTGTGAAATCCTACTTACACCGTGTACGCCTCTCTTTGTGTCATTAAGCATGAGGTAGGAGTCATGTCGTGTAAGAAGGACATCATGGGCCTTGAGGACAATATGGGTTCCATGACGAGTTGAACAAGGCGCTACCATCTTCCTTCGCCAATTTGATCAATGTGCAAAATGGTTTCCATTCTGAAACAAAATCCACACTCCATTCCAGCCTCGATAGGCAAGTTGTCCAGCTTTAACAACATTTTTTGAACTACAAGTAGCTATCGAAAATACAGGAGTTGTCATTCTTGATCCATTTTATATTTATAAATAAGAGGAACATTATCTGTATTGTAAAGGTACACATGAATACAACACATAAATCTGTGGTTGCGATCTTATTTTCACCCATTTGTCATATTCCAACTGGTGAATCCTCAATTAACAGTGTCATTACTGGTATGTTAAAACCTTTCCCTTTTGACAATCTTTGTTATTATCCTAGGACAACCTTTGTTAAGTTCACACATTTTTACAGTTGTGTTTTTATATATATTTATATAATATACGTATCATACTGTGAGCAGATGAATTTATTACAAATTTTTGTAATGATTTATGGTTAAATGATAAAAATTAAATCTTCGGATGACACACCAAGGCTGAAAGTTCAAGGAGCATTGTTTCGTGAAAGTAATCCAACATAATAGCAATATCATTACATGATGTAAGTACAAAAAGACAATGGGTAATACGGATGTAATGACTATTGCTTTAGTCTCAGTGGTCCATATTTCCATTTTGTCGACATGCACTTATACATGTTATGAGACCTGGCTAAAAATCTGTTGTTACTTCAAAAATCTCATAAAACAGTAGAAATCTAAAATAGAAGATGCTGTAAAATTTGAAATAGCTGCTTGTCGGTGGGAAAGCTTTCAAAGCTTATTTCTCTCTACCTCTCTCACAACAACCTTTCCGGAGGGCTTCCCGATGAGTTAGCAATGCTTTCCAACCTTCAAGTGCTTGGACATCGCCATCATGTACCGCGAGAATGATGTTGCAAAGTTTACGGCGCACGGGCACAGTGCTCACAAGAATAAGAAGAAAAATCAATACAGCTAGAAAATATTATGCTCGAATTGAGTGCCTCCTGATCCTCAATCTTCTTCTTCTTCTTGCATACCTCTCAGAGACAATTGAGATTCCACTGATAAGGGCGTTTCTGCGGCGCGCGCTAATAGGGAGGATAACATAACATGAATTTTGTAGGATAAATGTCCTACAACAGCCGTGCATCATCATACATCAACAACATGAATTTCGTTTTGGTCCTTGTGTTGAATTTTTTTGCATTCATCAATGACTTGTTGCCTCAGTAACATGTTTTTTGATGTGTCACCTTCACTATCGCGTTGGTGGGCTTGATAGAGCATGATCCCCAACAAAACATCGTCATAGCTCTTCTTTTTCTCCTCATGGTACTCGCCAATGCATGATTCAATAATATCTTCAACAAAATTCTCTACCTCAACTTTAAGCCTTCCAATCTTTCATTTAAGTGACACGAGGAAGAACCTGCATCACTAGTCACATTATTGAAAATTCTAACCCTCAAATATGAATCCCTCTAAAGATCCCCTTCGGTGTTTCAACATCCTCTACACACGAATATTGACCATAGGTTTTCTTTGTGCCCATCTAGATGGAACTGATGCACCTTTCTCTGCCGCATCAGTGTCGACCACCTCACAGATCTCGGTCTCCATCTCTCATCACGGATGAGTCATCCGACATACACTGACAAAATTATAATAATGTTATTGTTGATGCATCTTGGTAGTCATGCCCCCTCCGAATCCACAAGGGCGTCTGATGATGAGTATATACATACAATGTCATATTATATTATGAATCGTCCTTTTAGAGTCTACTAGATATTTTTTAGAACATGTTTAAATATTTTAGGATTATTTATGTGAAATGACACCCTCTTTTGCACATTACAAATTTATTACGTTGAAAGGCATGTCTACGAAAACCCAGAGGTCTTTTGACAACATATTGTATTCATCGTCATTCATATGTTGGTCTATATCAACGTCCCTGACAATAATCATCTCCATCCGTGTATGATGGTCTATATCAATGAACATATTTTGATGACTATATTTGCATAGCAAAAAGGGCTTAAGAAGTGCATAGTTAAGGGATATATCGGCCTTGTTTTCCACTTAGCTGAAATTTGGATACATGTTGGCTAGGAAAGGAGACCCGTTGTTGGACTGAAAGATGAGCAGAGGACGAAATGGGTTCTTGAGATCGTTGTGAAAGTCTCCCTGAGAAGGTGGGTAATAATTTCCCAATACGAAAGTTACTTGGGTGGTGGAGATCTTTATGTTTTGCATATTTGAATTCCTCACTACCATTTGAATGTTTCACACTGTGGGAACAAAATATTGCATGTATTGCTTGTTTCTATGGTTCAACACTCATTTCCCCAAAACATATTTAATGTTTGTGGTGGGATATAAGTTATGAACGTTTTCGTTGACCCACATGTTCATTACAACCTGATCGCATGCTATTTTCCGAAGCTCATCATTGCCCACTTCCACAATTACTTCAATGCCCGTGTTTGCCAAGGATTTTAGGGCTTCTTTATGGGCCTCAAACAATCTCACTTTTCCGATCTTAAACCACTTCACCATGTTTACAACCTCGCTCACCTCCGGCATATTGTTTCCCAACATTTTGTGACACACTCCCACTGCAATACATTTGCACTTACATTCAACATTAACAAATCACAAATTCATCAACTACAAGTGTCATTCAATAACAATAATTGAAATACATACCTCTCGACTCAGTGGATCTTGCTTGTATTTTGATTACAATTCCAACAAATTAACTGATTCACTTCCTTCAAAACCCTGAAATACTTGTATTTATACTTGTATTTTGTATTCACTTGTTCGACTAAAGGAATGAGTACATTTTTTATCTTTTACTTTTTCAACCAATAGAATTAGAGGGCGTGTCTATACCATTACCATGGAAAAGATACATATAGATAAGTCAAAACACAACAATACCATATCAAGTTTTGTATTCATAATGAAATTTATGCTTTGAAGAATCGTGTACATTTATAGGTAGAAATCCCTAGGGCTCATATTGTAATCTATATCATTCCTATGTTGGTATGTATCAATGAATCGATAGTAATCAAAGTCATTCATATGTTTGTTTGGATCAACGGCCATATTTTTTTATTGCATTTACACGTCACATGAAGGAAACATAAATAAATCAAAATGGCCATGTTTACTTTTAATAATTTATCTATTGAAATTCTCAATGAATCCATTACTGTAAATGGGATTCAGAGTCTACGCCATCATTGCAAATAATAGTAGAAAATGAAAAACAATGTGTTATCTCTCGAAAGTGTGCCCGTAGAGAGATGGTCAGCAGTTCTCTAAGCTTGCAAAATTTGATCTCTTTATTTTGTAGATACAATGGAAACACCTCAGGTCTATGGGTATACCTATTTTGAGGTGAGTCTCCGGTATCAAGGCCGGTTCCTTGTTGATGTATCCTAAACTGATTTCTGGGGTTTAAGGGTAGAAGATGATTGTAAAATAATTAAGACTAAGGTGATACACCAAAATTGTATGAGGGATTTGACTGAGTATATGTACAATTGATATGTGAAAGGATTCTTGGTGCATGAACCAATAGTTTTCTATAGAATGTTAAGGGAAAAACACTTCGAGGTATTGAGGGAAAGTATCACAACAATACTGCTAAGCTAAACATGCACATTAATATCATGCAGAAATAATTGAATATCAAGAACAGGGTAAGATGATTAATCGGGAATTTGCATTCAAAAGACTAATAGAAACATACACAAGATTGGAAATGATTGAAAGGTAGAAAATACTTCACACTTGAAGGAAAAACTAGAAAAACTTGCTTCAATACTCCTATATCAAAAATTCCTCACCTTGTGCTTTACAAAGGCACACAATATATAGCAAAATAAATTTCACCCCCTTCCTAAAAATAGCCCAAGGCTTGATCACCTATGCATCCTATTTTTATCCTTTATTTAATAATAAATAAAGGAATAAAATAGAATGTGTAATTAAAAATAGACATTAATAGCCTTTGATTACATATAGTCAAACCGAAATTAACTATTCTATTTTTAAGAGAAGTATGAGTGAATAATTTGCTAATAATAAATCTTTCTTGATGAGAAAGTCTCCTCTTAGTGCATGCAAACTCGTCCTCTTGCTGATCTGTCATTTTGTGAAGGCATGCAAAAATACTCCCTGTATTAAGAAAATAAATTATATTTTTTTATTATTGCAAATAGTTTTTGAAAGGGACTATACCCTTGTCATGCAAAGAAGGCTCTGTGGCTTAATAGGAAAATAAAGCTCGAAAAAAGGAAAAATAAATTATATTAATTGCAATACTTTGCAAAATAATTCATCCAAATATTTATCTTGATTGGGACCACCTTTGTTTCTGATGTTGGCGACGCTTGTTCGTCTTCTAGTGGTCACATGGATAAAGACACTCGTAAATTATCTCTAACCTTCCCACTAGTGGGGACCACCTTTTTGGACTAAGCACATCATTGGTTTTGAAATAAGATAAGGGGAAAATTTTTAAAAGGCACCACAATACACTCGGAAACCTTTGATAATAAATTATGGAAAATAGGGAAAAGGTAAAGCCTACATTTTACGGTGAACATTGCATAACACGATTGGGTCGGCTTTTGAGTCATTTGAAGTTTGACTATAGTTTGATGATTTAGACCCCTTTGCATATTTGACCACACATATATCATAGACCTTAAAAGGTCAAAGCAATGATTTAAAATATAATTGGGCTGGCCCCCTTCATGATGGTCTGACCCTTCAATCGATTGTCGATGGTTTCTTACTTCTGGTCAAATTAGTCAGTAACCCCAGTATGCATTGATAATTGAAAACCAACACTGGTCATTGATCTCCTGAATAGATTTGGTACCAATCATTGATCTTGATATTTGATTAGGGTTTCGATTTGGATTTTAATGTGATTGGTGACAATAACTTCAAGCTTTAATTGTATTGAGTTACGAACCAGATTATGAGTCTTTGATCTTTTACACGATGTGATCTTAGTCGTTGGTTTTCTGGGCATCTACCTTGCATTAATTGAGAATTTTTGATTTATCCTCGGCCATTCGATCTCTGTCCTAGTTGATTTGGAGTTGTTGATCTGTAGCCTAGTAGTTGGGTCAATTTTTTAAATCGTGGTTAAGTTTCATTAACTCAAACTTGATCTCATGCGGTAAAAGTAACTTGAACCCTAATGATCATTCTATTTTCACTCTTGCTCTCTTGGTGAAGCCCTAGAAAATTTTTGCATGACTACCATTGTTGAAGATTTTGAGCTCGATTCAGTTCCCTTTTCGTCTTTACAATGAACTTTACAAGCATATGTCTGATTCTTCTGTGATTTTAACCTTTTTGGGCTTTGCGTATTGTATTTCCTAAGATTTCTTCAGCATATTAAGCTCTGCTTGGTCTGTAGACCTCTGTTTCTTTTTCAGAGGCTTCTATGGAAAGAATTATGTGGAAATATTTGATGTGTGGCCACTATTCCTAATCATTTTCTAGCTTTGGCTCTGGTTCATTTGCTGAGATGTATATGGCTGAGATTTCTCCCTTCAACTTTGACCTGAAGTTTGGTCTAGACATTGAAGGTTTTAGACATTTTGGACTTGGTTTCATGCTATTCTGAGTTGTTATTGTTGTTGTTAAATCTTCATGGGGTTTGCATGTGCTAAAAAACAACGTGGAGCTCTGGGTTCTGCTCAAAAATGATTATCTTATTGATATCCGTCATTTTTTAGAGGTAAGACCCACTCTGCCTTTTCTCGTTGTATGAAATTCCTATGCTATGATATTTTCATCATTCCTGCCTTCTGATGATATGGAGACATACTCTGATTTCTTGGGTAAATACTTATCTCTATTTATGGTTTTAGAGTCTCACCATTTCAGAGCTTTGGGTGCTTTCTGATCTGTGTATTCCATTCCTTGTAACTGAAATTATTGAGGCTATCTGAGGTCGTTTACCCTTTTATCTTTAGGTACGTGGTTGCAAAACCTAGATCTACTAATACCCATTAATGGGTTTGTGATTATTTGACCTGAGTATGCATGTCTACTATATCTTAACTTGCACGTGGCTTCTGTTTTGACCGAGGTTGTTTCCTTTGCTACTGTTAGCCTTACTTTGTATGCCACCTACTTGAATGCCAAGATCATTTTCTACCTGTTGGATCTTTGTATTTTAGTTGTTCGGATAGAGATGAACTGTGTTTGAAGCTTTACTTCCTTGCATACCTGAAAAGGCTTTGTATTCAAGCTTCTGGGATTTCTTCCCCATTGAAAGCTTCTGGTATTTTGTTCCAATGGCCGCCGTGTATGATTTGCATCTGAATTTGTAACTGGATGCTGTTTCTGTCTTTGAACAATGTATGTTTGGATTAAAACACAACTTTGGAAACTGAAATGAGGGTTTGGCATATTCTAGCCTCATTTTCTCCGGCAAAGGTTCTCAAAATTTTTATCTTCGGCCATTGATGAAACTTGAAGCTCTGTATTTTGTACTTCTGTAGCTTTTGGTTTCTATGAAGATTTTCTTCGCTATTCGCTATAACTCATGTATTACTTTTCACAAACCTGTTGGCTTGAAGTGACTATGGCATCAGAAGTATTTCTTCTAGTATTGCACTTGATCAATTGATTGTTGTCATGGCATCATGAGCTTAAATCTGTTTCTATACTTATGTCAATTTGAAATTTGTACTACTAAATGGCTTACATGCCTCTTTGATGAAAGATGATAACTTCGATTTGATTGATAGCATGTTCTTTCCATTTGATGGCTATAATTCTGACTGTAGACACTTCATGATAAATTTCTCTTGTTTCATTGCATTCAATGTTTGAAGAAAGAAACACTCTTTTCCTGGAACTTCTGAATTATCAGACATTCTAAAAACGATGTGTGTCTAAAATATGTACTTTTTACAAGTCGTATGGATTTGTTTATTTTTCCTTCTTTCTGAGTACATTTGAAACTAAAAACTTGTACTTCCTTCTCCTTTTGAAAACAATGGTATTAAGGATCTGTTGTGCCATACCTAGATGTATCATGCAAATGCATTCCATTATGTCATGTCCTTCTGAAAGTAATGCTTACTTTGCTTCATTAATGATGTTGCTTGCTTGTTCATTTTGGAAATGTAATTACAACCTTTGTAATCATGATCCTTCAGTGGCTTTGAGCTGGAAATACAATCCATTCCTTGAAGCTTTTATTTGTATCATTTCCTTCACTTGTATTTGAAAGTTGCAATAGTCTTCTTCTCAGCTATATGTTAGTCTATTTATTGTTGTTATTACTTTTGGGAAGTGATAATGTGTCTAGCATGTATGCTTGTGCCACGTTCTGAAATTGTGACATGCATTTTGAAATCTTCTTGAAAACTGTACCTACACACTAAGAGAAATAATTAGAAAACAGGTGAAGGCTTGAAGCCTTTCTTTTATTGTTGATTTCCTCTTGTGTAATGTTTCTCAAACTGATATTCTGCTCATGAATTCCCTTTTGTACTTGACCCTAATGTCTTTGTACTATGAGATGTTCCTTTCTATATCTATCTTTCATGTATCTTGTATGTGCTTTCTTTAAAGGGTTCAATTACGTGAAACTGTAAACACATGGATATAGACCAAACCGGAGCTCTAACAATATGTATTGTATGTCCATAGGTGCCTGTTGCTAGGAGCTGCGATGAGGATGAAGCAAATGAAAGTGAAGCAAAGCCAGAAGCACGAGAGAACCAACCCAAACATGCAATGATGGGTTTCTTCTCTCTCCATTTGCTTATAGCTTTAAGTACATGCATCCTTTATTTCCAGTACATACAAGTTACATCCCACGGCTTGTGTGGGTTCACTGTATTTTTATTCCATATGAATAAATGAACTATTTTCGTGTAATGAGATGTATATCTTTCTTTTCTATACTTCCTTCATTTGAATGGATAATAATGAACTTGTACAACTCAACACACTTAAATAATTCACTTAAGTATGGAAATAAATTAAAATCAAATGTACCTTTTGATGTTCATTGATGACTGAAATTTATTTCACACCCTGTCTACAGCTTCAGAACTTCATGTCTGATACATGCTTTGTCCTTCCTACCTTCCTCAGGGCTTTGCAATGGTTGTTTATGGCTCTTGCATAGTTCTGATGAGGGTTTCAAATGGAATGAATGCATCTATGAGACATGACATTCTATAACTATAGCCTATTTGGAGTTTGATCCAAACGTGACTTCCAAGACTGTCCAAAACAAAAAAAAATTAAAATTTGTATGTTTTTCTGAGGTGGCTGCCCCAAACATAGTCAAACCTCCGACTCGATCAATCTGAGAAACTTAAAAGTTTCAAGTTGACCCTTTTCGCATAGGCTGCGAAAAATGACAACACAATGAGCATAAACCTATCAAGAAATAGGACATGAAGCTCGTCAAATCAGCTTCAGTAAGACCCACATCTAATTGATTCACTTGTTTAGGTTTGGATTTAGTTTTTTCGTTGGAATTGGTTTTTGAGATTTGTTATAATTAAATTTAGATATTTGTTTTGCCATTTTTTTCAGAAATTTAATTTGTTTTCCTAATAACTATACAAAAATCCTACGCTTATTAGATATCTCTACCCTTGGGTTTTCGTTCCACTCGACATATCCTTGACTCTAAATTATATATTAAAGCACGTGCAAAGTGAATCCCCTTACATTTATTTTTTCCTAACTACCCATATAACGCAATAGCTAAAAATGTAAACAACAACTATTAACATCTGCAATTTTGATCGACCACTCTTTGCATTCTTAGATATCTCCAAAATATGTTACCTCGACCCCTCACACAACATAAGTAACATTTTTTAACATATTTGAACTCTAATTTAAATTTGAATATTATTAATATATTGTATATTTTTAATAACCAAATATTTCATGACTGTAATTTCTAAGACATGCCCTGCTTAAACGTAGACAAAACACATCATATGTTAAATTACGAAAACAAGTTCTGTTGTGGAAGATAGATTACACATTCTTCGTGGCTGGATGTTGAATGTACCTTACCACTATGAGTTCTGATGACAAAATGTGAGAAATCAAGTAATCGTTCCAAATTTGTATTGAATATATATAACTCAGAGCTTATACATCATTGCCTTTCCATTTAATTAGATTTGATTTCGAATTTATTTGACTCCATTAAAATCCCATTATTACTCATCTATTCTTGCCATGTACAATCAGACATGCCATTGTTGCAAATAATAGTAAAAAACAAGAACAATGAGCAAAAATATTTCAAGAGATAAGACATGAAGCTCGTCAAATCAGCTTCAGTAAGACCCACATCCAACTGAATCAGTTGTTTACGTCTGCATGTAGTTATTTCATTGGAATTGATTTTTGGGATTTGTTGAAATTTAAATTTGATATTTGTTTTTACATTTTTTTCATGTTAATAATACAAGCGAGATCGAGATGATAAAGTGGAGCACATATAAGATATTATTTAGGTAATAATAATCTAAATACCCAATAAAGTCAAGAGCTGCAAATTCAAACAAGCATTCGCTTAGGTAACATTTTCCATATGCTACTTGCATTTTAAAATATCTCCCTCTACACTTTCATCGTCACCTTCCTCGACATGGGTTTTCTCCTTCTTTTGATTGACAATTATATCATGCTCTTCATAGACGATATATTTTCACATTGGCTATTTGATTCCTCAATCCTTTCCCATGCACTTCTCCTCCCTCATATGCCATTTACTACACTTCTTTTCCTCTCCCAATTTTCCTCTTCTTTCAGTTTCCCTTCTTCATTATATCCATTTTGGCCTTCACATCGTACATTTCACGTATGATTTCTAGTTATATGATCCTATCGATTTTTAGTGTTGCAAAAACCTTTGTTGGCAAACAATGTTAATGAATGTAATAGGTCATAGACTCAAGTTAGTAAATAATTGAAATATAAGCCATTTAATGACCTTTTTGGCAAACAATGTTGATGAATGTAATAGGTCATAGACCCAAGTTAGTAAATAATTGAAATTTAAGCCATTTAATGACTTTTCGAACTAATGATTGTCCGTTTCGAGAAGTAAGGATAAATCGTAATGTGAGTTATATATATATATATATATATATATATATATATATATATATGCAATGGACATAGATTTTAAATTGCATTAGACCTTCATAAAATTGAAGCTATATTGACATTTTTATTGTTTATTGTTGAGGGGTGAGGTTTGACGGATTGGTCGACCCCACCTAAGCTCAAATTGAGCGATCTATTTCTCGGGGCCACATGAGCCATGTTATAACGCAACGAACTCCTTGACCAATGACGTGGAAAAGCAAATAGTGGAGGTTTAGTTGAAATGGTCTTTGACAATTGGATGGCGGATAACCACCCAAACGTAGGGTGGAGATTGGGTGGTGGACTATAGGTTTCGCCAAAGATGGTAGTCGACAGTTAGATGGGATTTGGAAAGGAAAATAGAGGGGAATGATACTAGCAACATTAATGGAATTTAATTTTACTCCGTGGGAGTGGGAGATGCATGAAGCTTCTCTAGGAAGCTACCACCCAAACATAGTGTTATTTTTGGTTCATTGTTTCTTGTTTGGTTTTTTTCTTGCCATGCAAACCCTACATGTAAACAACCCTATTTTTTACTCGTAAGTATTTTAATCCACCTGTGAGCTTTTGGGGGAATATTTAAGACCGAAGCAATGGATTTATTGAAGCTTTCGGGGTTGATTCGAATACATACTCTTCTCTATTTTTCTTCTTGTGAGATTCGGGAGATTTCGAGAAGGAAGATTCGAGCTCGATCGATCAGAAGGAGGAGGTGAAAAGGAGAATATATGCAAATATCTCCAGGCATGGAATCATTCTCATGCTCATCTTTATCATTTATAGCGTTTAAATATTTTTAATGGTTGCATGGTACAAATTGGTATTTTGTGCTACGGTTTATTTACAAAGAATGATAATGGGTTTTAGATTTTACTAACTTGAATATGTTAATTTTATTGCTTACATGAATTGAACGTGTTGGGCTACAAATCTCCTAACATGTGAATGTACTTAACTAGGTGTGGGTGTATTTTATACATACCATTTTGAATAGTTTGGCTTTTGATATTGTGTCTGTGTGAATGTAGGCTGTGTATTCTAGGCCTACGTATTTTATTTACATACTTAATACTGTTTATATAAGATATCGATTGGGATGGCATAATGTATGCTACTTGTGTATTGTTTTATTTCCTATCGAATAACTAGTTCAAAGAAAGATTCAAATGGTGGGTATTGCTTATGTATATTCATTGTTGTTCTTTTATCAATACATAGTTTATTACTTCCACAAATGGAAGTGGTGTATATATTGAATGTATATTTTCTTTATATTTGCGTTAAATGTTGATATTGTTTGGGATTTCAGTTGGAGTTATACTTGAGACGTGATTAACAATGAACGCCATCGCGGTTGGTTTGTATTTTGTAACAACAAGAATGGGTGTTGAATGGCTTCCCGTGTTAAAGTGTAGTATTGTCACTTTGACACTTTCGTGGTTATATTCTTTGTGTTAGAACGACCATTATGTGGTCGATGCTTCATAATATTTCATTATCCCAATTCTTTTTTAACCTTCTTAATCCAAAATAACGGTTAATGTCATTTGGGTTTGGGTTGCAGTCGAACCCACATGGTATGGATGCATACGGTTTGTGAACACTTTATGGGCTTATCTCAATGGCTGATACTCAAATTTGACCTTAGACTTGGTCCATTCCTTCACCGTCCCGTGTCTTGGAAATCCAAATTGCATTTTTAATGCTTTGAGTTAAAATAAATCTTTTTGATTTGGTTAAGGTAGTTTGATAATATTAAGGTATTGTGATGGTATATTTTATTATTATCACTACCAGATAGAATAAATTTGTTTCGATTTGGTTAAGGTAGTTTAATAATATTAATATATTGTGATGGTGTATTTTATTATTATCACTTGTGGATAGAATAAATCCATTTCAATTTGGTTAAGGTAGTTTGATAATATTAAGGTATTGTGATGGAATATTTTATTATTATTATTACCCAATATTCATTTTTATTATTATTAAAAAGACTTAATTGTTTTTATACTTTCTTCTTCTTAAAACAATTATGAGAACCTTGATGTTGGTTGATTGGATTGTTTTCTATCTTTGACAAAAAAATACATTATGAAGGTTGAGATAATGATGAATGTTTAGTAAGTAGATAATACTTACCTCATTGTTATTTTATAACCTTGATTGTATGAGGAAACATAATTAATATGTTTATGAAATTTACAATTCATTCCTATGATTTGTTTTGTAATATGTTATAAGCTTTAAATGATTTTGAGTTGAAAATCATATATTCCTTTTCTTATGATTTATGAAGATTAGGAAAAAGAAATAAAAGGGAAATAGTTTATTGATCTTTAATGGGATTTTGAATATGATAGTATAACTAAACTATGTTCATTGAAATATTTTGATGTTATAAATTGTAAAGATAAGAGTGATGAATTTTTTCATGCCAGTTCTTTCAAACTAACCATTTCCTAACATTTTTACAGATGACATAATTTAAGTCTTATCTGGCAGATGATTTTAAATTGGTTATGTTGATTCTTCTAGTATTATAACTAAAAGTCAGTAATTATTATTTGAAAAATTGTAAAAGCAAGCTTACGCTTCATTGTATATTTTTTTGGAAGTAATTATGGCCTCTAAAGTTATTGTATTATTTTTGGAAAGGAAATATAAATTTTGTATTCAATTTTGGATATTGGGAGAAATAAAGTTCTTTTTGAACATATAGATTAATAAAGTTCTCTTGAATCAACAAGGAATTATATTGTTATTGACTTAAACAATTTGATTTAATGAGTTGTGTAAAATCAAATAGTTGATTGAGGTACATTTATAAAATGATACACTTAAGTGAATTAGCTTTAAAATAGTTAGGTAAATTAAAGATAAATAAAGGATTGTGAGCTATGAGTTATCTAATATGAGGATGCAGATTGTTAATTTCTAGCTACATGTGTGAACTCGTTCTATTATGGTATTTGTTGAAGACCATTTAATATAAGGTCTTAAGAGTGGATTGATACTAATAAATATGATTATATACTATTCTGTTTTTTAAGTTCAAGTTCTCATGTACTTAAGCAATAAAATTAAGTTGTTGTAATTTAATAAACCATGGAATATGTCAATAATGCAGTATGATGTCCTAATTTATATAATGATGATTAATTTAAATTACATGCATAAACTTATGGAAGTAATTACGAGTAATTACCAAAACTAAGTTATGGACCTTATGATTGAATAATTATTGCGATGAAATATCGTTGCGTTATAAAAATTAATCTTGTCGTAAAACTAATTCAATGTAATGTTTTAGTTTGGATCTACGACACCCTTAATGCATGGGACTTGGCGAGGCCAACTTCGGATGGTTGTTGTGGTGTGGTGTTCATCGATTAACACAATTCATTCAATGAATACTACCATATAGAATTTATCCTAATTTGTTCCTTAATCCCCATTTATTAAGCTTGTCATAATCAATGCGAAATTAAGTTATGCTAGGATGCAAAGATTTTTCTTTGGTTTTGTTTAGTCACCTTTAGACGAACTTATGTTGGCTACGGGCAAGAAATTGGTAGCGTGATGATGTAATTCATTACATGAGCACTTGATATCCCATAGAAACCTAAGTTAGCACGAGGCGTGCTTTATTGCATCGGTTGAACAAGTTTTGTAACTTGTGCGTAACTTGAAAAATAATTTTATTTTACCAAGGGATTAAATTATGATAACTAAGCTAAGTGACATGGTGATGGGCATTTTTTTGTTGATGAATGTACCATCTAGAAGCTGAGCATACAATGCATGACTCATAAACTTTGGTCGAATTAGTGTGATTCATTACACTATCGAGTTCATCTAGTTCTAACAAAAGTGTGAGATGTCAAATGGGATTCAATTGAATGAATTCTAGGTAAACACTTAGAGCAACACTTGTAAAATAAAATATGAGAAGGGAACTAAAGTGTATACATTGTATATAGACTCAAAAAAGTAACTTATGGGGGATCATTTAATCTAGTTGAACCATAACTGAACACATGCTTTATTGATTTTTTATTTGAAGATTTGAAATTAAAAGTTGTTGGATTTAAATGTTAGATTTTCATTGAAATCGTTGAAGGAATATGTTTAATTCGGAAGTTAAAAAATTCAAAAATTCCTGTAATTATGATGAATTGAAAAGTAGGTGTTACAATTTTTCTCAAGCATTACATTACCGATTACATATATTTTTGGTTTAAAATTATGTGAGTTTTATCTCTAGAAATATCATGCTAACATGAGTCCCGGCTCTTCCTAAACATACAAAATATATTATTAAGGGCTGTTTCATTTTTCAAATGATCATTAGTTGGTCATTTCAATGGTTCTCTTAGTTTTTGTAGCTAGAAAGGGTGGATTTTTTAAGAAGAATAATAATAAGAAGAAGATATTTTAACGTTCACAAGGCTACTAAAGATAGCTTATGGGACAACAGATCTTGCTAAAGATATTTCAAGCATTCATATATTCTATTAGTGAGCTTAATGATCAACTCCCTATTTTTTAAACCATGTTCTCATTGAAAATATCTTGAAAGGAGGTAGTAGCCACCACACTAGCAAACTAGGCCCCACTTTGTCATTATAACTATTATAATCCAATGTGAAATGTTTCTCTGATTCCACTGCACCATACATGTAAAAGATACATATTATCTCTTCCAATGCCTCTTTAGGTCATTTCCATCTTCTTGTTTCACACCGAATACGATGCGAATTAGTTCTCAATTGAACTATGAAGATACTTTCTTTCCACAAGATATTAGCCCCTATAAAATCCTTTTGTTGATGATCACATGCAGAGTTAAATTCCTCCAAACAATACCTCTTCTTTCTCCCTAATGAATTTTCCCACATAACTCAATGGAATTTTTCTTTAACAAAAGTTTTTATCCTTGACTATTATCGTGGCATGCATTCAAGTGAATGTTCCATTTTTAAAGCCACTTGTTGTTTTGATTCATCCATGACTTTTTATTTTCTCCAAAAACTCATTGAGGACAAACTTAGGCCATCTACTACCTTCCATTTTCTTGATCATTTTAAAATATGTTATGAGACAAACCATAAAAATAGCTTCTATAGGTACATCCTCCATTTTACCTAGGAGAATCACATATGAGACCGAGATATTAAATTTGAACTTGCTAGTAATCATGCTTCTTTGAATCTAATCAAATTGTTTCCATCTTGATTTTGAAATGTTGCTATCCCAAACCTCACATCTGTAAAGCACCATTGAGTAACTAAAAGCCCAAACAAAGTATGCATAGTTTTCCAATCCCATAATTCTACCTCTCTAGCATTTGTTTTGGGAAGCATTAAAAATCTCTCAACCCCTCTAAAGTTCTCTTTTTTCTACAAATCTCCCATCATGAGATTGTTATTAAAGTCTACCCCAAGATATTTATAATTTGTTACTTCCTATAAATCGTTTCCATCAAAATAGAAATCATACTGAGTTCTTTTATTTCTATTAGAGAAGATCATACATAATCTTGGTCTTATTGGTGTCGACTTGCATCCCTAACAATGAGTGCATAAATTGGCGTATTATATCATCCATATGAATATTGATTTGCTCCTAATTATGTTAATTCATTAGGGATGTTCTAGATAGTTATATCCTTAGTAATATTGATGCATTTCTCTTGTTCTTGTCTCATGTGAACTAATGACCGTAGAAGTTCCCACTAACTTATTTTATGAGTAATGTGATGACGTGTGCAGGTTGATAAAGAGCATTCTTTTCCAATTTTGAGGAAGTAACAATCAAGAAGACCGAGTCTCTCGCCACCATGTCATTCTAGAGGATTTTCCTATAGCAGCCTATAAATGAGGGCCCTATTTTTAGCTATATCATTGAGCTTTAATTAGGTTGTTATTTAGTTGAATCTGTGGCCTATCATTTTGGCACGATCTATAACTAATTGTGTCTATAAAGAAACCTTCTTGAAATTGTTTCATAGTTAGTAGTTGATAGTCTTCAGTACATTTCTATACACCAATTGGTAGTTATTTTATAGTTTTATGGTGAAACATGTTTTGAACTTATTTGAATCAATATAATATATATGTTATTTTGAGTATTCATTGGTGTTAAAGTACCTCAATCCTAAAGGAGAGAAAGGGCCCACTCACTCAAGGATATTGGAGGGTTGATATTTCGTGCATGATCATTATTTATGATAAGTTTAAGTTCCAGTACTTTGATTTGAATGATTTTTTGAATGTAGTATTTCCTTGCTTTAGTAAATTTCCTTTCTATCATTTCAATTCGTGTGTGTATTTCAATTCAGTTAAGTAGTTTCCTTTGAAAGCATTTTTATTATAGCAATGTTGTTTCAATAGAATAGATGTATTTCCTAAATTTTGTCTTTCATTTTAGTAGCATAGAGTTGAATTTACTTTCCATAGCGTAGAAGAGAAACAAGAGATGAATAACAACTGAAACCCCCCAAAATAGAATCACCACAATAATTGTGTTGCATCCAACTTCATTGCATATAGCCTAGGACACAACCCTAGTTTGAGAACGACACCAACAATTGAATCTATTGGTTAAATGATTGGAAATAATATTGACCCATAATTTTTTGCGTTGTTTCTGGGAACACAATAATCATAACATGTCATTCTATTCATCTTATTTGTTATGGGTGTTAGTGAAATTAAGTTATATAACCAGGTAGAGTCCTAAGCCTTGTTTACATGAGAAATATTGATTCACAGATCATGGGACGCTCAAGGGATATTTATACCTCATAATATTCAAAGAATATCTCCAAATAAAGCACGAGTAAGGAACATTCAAAGTGACACTTTGAATATAATATAACGCCTGTAAGTGATATTGAATCCGCATCATCTTATTTAGAACCTAAGCAAATTTCTGAGATGGGAGACAATGTAACTGATGAGGATCGACCCTGGGTAGGACCTTTACTTATCCCATTGTCTTAGATGAGGATGAGGATGCACCTATGAAAAAAATTTCTCCATTCATCCTCCCTATCTTTCGAGGAATGTCCACAGAAGATCTAGACCAATTCTTGTTTGAATTCAAAGTCTTTTGTCAAACATATGACTACAAGACCGACAACCGAAACTCAAACTTTTTCCTTCCACCCTCAAAGACTTTTCCATGAGGTGGTTTATGGAATTTCCCTCTAATTCTATTTGTACATGGGTATAGATGGAAACTTCCTTTTAGAAAAATACCAAGACTACTACAGGGGGATGTTGGAACATAATGATTAAGTGGTTTGGCCAACCCTTAATGTATATGGTGTTAGCTTAATTTAATACATCCTACGCTGCATACGGTTACTCCTTAACCGTCCCTGCCTTGTGTAACCATTCCGTTGTTTTATATTCTTCTTGTCCATTGTTTTGTATACACATTGAATAAACATTGAATAAATCTATTTTATCTCCTGCTATCATTGGTATCAGAGCCCATAAAGGTCCTGTGCTATGCCTGGAGGTTTGTGTGAGCCGTGTGGGTAGAAGCCTGGCGTGGAGTGTTGGTGAGCCGTGAGGAAGCGCCGCCAAGGAAGGAGCAGCCAACACCAGGCCTGCGTGTAGTTTTGGGTTGGTAAGCCACCAATACCAAGCCTGCACACCTGTTATGCAGCAAGGGTGACCACATCCTGTAAAACCAACATTGGTATCAAAACAAGAGGAGAAGCATGGAAGCAACGAGGAGGTTGGAGACCATGTGAGACCTGTAGCCCTGCGTGGAGAAAAGAAAAACATGCCCAACCTAGTTTTGTCTTGTCTTCCTGAGCATGGAAGTGTCTCCCCAGTCTACCTGAGGAGCTTGGTAGCATCCAAACCTGTAGCGTGAAGAGCTTGGCGAGAGAGGCTAAATCTGGTGTGTGGAGGCTAATCCAGATTACCTCCATGTACATGTCACACATTTCCGATGCCGAGAGTGTTGTGAGAAACCCTTCCACTGAGTCACCTCTGAGAGCCCAAGAGGACACCACCGACATCTATTTTTCCTTGCTCAATGAATTGTTGAATACCGACAACTTATTATTTGACGAATTGGTGTGTCAAGGATTGTTCGACTATTTTGGTTCGATGTGTGTTGTCAAGTGAGACGAATCCACAAAAGAATTGGACTGCGGATATGATGCAGATGATGAACACGAAGTAGAACACCCACAAGAGCGTCCGCGTCTCACTGCATGAGCTTATAGAGCCCATCTTTGTGACAAGTTCCTTTAGTAAGCATTTGTAACCATTTTTGAACAATCAATAAATAAAATACAATTTTGAGTTTTTGGAAATGTCTGCACCTCACATTTTGTTGTCGATTCCCAATTGCTAAAAGGGCCAAATTTCGCCGCATGGAAAACCAAGATGTGGATGATTCTTCAGTTTGAAGATCTTTGGGGGATCGTTTTTGGCACAAATGCCCCTCCCACAGATACTGATCTGTTGGCTAAGTATGAAAAGGCTGATGCAAAAGCATTAATGCTTATCACTCTAAGCCTTTCTGATGAGGTTCAACCTCACATTCGGGAAGCAACCACTTCCTCTATGGCATGGGCCATGTTGTGTACCATCTATGAAGCCAAGAATCTGATGATGATGCTGCATCTTCAGATTAAGCTTTAAACAATGATTATGCATGATGGTAAATCATTCGAAGCCTTCTTGTGGCATGTGGCCGAGTTACGTGTAGAAATTTCTGCTCTCGGTGAAACGGTGGACGACAAGTTGCTAGTCCCGCTCACCTTGCGAGCTCTTCCTTCTCGGTTTCGGACACTGATCACCACGTTGACCATCACTCAATAGGAGGTGAGTTTTGTCAAACTGGTGAATTATCTCCATCGGAAGAAGCCATTCAGAATGTTCAAGAATCCTTTGAAGACAAGGCTCTCATCATGAGGAAAAAGCATAGCAACAAGCCTTGGAAAGGGTAGTCAGCCCCCTAGAATCAGAAGCAACATCCACAACAACAACCTTCTTAGTGGCCACCACAGTGGCCACCCCAAAAGTAGAAACAACAAGGCAGATCGATGGTGCCACATTTTCTCCATGAATACACACACGACTGCAAACTATTATTACAATGGTCGCAAGCATGGAAACTCTAGCGAAGAGAGCACTTCTAGCCAAGGATATTCCAAGAAATCCCAATGGTGTGCTTGTAATCAAAGGCAGAAGGGTCATATTGCTGCTCAACAAGATGCCTCCTCTCGATGAAGAGGTTCCAAATGTAACTCATCTGGACATTGTCCTAGTCTCACAAACTTCACAGCCATCAAAAAGTGTCTGTTGATTGATTCGGGCGCCAACAAACACATGACTAGCAATAAGAAGTTGTTCCATACCCTGAGTGACCGCCCACTGGAGATTGGATCACCATCGCAGATAATCAGGAGTATATTGTGGTGGGGATTAGTGATGTCATCATTCCTCTTGGGACATGAAGATGTACACTCATGAAGGTGTTATATGTTCCAGTTTGACCTCAAATCTCTTGTCTATGAGTCAACTTCTTAATCATCGAATGCGGGTCAAATTCTTTGTTTAGAAAGGGGTCAAGTCTTACATCATTTCCCAGGGAGACTTAGTTATTGCTCGAGAATTTATGAAGGGTCGTCTATTTGCACTGGATGTGGTCACTTCATCTAACATTTCTCTCTCTACTTCAACGGCGAGTCCACTGCACTATGGTAATTTCAATATGGTCATCTTTCTACCGGGGCTCTACATCAGCTCAGTGCCAAGGAAATGGTAAGAGGGCTTCCTCCACTCTCCCATTCCTTACCTATTTTCTCGGGATGTCTTGTGGGAAAACAACACAGAGGTCCATTCAAACAGAGCTCTTATCATTCTATAGAGCATCTTCAGGTTGTACACACCGATCATGCGGACCCTTGCCAGCTAGCTTCCAAGGTTTTGAATACTTCTAGCTCATCATTGATGATTACTCATGGAAAATGTGGGTATATTTCCTTCGGAAGAAGAGTGAGGCATTTGATAATTTCCAAACCTTTTACCAGCAAGCCACTAGGTATTCTGGGAAGCCTCTCCTTCTCCTCTTCTTAGATCGAGGGGGAATTTGTATCAAAGAAGTTCTTAGCATACCTGAAGTAGCATGGCATTCAAAGAACATTTGACTGCACCCTACACGCCCCAATAGAATGGGATTTTTGAGTGACACAACAAGACTGTCATGGAGATGGCTCATTGTATGCTCTCCACCGCCAAGTTGGAGGATTAATTTTGGGCAGAAGTAGTCTAAACAACAGTGTATCTACTCAACCGGGAACCCACGAAGATCTTGCAGAATAGGACACCGAAGAGGTATGGACTGTCGTAAACCTTCTATCTATCATTTGAGAGTTTTTGTTTGTATTGCATATATGCATGTTCCAAATGAGAAAAGGAAGAAGATCGATCCAAAGACACTACCATGTCTTTTCTTGGGGTATAGTACTACCTCAAAGGCATATCATCTCATGGATCTTGAGATGAAGAAAATCTACGAGAGTCGAGATGTGGTGTGTGATGAGTCATCCTTTGACTCCCTACCACACAATGGAGATCTAGTACCGACCTCATCACATAGATTGCTCACACATCCAAATGATGGGCAAGATGATTCTTATCAGAGAGAAGAAGAGCTGAGTGGAGACTTATTCATTGATTTAAGCACATTGGAAAACACATCTTCACATCAGCAACAACAGCACCAACATTTGAAATGGGTCTAGAATACTATTGGGGATGCACACCTGAACTCACTTCCAAGCATTTCTATAGGAGTCAGAACACAAAATCAAGCCAGACATGAGGTAAATTTTTCACTCACGAGTTCAGTTGTTGATAGCACCAAACCTAACACTGTTCGTGAGGCATTAGACCAACCACATTGGAAACATGCTATGAATGTTGAATATGATTCCCTACTTCAGAATCGAACGTGGGAACTTGTCGATTTGCCTCCAGGTAAGAAATACATTGGCTGTAAATAGATTTTCAAAATAAAATATAAGGCGAGATGGTTCAATTGAAAAACACAAAGCACGACTTGTTGCAAAGGGTTATGCTCAACAAGAAGGAATTGACTATGATGAGACCTTTGCACCCATAATGAAGATCAAAACCATCAAAGTTGTCTATGCACTGGCAACATAAAATGGATGGAAACTTCAATAGATGGATGTCAAGAGTGATTTTCTGAATGTTGATCTTAAAGAAGAAGTATACATGGTCCAACTCAAAGGGTTTGTAGGAGATGAGCATCAACCACACAAGGTATGTCATCTAATAAAGTCACTTTATGGAATCAAATAAGCACCTAGGGCATGGTATATAAAAATTGATGATCACCTATTGCAGCATGGATTCACTCATATCCCCTCATATACAAATTTGTATATCAAGAAGGTAGGAACAGAGATTGTTATTTTGGTTTTGTATGTAGATGATCTTGTGATCACAGGAAGTTCTGACAATCTTGTGGATGATGTAAAGAATGATTTGAATAAATCCTTCAACATGACAATTTGGGGCTACTTCACTACTGTCTTGGCTTAGAGATATGGTAAAAGAAGAATCATATCTTTGTCTCCCAGATGAAATATGCCAAGACACTCCTAGAGAAGTATGGAATGTCAGATTGTAAACCAATGTCCACACCTATGGAAAAAGGTTTGAAATTATCTAGATTCCATGGATTCACCGTAGGTAGATGGCACTCACTATAGGCAGCTTGTGCGGAGTCTCATTTACTTGACTTATACCAGGCCAGATCTTTGCTTTGCAGTGAGCTATCTCACCAAATTTATGCAGGAGCCGAAGAAATGTCATTGGATAGCAGCAAAGCATGTGTTGAGATATGTCTGAGGTATAATTGACTTTGGCTTGGAGTATCGAAGAACACCTAGTTCTTCTTACAGGGATATACAGACTCATACTATGTAGATCCGTTGATGACAGGAAATCCACTTCAGGGTATGTTTTTCATCTCGGATTTAGACCTATCTCATGGATTAGCAAGAAGAAAATTGTTGTTTCTCTCTCATCCACTGAGGTTGAATACCGCGCCGCATGAGGAGCTATGTGTGAAGTGATTTGGTTACGTCGCATTCTTGCAGATATAGGGATTCCTGAAGAGAAACCTCCCATCATTCACTGCGAAAATCAAGGTGTGTTGAAGCTTGTGAAGAATCCTATTTTTCATGAATGAACAAAGCATATTGAGGTCGAATGTCACTACATTCGTGAACAGGTCTTGAACCACCAAATTCAGCTCCAGTACTGCCCTACTGATTTTCAGGTTGTAGATATTCTCACCAAGCCTCTCGGCAAGGTGAAGTTTGATTTGTTTAGGGGGTACATATGTAGGAACAATGTATTAAGGGGGAATGTTAGCTTAATTTAATACATCCTCATACATACGGTTACTCCTTAACCGTCCCTTGCCTTGTGTAACCGTTTCGTTGTTTTATATTCTTCTTGTCCATTGTTTTGTATACACATTGAATAAACATTGAATAAATTTATTTTATCTCCTGCTATCATATGGGTCCATCACTAATATATAGGTTAATATTTAATAATATGAAATATTTATATTTTTACTATTAAATATGCTAACCTAGGTATGTACTTTAGGTTAAATATTTAATATCATGAAATGATTATATTTCTAATATTAAATATTTTAAACCTAGGTGTATGTTTCAACCATTTTAGGTTGAAAAGGTGGGTCGGGAGATATACCCAATCACCTTATATAAAAAGGACTTTAGGTCCTCATTTGATATATTCGGAAATATATCAAATGTGTGCAAATCAAGTGATTTGGTTTTACCCTTGTAAATAGGGTTTCAAAGGAGGAGATCTTACTTGATGTAAAATAAGTTCTACAAGTAAAATGTTATTTTCAAATGGTTTTTACCCTATTGGGGTTTTCCACTATAAAGACTATGTCACCCGTATTATTTATTTTCTGTAAGTATTTCTTTATTTACTTATGTTATTATGTAATCTTTATTTAAATATTTATTGTAACATTATGTAATATGTAAGTTGATTAAATCCGTATTTATTAGAATCCTCGAATTCTAACATGGTATCGAGTGAGGTTAATTAAATAAATTAAGATAAAATGTTTTGTATTTTATTTATTTGATTTGTACAGGTTTTTTCAACCAACCCGAAAGGGTATTTAAAAGTATCCAGTCCCCTTATTTTTTTCCCCAATTTATTTTGTCATTACATTTGTGTAATCAAACTCTTGTAAAATTTTTAGGTTTTTCAATTTTGAATCCCTAATTTTTATGGGGGAGATGTAATATGATATGATTATTAATTTTATTTACATTTTGTAAATTATACACATTTTTAATAAAAAATTATATATATTTTTACATTATAAATTATAATAGGTTATTATAATGTGTTAAAATATAACCTCCCTAATATTATACAAAAGAAGAAATTCTAGAATTTCACATTCAAGAAATACACAAGTTTTGGCTTCATTAAATTTGATGGTCAAATGACCGTCATGGTAAACCAAACATAAAACAATATGACGGTCATTTAGACGTTAAATTTAAGCTCGTAGGTTCCAGAAACTTAACTGTGTTAAAATTGATGGTCAAATGACCGTCACGATAGACCAAAAAAATAAGCCATTATGATGGTCATTTAAACGTCAAATTTAAGATGGATGGATTTTTGTCTACATTAATTTTTTAAAGAAATTTGAAGTTGTTATGCATTCTTAGGGGTCTCTTCTTCACTTCTATATGGTTGGAAATATTTTTATATAAATCTGGGGTATAATACAGAGCCTTTTATAATGCGGGTTATTATTTTGATCATGGGAGGTTAATTAGTATGCATTGTAATGACATAATTAGTTATGATCAAATAGTTTCTTTAGCTCTGTAAAATTTAGATCTGATTCTATTAAAAGTGTTATTTTTATTGATAAATATATATCTAACTCGTGATACATTGTATATTATAATGTGGTGTGTTTTATAGGTTTGGGAAAATAATGACATCCAACTATTTATGTCTTGACAAAACCTAGATCCCGAATGAAACCAATTACAACATTTAGGTCAAAATAGAATTTATGGCGAGGAAACTCTGGACGATTGTTTCTGGATCTGGGGTTACTCCTACCATTCATCAAACAACTGTAGATAACATAAATGTTTTCTTGCAACCAATGTAAGATGCTCGTTCTATGCAATGTGAATGATAAGTACCTTATACACATTGGTAATATCAAACATATGAAAGAGGTATGGACATAACTAGAATCCATGCATGAAGGATACTTGGTATATAAAGGATAGTAATGCGAGTATAATAGTGAAGGAATTCAAAGAAATGATCTATATATTTTTGATGATTTCTTTTCGCATCTTGTTTTATATTTCGAGTTTCAATAATTCAAAACTATGGCATGAAATTTTAGGACATGTTAATTATCAAAGCTTATATGAAATGTATAGATATAGTCTAGTGAAAGGTTTACATGTGTTGTCTTCTTCTCTTGAAGTTACTTCATTAAATACTTCTAAATGATGGTTTTGATTCTGATTTAGTAAATGGTCATGATAATGTTTTGATGTTATAGATGTTTCTAAAACTCTTATCTTCCTAGATAAGAAATTAAATTGGGCTTAATCTATGTTAGAAAACTCAAATCCTATTAACATTAGGAAAATGACCAGAAGCCATCATATGTACCATGCATTAATTACCTTGTATGAACTTGAGCCGTGAAGTATTATAGGGTCTAGGTGGATATAAAAAGTAAAATATAATGGTGATGGTAGTATTAACAAACATAAAGCTAGACTTATTGCTAGAGGTTTCACTCAGAAACTTGGTATTGATTATGTTGAGACATTTCCTGTAGCTAAAATGAGTACTGTTAGGGCCTTATTTACAATTTCCGCTCAATTTGGGTGGGAAATCCACCAAATGGATAAGAAAAATATTTTTTTGAATTGCGATTTAAAAGAAGAATTTTACATGTTTCAACCTAAAGGATTTGAAGAAACTGGTAAAGAAAACTATGTTTGTAAGTTGAGAAATCCTTGTATGGTTTAAAACAAGCTCTTAGAGCTTGGTATGTGAAAATTGTTTCCTTCTTTAAACTATTAGGTTTTGTTAATTGTTCTTCTAATAATGATATATTCATTAAGAAATAAGGCTCACATATTATCATTATATGTATATATGTTGATAATTTGTTTATGTCTGGTGACAATTCTAATTTAATTCATAGGATTAAAGAGAAATTGAAGTAGTACTTTGAAATGAATGAGTTAGGTCTCTCACATCATGTTATTTGTATGATTGTATTTCATTCTATTGTTATTTTTCAAAACACAATATGCAACCATTGTATTGAAAAAGTTTCTTATGATTGATTGTAAACCATTTTCTACTTCAATGGAAGTTGTAATAAATATTGATTATAAATCGCATATGAAAAATATTGATATTATTTTATATACGTTGTTAGTTGATAGTTTGATTTATCTAACTATAACTAGATCAGATATTTCCTATACAATAGGAATTACTTCAAGGTTTATGCAGGACCTTTTTTTATAGATTATTAGAATCTTGTAAAAAGAATTTTTAGATATTTGAAAGGAACAATCAATTATGAGTTGCATTATAATAAGAATGAAAATGTTATCTTATATGGATTTTGTGATTCTAACCATAATGATGTTGTGTTATAAAATATATTAGATATGTGTTCAAGTTTTTGGTGTAGGAACCATTACTTGGAATAATAAATAAATCAACAGCTCCATTTTTTCTATTGAGATAGAGAAATACAATGGAAGAAGTAAAGAAGCCATGTGGTCAGAAACTACTGTTGTAGAGATACACATGGAAGCTAAAGGAAGTATTTATATTTTATGTGGTGGTCGAGTTGTATTAATCTTGATTAAGAATCCATTTCAACATCGAGAACAAAGAAAATTGAGATACATATACGTCTCACCTATGAGAAGGTGCAAACCGATGAGATAAATATCAAGTTCATGTTGATCAAGAGCATGTTGTTGACATCTTCAAAAATTCCCCGAGTGCTACAAATTTTTGTCACTTTTGTGAAAATATTAGATTGTTGGAGTTTCCATTGAGGGGGAGTGTGCATGAAAACTTCACCTCCTAATGTAAACTTGGTTTTTGTAAAAATACCTTCGGGCAAGTGTAAAAAGACCTTCACCATGTATACCTCCTCGATTTCTTTTTAGAAAGAACTGTAGAAAGATCTTAAAAGTGGTATTCAGTAAACTCTTTAGTGCTATTGAGTTTATTAGTAAACATCCAATACAAGCATATTGTTAAGGAGGTCCTTGGTTGTAAAAGCTCCTATATGCTTGGGTTCAATAACCTTTTATGAGAACCTGTGAGAACATGTAAAACTCACAAATCATACTTAGCCACTGATCATGGGATGATATTTGGGATTCCAAATCCTTTTGTACCAAAAGGTAAATTGAGTATGATGAAGGTGTTATAATTCCTTCAACCGAGATGCTAGCCTAAAACCTTTATGGTTTAAGGATTGTAAATATTTTAGTGTACCATGAGTAGGTAATATATTGGCATATGTTATGTTATCCCACTTAACATTAAGGGGGAGTTAAGTGGTCCTGGACAACCCTTAATGTATATGGGTCCATCACTAATATATAGGTTAATATTTAATAATATGAAATATTTCTATTTCTATTATTAAATATGCTAACCTAGGTATATACTTTAGGTTAAATATTTAATATCGTGAAATGATTATATTTCTAATATTAAATATTATAAACCTAGGTGTATGTGTCAACCATTTTAGGTTGAAAAGGTGGGTCGGAGACATACCCGATCACCTTATATAAAAAGGACTTTAGGTCTTCATTTGATATATTCAAAAAATATATCAAAGGTGTGTAAATCAAGTGATTTGGTTTTACCCTTGGTAAACAGGGTTTCAAAGAAGGAGGTGATCTTACTGGATGTAAAATAAGTTCTCTCAAGTAGAAGGTTATTTTCAAAGTGGTTTTACCCTATTGGGGTTTTCCACTATAAATACTTTTGTGTCACATGTGTTATTTATTTCCTCGTAAGCATTTCTTTATTTACTTATGTTATGATGTAATCTTTATTTAAATATTTATTGTAACATTATGTAATATGTAAGTTGATTAAATCTATATTTATTAGAATCCTCAAATTATAATAGGGGAGAGATATGAGGGAGAATTTCTTTCAGATAAATAAAAAAGAAGATGGAAATCTAGAATATTATTTGGACATATTCCTCTTTGTCCATAGAAGGAGTGGTTATGAGTTGAATTTAGAAATCACTAAGATGGTTTTCCTTAAAGGACTTGAGAAAGAAACCAAAGACTCCCTCCATCTCATGGGAGGAGGTGATGTGCACAAACTCACCATGACACAAATTGTTGAGTTGTGTAGGAGTTACTCTAGAACACAAGGAGGTATAAGGTGAAGGAAAACATCAAAGAATTCCCTAGGTACCTCATAACTTCTAGAAGAAATGGCTAACATGAAAACAAACATCTTGTCACAGTTAACCTCAACCATAGATGGGATGAAATCCAAGAACAATGTTGTAAAGGAACCTTTAGATATATATTTTCCTAGATGTAGGAAAAGGCATCCTTTGAAGGAATGTCCTTTAGATATCACAGACATGTGCCTAATTTGTGATGTTCCTAATCATGATACCAATCATTGTACCCTCCTACCTCATCTCAAAGAAATATTAAATGTCATAACTCAATCAAATGCAGAGGTAAAATTTGTGCAGAGATCAAATAACCAGTCTTCTTATGCCCCTAGACCTACTCATAACCCCTGGATGATGCCATGGCCCAATTGTGTTCTTCCACAAACCTGGGACAACCCGACTAGACACCACCAAACCGGATGGCTTACCCACAACCACCACCGTCAGTGCCTCAATACAATCAGCAAGGTTGGGCACCACCAACCAATACACCACCATAGAAAAATAAAGAATGGATACCTCCGTAGAATTTTAATCACCAAGGAGGTTTACACAACAAAAACAAGCTTTAATGCCTCCACTAAAACAAAATTATCAACAATGGAATTCAACACAAGCTCAGCTCCCATCCCAGTTGTCTCAAACCCCAAAGATTAAAAATAACATCGATTAATGAATCAGACAAGGTGAGACAATGCAATTGAATGCCATTAATAATATACAACCGAGGTATGGAAAAATAGTAAACAATCATCCCATAGTTATAACAAAAATACCTAAGGAAAATGAGAGGATACTTGTTGAAATGAGAAAACTTGACATATTCCACAAACGTGAGCCACTAGGAACAATCAGGATGAAGATAAGAATATACATGTTACTCCTTTTCTAGAGAGATTAAAAGAAGTATAGAATGAGGAAGAAACAACATTGGTTCAAGAGTTGAAAAATATGAACATTGAGGTCCTGCTTCTATGAGTAGTAAGGGACATTCCCGAATTTAACGAGCCCATCAAAAATCATTACATAAAGACACTAGGAAAGAAGAAGAAATACCTTAAAACAATCAAAGTAGTAGGTAATCTAGTGACCTTGTGGTGGACAAATTATTTCACCAAAATATGGGGATCTTGGGAGTCTGGTCATTACTATTTGTGTGAATGGTCAGTCAATATCTAACATTCTAGTGGATCTTGGTGCTACAATTAATGTCATAACAATAGATATGTTCAATTTGTTGTCCTTGACAGGATTATAGCCAACCAATACTATCCTCTAATTGGCATATCAATATATTGTTATACCAAATGGAGTAATTGAGGATGTTTTCATCATTTTTGTTGAATCTAGGGAGTATCATGTAGATTTCATGATCTTACAACCTAAAGCTCAATATTAGGAAGACCCCGTTTAGCTATTATTGCTGCATACATTGACTGTAGGTCAAGAAAAATGACCATTTCAAATGGGAAAAAAGAAAAGAATATTTCCCTTTATCCTCTTGCCCAGCCTCATGTGGATGTTTATGAACGTGTGTGGGTATATTTTTTAGATACTAATAACATGAGTTCTTCTTATCTGGCCACCATTCCAGTGAAAAATCATCTGGAAGAAATTGTGGATCCATACTCAATGTCTGATAGAGACGATACTGTGGCTACAGAAACCAAAACTATGGCTACGAAAATGACTATTTTGAACTCAAGTGGATAACATCACCCTGGTAAGTGACATTTCCATTGAAAATTGTGAAGAGATTTATGATTACCATGAGGAACATACATCCACTGACTTTCATTTCCCTCTAGCCAAGGTTGTATCCCTTGAAAACATGACTATTCTTCACATGATACAACCTCATGCTTGTCCCTTGAACTCTTTTATTGTTGACATAGAACTTGTTATTCTGAGAGATACTAAACAAGTAATTATTGAGGTAGGAAAGGAACTCACAATTGGAAATAATTTAAAGGACAACCAAGAGGTGAGTTTCATATGTATCCCGAGGAATCATTTGAGAGTTTTTGCTTGGATTATATTGACGTGAAAGGGATTCATCCAAGCATATTCACTCACCATATTTACACTGAGGATGTTAAACTAGTTATACAACCACAACGAAGAATTAATCCAACACTTAGGGACATTTTCAAGAATGAAATAGAAAAACTGTTGAGGGTAGGATTCATCTATCCAATATCTGATAGTCAGTGGGTATCATTGCTAGTTATAGTTCCTAAGAAAAATGGTAAATGGAGAATCTGTATTGATTATAGGGAACTTAATAAATCCACTAAGAAATATTACTTTCCCCCCCTTTATTGATCAAGTTTTGGACAATTTGACAGAAAGAAATACTTCTCTTTCTTGGATGGTTTTAGTGGATATAACCAAATCAGTATAACACCTACTGATCAAGATAAGACCACCTTCACTTGTCCCTAGGGTACATTTGCATATAGAGTTCTACCATTTGGACTTTGTAATCCCTCAGTAACCTTTCGGATAGTAGTTTTGGTTATTTTCTCGAGATCCCACAAATTATTTTTTTGAAGTTTATATGGATGATTTTATTATCCATGGGTCTACTTTTGAATAATATTTGAAGAATCTTGAAAAAGTGTTAACCAGATGTGAACACCACCATCTTTTTTTGAGTCATGATTTTTTTATAATAGTTAATTAGGGAATTGTCTTGGGTCATCATATTTCTGCTAAGGGCATCCAAGTTGATCCCAAGAAGATATAAGTCATTACTAAATTGCCTACACCAACAAATCGACTGATATCAAGAGTTTCCTTGGACATGCAGGCTATTATAGATGATTTATCCAAGATTTTAGTAAAATAGTTACACCAATGTTTTCATTAATTTCCAAGGATTGTGTTTTTAAATGGACTCCTTAATTTCAAAATATTTTGAAATTATCAAGAAGAAATTGACCATTGCCCCGATTTTGAGAGGACCCAATTGGGGATAGCCTTTTCATATCCCCACTGATGCTTCTAACACAACAATGGGAGCTATTCTTGGACAAAACGATGAGGAAGACCAGATGTATGCCATCTATTTTATGAATAAAAACCTAACCCCATAGAGAATAACTACACCACTACGGAAAAGGAATTTCTAGTTGTTGTTTACTCTCTCGAATAAATTCAAGACACTATATTATCGGATATAAATTCTGTGTATACTGATCATTTAGCCATAATCTATTTGATGAATAAACCACTAATAGGGATCATAATCATTAGGTGGTTACTTCCTTTTCAATAATTTAACATGAATATTATTGATGAGCCTAGAAAGGTGAATATTATTGCTAACTTTATTTCCGATTCAATGTTTCAGGAGAAGAGGAGGCAGTCCAAGATCAATTTCTAGACGAACACTTGTTTTCAGCCTCAACACATCCTCCATGATTTACTGATCTTTCCAACTACCTCACTACAGGGAAGTTTCCAACTTACTTTACTAATAAAGAACGTAGAATATTAGTAAAAACAATGCTTCATATAAGTGGTGTGATGGAATTCTATTTAAATGTTGTCTTGACATGGTTCTTCACAAGTGTGTTTGAGAGGATGAGGTGTATGATATATTGTGGGCTTGTCATGATGAGCATGAAGGAGGAAATTAATTAGTCAAGAGGAAAATTCACAAGGTCCTTGGAGTTGGGTACTACTGGCCCTCTCTCCAAAAATCTGTCAAGAAGTATGTATGGCAATGTGATGCATGTTAGCACATGGGGAAGCCTACGTTGTCTATGAAAATTGACCTCAATCCTAGCTAGTCTTAGGGTCATTTGAGAAGTGGGGAATTTATTTCGTTGGACCTTTTAATCCCCCATCCTATGGAAAAGAGTACTTTTGGTGTGCACTGACTATGTTACAAATTGGGTCGAGGTTTAAGCATTAGCAATTGCCAACGAGGATGTTGTAGTTGAATTTTTATACAATCGGATTATGTTAAGGTTTGGGGCTCCAAGAGCAATTGTATTTGATCAAGGCCCTCAATTTGTCTCCAACATAATTAAGGCCTTCCCTTAAGATCTACCAAATCAAGCATAGAAAATCATCACCATACCACCCCCAATCCAATGGGTGGGTGGAAGTCACAAACAGAGAGCTAGAGAATATTTTAACTAAATTTGTCAATGCAGACAGGAAAAATTAGGTGCCAAGGTTACCTGAAGAAGTTTGGGCATACAATACCACTTGGAAAACCACCACTAGTTTTTCCCCATATGAATTGGTATACGGAAAAATCCATTGCTTCCTATAGAATTTGAATTACAAACTTGGAGGATAGCTTTGAAGATTGGAATTGAACTGGATGAAGCTCAACGTGAGAGAGTGTTGCAGTTGAATGAACTTGATGAAATGTGGATGGAGGCACAACAACAAACAGAAATCCTCCAACATCAGAGAAAATCCTAGCATGACGCTCATATCAAAAACAAGAAGTTCAATGAAGGAGAATGGGTCTTATTGTTTGACTCAAAGTATCAACAATTCAAAGGAAAGTTGAGGACAAGATGGTTGGGACCCTATCAAATTGAAAAAGTTTATGATAATGGATCTGTGAGACTGATTACCTATTAATGGTGACAAAAGAACCTTGCTAGTGAATGGTCATTGATTGAGAATGTATCAACCACCCTAGGATAAGGATACTTTCACTAAATACATACTTGTTATGCAAATAAATTGATTCAGTGGAAGACTATAACTCTTCCCGCCATGAATAGTTTGTTTTGAATTCAAATAAAGGAAGAAGATCATAGTTTTGATCCTCTTCCCCCTAGATCATAGTTTGTCTTTTTTTATTTCATGCTTTCAATAAAGGTTAAGGATGTAAATTATTAAAATGTGCATTAATCACAATTATTCTTCAAATGCAGGATGTGGAGCGCTAATGGTCAGAGGGTTGAGTTGGCAAGGTGACGTGTATTCATCCCTTGCTACGGATATTAACTCTTTAGAAACCCCATTGCATTTATTTAAAAATGAAAAAATCAAAGTCCCATTTCCAATGCATTTATTTTAGATGTCAAATCAAATCTCATGATGTGAAGTGGGAGATAATGAGTATTAGTGGGAAATTAAACGACATGTGTCACATTTTTCTAAGAAAGACAGGTGGCATACGCATTCATGATGATCATATAGGAACCGTGCAAAGAATTGAACCCTTACATCCTAATTAAGTAGTGTCACACTCTTTCATTGCTGTTTTACACTTTGAATCAATGCTATTTTGAGCTAAAAATATAGTTCAAACTTCCATTACCATTGTTTCATGTAATTCTCTATTTTCTTCGCATAAAATTTCTCTATTTTGCTATAAACTCCTTCTAGACTTATTTAAGCTATGGGGAAGAAAAATAATTCATAACCAAAGTCTCCAGAGCCTTTTCTACGAAACATTGTCATCTCCCAAGTATTCCATGACTCAGGTTAGTTAGACTTTATCCAAAAATTCGAGGGTTTTAAAGAATAATTAGTTGATGAATTCCTGATAAATTTTGAGGCCTCCTACTCTCGGATAAGAGGTAAGAGAATTGGGATAAACAACCACATTTTTGCTACCATATCTAGCCTCCTAGATTTTGGGCTTAAAGTTGTAACTAATGCCCTACATAAGTATTTAATTCCATTGTTTCATGATGGAGAGGAAGCTCTTCAAAAATCCTTACTTCCTATGGTACTCAAAAAGGTATTAAGCGGGAGAGTTTTCGGGTCACCTAATGAAGTAGCTACATTGGTTAAAATATATTTTATCTATGATGGCTAGCCATCTTAGTGGTGACACATTGAAAATTATTACTCATTTGAAGAAGGGTCAGACAAACCTTGAGCTGAAGGTCAATCTTCTAGAATATCTTGCAGATGTTATCATAAAAGTGGGTCAAAAATACAAGAATGGAGGTGGTAGAGCTGCCTTAAAGCACCCATGCCTCATCTAGTTAATATGTGCACATTAGGATTTTTATAGGCCTAAGAGGAAGATAGAAAAAATGAGTGCGGGGAGAGTTTAAAACAAAATAAAATCAAGAAGGAACCGTCTCTCAGTGTTTAGCCTAATCTCGAGTCGAATCCTCATCCTTCAAATAAAACCATGGAATAATATGCCGAAGGATAGCCAAATTTCTCGGTCTTTCTGAAGCTTCCAATGGGAAGAATACCGCATTTAATCCATTCTTCTACATCATTAATATCAATAAGGTCTTGTACCTCAAAGAGACTTGAAGTTTCTCAGCCTACATTGTTTAATAAGGGTTCTGCCCCTATTTTGGAAGAGATTGATGAGGTTGGTACTTCATCTACTCCTGAGTGAACAATTGAAGGATGATGAATTTACGAAAATTATTTTTGAAGAATAGTTCCCTTACACTGATATGTTAGACATTGCTAAAGCTCTAGAAATTGTGTCTCTAGCTCTGGAAACAATTGTAGCACCAAAAATGTAGACTGGAGCTCTAGAAACTGTGGCAATTGAGGTTGGTCACCTGGAATCACATGAAGATGTAGTCTTGAAGTAGTATCAAGATGAAATTGATACTTTGAAGAAGAAATTAAAAGGTATGGAAGATACTTAGTTGTCTATTCAAAATGAATTTGTTTAAAAAGATAGAGAAATAACTGTTTTGAAAATTGAAGTTGATGATTTAAAAAGGCAGCATAATATTGGATTACAAGCATGGAATAATTTTTCTCCTCATTCTGACCAACTTCCCCTTTGAAATAAGGAAATGGTCCAATAAAATAAGAAACTTAAGGAAGAGGTTAAGTCAGAATCAAGTGCTACAAATAAATTGGAATCAGTTGTGGAGTTTATTTGTCCTTTAGCTTGCAAACTTCTAGCTTGTAGGAAGCCTTCTTCCATTTACAACCTATTTCTTCAAGAACGGTTTTATGCATGGAAATTGCAAAGGATGTGTTGTGGAGATCCCCATGAGGATCTTGATGGAATTTTTTTATAAATCTATCAAAAGAGTACTCTGAAATATAAAATCTATTGTGTGAATTTTATCTTCATAACATGTTGGTTACCAATGTCCCTGACTTCTTCATCAATTTTTCTATGGGGAGTTTCAATTAAAGGATTTTTCAGTCATTGGTTAGGAACCAAATTATATGGGGTGAGAAAACAAAAAAATTAATCAAACATCCTAAACCATTGGTTTTTATATTCGGCCTACCCACCACAACGATGTTTCAATGAAAAAGGATTTCAAGTCTCTGTATTATCAAGATGGCATTGGAAAGAATACTTCAAATATTTTAGCCAAATATGTTCATGGATTTTAAAATTTATTATCAGTAGAATTTTGGTGAAGCTCTGAAGGCTTGTGAAAAATATGGGATACTTTGAGCTTACCATTGAAGAGAAGGGAAGTGATCTCTCCACAAAACCTCAGTTGGAGTATGAGGAGGGGAGATGCACTTGTTATAATCATCAAGCAGTTGGCAAAGAAGGGTGCGAAAGAATACAATAATGAGTGGGTTGGCATGCATGTGAGACCTCCCATTATTCTTAGTCCCATGACTACTTGGTAGAATACAACTGCTAAATCTCATGATATTTTCAAAGCATGGGTAGATGTTATCTTGGAAACTCAGGGGTGTAAGGGGACAAGAAATAAATATGCAGACCAATTCGAGGAGTATGATATGACACAACATCTTGGACAAAGAACAAGACAAAGATGAGTTTACATAAGGACATGCAAAAGGTAAAGTTCAAGGGAGATGATGAGTGCATAAATTGACTTATTATATCATCCATATGACTATTGATTTGCTCCTAATTATGTTAATTAATGCATTGGGGATGTTCTAGATAGTTATATCCTTAGTAAGATTGATGCATTTATCTTGTTCTTATCTCATGTGAACTAATGACTGTAGAAGTTCCCAATAACTACTTTTGTGAGTAATGTGATGACATGTGTAGGTTGATAAAGAGCATTCTTTTCCAATTTTGAGGAAGTAATAGTCAAGAAGACCGAGTCTCTCACCACCATGTCATTCTAGAGGATTTTCCTATAGCAACCTACAAATGAGGGCCCTATTTTTAGTTATATTACAAGGTGCCATTGAGCTTTAATTAGGTTGTTATTTAGTTGAATATGTGGCCTATCATTGTGGCATGATCTGTAACTAATTGTGTCTATAAAGACACCTTGTTGAAACTATTTCATAGTTAGTAGTTGATAGTATTCAGTATAATTCTATACACTAGTTGGTAGTTATTTTATAGTTTTATGATGAAACATGTTTTGAACTTATTCAAATCAATATAATCTATATGTTGTTTTGAGTATTCATTGGTGTTGAAGTACCTCAATCCTGAAGGAGAGCAAGGGCCCACTCACCCGAGGAGATTGGAGGGTTGATATTTCATGTATGATCATTATTTATGATAAGTTTAAGTTTCAATACTTTGATTTTAATGATTATTTGAATTTAGTATTTATTTTCTTTATTAACTTTCCTTTTTTTCATTTCAATTCATGTGAGAATTTCAATTCGTGTGTGCATTTCAATTCAATTAAGTAATTTCCATTTAAAGCATTTTTATTATAGTAACGTTGTTTCAAAGAGAATAAATGTATTTACAAAATTTTATCTTTTATTTCAGTAGTGTAGAGTTGTAGTTACTTTATATAGCGTAGAAGAGAAACAAGAGAGAAATAACAACTAAAACCCCCAAAATAGAATCACCACAACAACTGTGTTACATCCAATTTCATTGCATACATCTTAGGACATAACACTAGTTTGAGAAGGACACCGACAATTGAATCTATTGGTTAAGTGATTACAAACAACAATGAACCATCACCCACTTCTTTTCAAAAGTTCTCAAAGCACATATAAATGCTTTTGAAGGCCTTGAGTGGAGCTATAAATCAAGATAAGATCATCAACATATAGGATAAGTCTTATAACATACTCTCCTAGGGGAACACCATCTTCACTCTGCATATTTAACCTTTCCTCAAGTTTGTCAATATATAGGAAAAATAAAGTAGGCAATAATGGGAATCCTTGTTTAACCCCAATATCACTTGCTAAAAATTTTTGAGATACCAGTGTGAGTTCTAATTTTTACTCATACCTTTTCATAAAGTCTATGAACAATCTGTTGTGTGATGTGTTTGAATACCAATATCCTTCATTCTGTCCCATAGATTACTCCTAGGAATTGTGTCAAAAGCCTTCTTGAAGTCAAAAACATTAGAAAGCTTCCTCTTTATAAGCCCAAACTTTTTCAATAATGTGCCTTAAAGTGATACCATGATCTATTGTTGAATACTTAGGTCTGAATCATGCTTTCCCTTTTTCTCTCTTGCCTTTTTCTTCTACCCACTTTTTGATTATGCATTCCACCATGCTACCAAAAAAATTTACAAACAAAGGGTCGATCATGATGGTTATATAATTAGAATGATTTTTAACATCTCTACTCTTAAAAATAGGTATCACGAGACAAGTATTTTAATCTCCAGGAAAACCTTGTTGATTGATGTTGTTTAATATGTTGACAATGTGAGGAGCGCGATATTATTTTCCCCATATTAAATATTCTACGTAAAATTCATCCAAGGCTTTAGCTTTTCTAATACCTAATTTCATAATGCCCTTTTCCACTTATTATATGGTAAAAAATTTTGTTGTCGTGTTGATCAAAAGGGGGCCTCCAACTTCTAGATCCTATTCGTAAAGTTGTTTTGAAAACTCAAACCACTGATTAACTATGATATTTTTATTTGATTGAAGCTCCTTTTGAAATGATTTTGGGTTATGTTTCCCTAGGTGTATAAGCTATTCCCTCCTTATGATCATGAACTCATTTTCTTCTTATTTATGATCTATTTATATAACTTTGTGTTCAAATTCTCTTTTCTTGTTTCTTTAATATCCCTCATTGCTTTACAATCCTCATCAAACCATATATTTACCGGAAAATAATTTTTTTTCTTCTTCTTATTTTTGTTCTTTTACAACTTGTGAATTTTTAATGATGTTTATTAACTTATATATTTTAAGGCCTTGTGATCTTACTTCCCCCTCTTGCATCAAATGAATCAACACCATTATGAAGATATCACTATTTTCTTGTGTTACAAGGATCCTTCATTTTTGGAAGATGTTGAGATTGTTCTTTCCTTGTGAGATGATTCTTGCTTGACCAATCTACCACTATGGAAATTAGATTATGATCTAACTTTAGGTCCCTGATAGAATCATCAATGTCCACTTATTTTTCCTATTGATTAGAATTTGCGAGGAAATTGCATAGTCAACAACACTTGGCCCTATTCATGCCATCTTTCCATACCATTACAAATAATTAGATCAAACATGCCACATAGATTTAATAATTCTTATCCAACATGATCGATGTCCCGATTTTCTTCCAACCATCTTGCCCATTGCTGATCATTTTATTTCATGAGCTATAGAAGATTATGGTTCTCCTTGCTACACCAAGTGTAAGCTTGCTCATGTTTAGTCCTTGCATTGAAGTCACCTAAAATAAGAACTTCCCCTTGTTATGAAAACTCTTAAATATCTTTATTTAAGGCTGCATAAGGGTCTTTCCCATCTATCCCACCTCTTTTGTATGTTTTTGAGACATGAGGTTGAAAGTAACAAAAAATAATTCTAATGTTACTCCCGTTATTTTATATTCTAACCCAAATGAAATACTTGTTTTTGTCCTCTTTTACTTGTTGAATCTTCTTACCCTCCACTTCTCTAACTAAAACCATTATACCTCCAAATCCTTTCCCATCACTCGGCTACCTCATTCAAAACTCGCAAACTACCTATATCCTTTAAAATAAGGAGTCTTACAACCATCATGCTCATGATTTTCCTTGAGACAAATAATATATCTTCCTTCTAGTATAGGCCCTAACTCAAGTCCTCTTCTCTAAGGATAGACTCTACAATTCCAACATGCAAGTTTTAACAATACCTCGAAGGGCCTTGAATCCTATTTATTGTGGTTTTGAGAACTCAAAACATGGTTCTCATAACTTTACGTCCACAATTGGCCTAACTCATTTCTTGTTGACATCAATTTCGTTGTTCTCTTGTTTTCATCAGTTTGGGAAGAGTATTGTGACATTATCTTGCTAATAACAGTTTTTTCGTTGTATAAACATGATCTTTTACCTTCGTCTCTTACTACTCTTACTTTATTTAATCCTCTCCTTTTGTCCTCCAATTGAGTTGAAATTAAATCATCATCTAAAAATAAATTTTATCCCCTCAAGAGTCCTTGTTAGTGTCCATTTTGATCTTACACCACCTTTGTCCTAATTTTCCTTTCACTTTGCATCTCCTGAACAAAATTTATAGTTTGATTAAATGAAATGAAGTTCTGCCTCTGTTCCCATGCCTTAATCCATTTGAAAATCATTTAACATGCCATGTTTTGCAAGAATACTCAAAGTTTGCCCTAGATTTTACCCTAAATTCTTCAAATCTGTGAGCTATGTCGTGTTCTCCCTTTTACCCGATTGTGAAAAATCAAAATTGATCATTTTATACATATATGCCTTCAAAAATTCAATCCCAAGGTCGAGAAATGCTCAAAATCATGTTTTGTCTGGTTCCAATTCAAAAATTTCCATCCTTGGCGAAAAAATCAATTTCTAGGGCATCCCTGACATTTTTGTATTTTGACGGTCAGACGGGCGTCATTTGCCCGTCAAATTCTTCCTCAACATGCATTGGCAATGTGGCGGGTTCTAATTGGCCGAGGGATGGCAGGGTGGTCGATTTCCTTAGAGTGTTTAGAACTTTATTTTGCAGAAAAATTTTAAAGTCACAAAATGGTCTAAATCCCCACTTTGCTAATCATCAGAGTGGACACGTGTCCTAAAGATCAAAAGGGAAGAAGTGGGCCAATGGGGGACTTAGAGTTTTTTAGCTCTATTTTTCTAAAGTCACAAAATGGGCTGCATCCCCACTCCAATCAGACGAGGAAACATGGGAGAAATCAAGGGTAGAGGGGATGTGGATGGCGGAGGTTTATCAATTTTTTTATCTTTGGAGGCAGAAAGGTTAAGGTAAAATTTTGGAGTGCGCACCTTGTGGCCAATTACAGGTGGACACGTGTTTATAAAAATTTAGAAGGGAAGTGCGGGATGTGGAAGGAAATGGGAAAATTTTCCCTTTTTAGCAAAAGGAGTTAAGGCAAAAATTAAGCCGTGGGCCCACAAATGAGCCATAGTGAGACATGTGGCGAAGGCAGAGCCAGTAGAGGCTAAAGGGAAATTTTTCCCTTTTACAAGAAAGACTTGAAATGAAAAATTTGAGGTGTGGCCCCATGACAAATCATCGAGAGACATGTGGCAAGGATAAATCGAGGCACGGGCCTGCGGAAGGAAAATTGAAAATTTTCCCTTGGCAAAAAAAGTCAAAACATGAAATAAGCCCATGGAATTTCAGCGATAGAGAGCATGACACGTGTCAAGGACAAAGGTGGAGATGCGGGCCCATGGGGTAAAAGGTGAAAATTTTCCAAAATTCCAAAAAAGGTCAAAATGTGCAGAATTGAAGCGTGATCCCAATGGGACCCACCATGTGCCACGTGTCATCACCAAAATTCAAGGGTGGAGGGGCGAGAAAAAAAGTCAATTTTTTCCATTTTTTCAAAAATGTCAAAAAGTCAAAAGGTGAGCCCGAATTGATTCCCAATCATATTTTGACATGTGGAGGGCCCAGATTGAAGGAGAAGGAGCAGATCAAGGGTAACTGTACATCTTCATTTTTGGCTGCCATTTTTGCTCCAGAAACTTGGAATTACAAATTTTGCATCAAATTTCATCAATTTTTGGCGATTCCATGTCGTTTTGGCCTTCTAGGATCATTGGAATCGGTTTCATAACTCAATTTGCAGATTTGAGGTGTTTTTGAAACAAAGTTTTTCCTAATCCATCCAGACACGTGAAATGTCAAATTTGAAAGTTACAGAGGTAGTTTTAAAAGGTGAAAAGGTGAAATGATGAGAGGAAAGGCATCTGCATGCTTTGATGATGAAAAACGTGCCTCTAGGAAGGATAATGATCCAAATATTTGTAATGATTCAATCTTTTTAAAACACCGACAACTCTCGTTGTAAATTTGTTAAATGTCATTTTCAGTGAATCATGAGAAGTTGTTGTAACAAACTTGATCCTTGCGGATGCTTTTTTTGGGAAAGAAGGCTCTAATGTAGCAAGAGATATATAATGCATTTTTGAGAAATGAAAAGAGTTGGGAAGTTGAAAATCATGAGTAAATTTTGAGATAAAGCTCATTCTTTTGAGAAACCCAAAAAAACCAGTTATTTTCTTTTGTGTTGGATCTTCATGTATGTGAGTTGGTTAAAAGTGTATAGCCATCACATAGCTCGAGATTGTTCATGAAACTCTCCTCATTGATGAATCTAACAAGCTTTTGAGTTAATTTGTGTTTGTCTGGGCAATATGATGTCTTATCATTTTAAATACCTACAAATAGTTTTCATTGTTCTTGTTGCAATCTTGCATCGAAAGTCTTTAGAAATCACACAAAATCTCATCCTTAGTGATATTTTAGTGGCACTTGTAGTTTTTTTCGAAGAGATTTTATCCGGCATTGAAAAAAGTAGTTTAAAATCACTCCACCTTCATTTGTTGATTGGGATTTCTTGTAAGTCTTTGAGGGTACCTTAGGTGTGGTTTGATCAAGGATTTTTGTGTTTATTTGAGTTCTTTACTTCAAGATTTTTGGTGAGTTCTCAAAGATTGTGTGAAGAGTACAACACGGGCTTCCATTTATGCATCTTCTTCGGTTGAAAGAACATCTTGATTATTTGAAGCATTTTATTTGATAGTTGTTTAAGTATTGTGAGGTTGTCAAAGATTTGATACATCTAAGTTTGACTTGTCAATACCTCACCAAAAAATCATCTGAATAACTAATCCTACCCATACTACCCCCGCATCGTTGCATTGTGTGTCGACAAAAGAATGTAACACATCTACAAAAATGCACAAAGCAAATCAGGATCATACAATGTCTCCAACAACCTCAACCTTGTCTTGAAATCATTTCCATCATTTAGTAGTGACATCTCTGTTGAGTTTGAATAATGGAAAATTGATCATGTTTTCCCAAGGCCATCTCCATATAATATGCATAGTATAAGGATATCTCCACCTCCTTCAAAAAATAGAGGCTGCAATATAGGTTCTCTTACCTTGGTTGAAAAGGCACAACCTAAAATAGTGAGGATTATATCAAAATCCTTTCAAAGTACTATCCATCTCTCCACAAATCTGAGTGCTAGTTAGATCACATCCCCGGCTACAAAATGACATATATCAAGATCTATCTGCCTTCAAGCTTCATGCCATATTTCTGATGCTGCTTAGACTGAAAAGGAGAACAAATTTGGGTACCAACACTTTCTGGCACCGTTGCCAAGGACGTTGTTTAGTATTAGATTTCGATTCCTCGTAATGTTTCTTATGTAATTTATGTGCAATTATAAATCGAGTATCATCTTCTGATCAATTTTATAAGATTGGAATGAAGAGTAGAGTTCTATGTTTGATATTCTCTTATTTCAATTTCATCCATGTGCATACATATTTGAGATATTTGAATTCATACCAAACCCCGTAAAGTCCTCTTGCAAATTCTACATGCAAATACATTGTTGATGCATAATTTTATAATCATATTTCTAAGGATTGAGTTAAGATATATGTTTTGCCTGCAAATTTTATCGCTTTCAAAGTAGTAGTTGCACTTCATTTGCATTTGTGAGTGATAAATTTAAAGAAAGGAAAGTATGATCTATAAAGTTTGACAAGATTTTTAGTGCTAATAGATATTTGACAAAGTATTTTAGTGCATTTGCACAACTAGGGTGAAATTCCTTATTGGTGACTCCATGCGTTTTGATCTTGATAAAGTACCAGTGTCTTAACATTTATGTCATTTACTTTTATGTTGCTAATCTCTGCAAAAATTGGAAGGAAGAAGATCTCTCTTCCTTAAAGACTCTACTAAGAAGTTGTTTACAGATTCAAGAAACTCAGAGTTGGAAGGGAGAAGAGTTTGGAAAGTTGTTAAAGGTCAGACATCAGGAAAAGATATATCCATAGGTGAGAGAGATCAACCTTTGGTAGAGGATTATCACTCTTCTTCAAGTGATTCTGATTCAAGCAATCCTCTCATAAACTTGTTTTCCTCAGCTAGTGAAGGTCCTTCTACTATACCTAGTAAGTTCCTTCTTCAATCTGCACCTGTGTGTTTCAATCCTAATAAAAATTTCCAAGAAAATCAGCATTTAGAGAATACCAGTCTTGTGAATCACATTCTTGAGCCCCAGGATCTTACACTCCTCATCAGCTTGTTTCACCTCTAAGATCACCTCCACCAAACAATATGGCTCAGCCTAGACCTCCATTTGTTGTTAACACCTTTGGTCCTATAGACTTTAGAGGAATGGATGGTTACCCAAATGCTGTCCCACAAGATGTCAGAAATAGATTGCCAAAATTCCAAGGTAATAATGCAATAATTGGTGATCAACATCTCAAACTTTTTGTTAACTTTATGGAAGATTTTTAGATAGAGTTTGAAGATGTGTATATTAAAGTTTTCATTCATACATTAGAAGAGGATGCAAGGGATTGGTACAAGGCTCTGCTTCATAATTCTATTGATTCATGGACTGAAATGAAGAATGCATTTAGATTGTAATATGGTGACAAGACTGATCCTAGATTTCTCTTGTCTAAATTTGAGAATATCAAGAAGAACCCCAATGAATCAGTCCATGACTTTAACACAAGGTTTAACAAAACTTTGAGAAGGCTTCTGTTAATCTGAGGCCTTGTGATGAGTCTTGTTTAATCAAATATGCAGATGCATTTGATAAGAAGGCAGCCTATTACTTAAGAGACAAGAACCCTACCAATCTGAGACAAGATTTCACCATGGCACTTCAAATTGAAAACAATATCAAGGCTGTTGGGAAACCTCTCAAGATAGATGGTGTAAAATTGATAAACCTCGAACAACCTCAAGCTAGCAAGGGTGCTGATTTAGAATAAGTTGTGAAAACTTTGGGAGGGGTTGTTAAAGAAAACTCATATAAGTTGGCAAGAGCTGAGAAGGGAATTGGGAAGACTTCATAAGGTCAGCCAAGAGCACAAAACCATGACAGATTTTCCAATCATCCTAAAGGTGATCAAAGGGTAGATGATAGAGGAAAAGACCCATGGGGTCTACAAGTAGGCATCCTCAAGCATGTGAAGGAAGAGGGTTGCACCTATCCCCTAACTACTAGGGTTCTTGCTAGGGTTTATGTTGTTGAGAATTTGTTGATATTGATTGGTGTGATAGGTGCTTTCTACCCCATCCTCCATGTGAAGTGGACCAACAAGAAGGTGAAGCTAATAATGATGATGGTTTTGATGATGATATTTGCATGGTGGGCTGTTCTTCAAGCTCACAAGGAGTAGCAACATCTACTGAAGTAATAAGTGCTAGGACTAAAACACTTTCTCACAAGCAACTTTTTCGGATTGTATCAAACGGGTACAAGTCTTTCTTCCCCCTCATACTCTTGAAGTTGAGTTTCTTAGGATTCTCGAGCATAAGAAGAGAGCATTTGAATACTTAGGGGTTGAAAGAGAGAAGACTACTCCAGGTAGAAATATAAATTTTGTTGAGACTCCTCCTCAAATCATTGCTGACCTTGAAACACCACCAGCAGTAGAAGATCTTGGAGAGACACCTGAGGTATATTTGGGGACATCCTTGGTTGATTCCCAATTGAATGTTGAACCATTCTTCCCAACTTTGATCATAAAGGATAGGCTACTTCACAATTGTATGTTTGATTCCAATGCATCATGTAATGTGATGCCTTTAGAAGTCATGAATGAGTTAGATATCAAAGTGACATCAGCCTATGGAAAATGTATTGCCATGGACTCAAGAGAAGTGCCGGTTGTTGGTTGTGTGAAGGGTTTGGTAGTGCAGCTTGCATCTTATCCCGGAGGAATTTAAAATTGGATGTTGTGATTGTTGATTGCCTTGCCAAATGGGGTATGTTATTGTCAAGAAAGTGGGCTGAAAGTGTTGGAGGGAGTGTCCAAATGGACATGTCTTTTTCTACTATTCCCATTGAGGGCAGCCTTGTCAAGCTCTATGGAGAAAATAAAATGTTACATCTAATTGAGGATCCAAATAATGCTTCCTATGAGGTGTTGTTTACTGATGTTGATGCTGATAATTTCATTAGTTTTGCTGATGGAAAAGAACACAAAATGGATCAGTCAAAGTGTCTTGAGTAGGTATGTTCTCCTTGGACCTTGCTATTTGATGGAGCTTGCTCCAAATTTGGAAATGGTGCTGGTGTAATTCTGATTTCTCCTAGCTTGGAAGAATTTGTTTTTCCTTCAAGCTCAATTTTGAATGTACTAACAACATTGCTGAGTATGAAGCCTTGTTTTTGGGTCTGAGAATTACATGGAAGTATGGTGTCAAGGACATCATTACAAAGGAGATTCGAGAGTTGGTTGTCAAATAAAGAATGGAAATGTATGCTACAAAAAAATCAGCAGATGAAGTAGTATAAGCATGCGCTTTGGGATCTAATTGAGATGTTTGATTCCTTCAATATTGTGCACCATGAAAGAAGTTTGAATATTACTACTAACAATTTGGTAGTGATGGGGTCGAGGTTTTGATATTGTACCATTTCACCTTATTATGAGTACAATGTTGAGGTGTTAACTAGGCCAGTGTCCCCCGACAACATCAAACATTGACAAGTGTTTAATGATGATGCTCAAGTGCAAAGGTTCTTACAAAATCAAGGTGAGTTTGTAGATCAACATATTAATTGGGAACCAATGGTGTGTGTGATCGAAGGAATAGAGAATTTTTTGGAAAAATATTATCCAATTGAAAACTAACACCATTCCTAAAGGCCTTGTTGCTCTCTTGAGTCTAATTTTAACAATGTTGATTGCATCATCAATACACACATTTCTACCTCAAGGGATGTGGAAGAGCATGACTTGGGAACAAAGGAAAACCAAGGAGAGTTTGGTTGGGCAGAAGTTTAAACAAGGAATAAAAACATTCCTACCTCTTCAATTGTTGAAAAATATCAAGACTGCCTTGCTGGTCATATTCGAGCTGAAATCATATAGAGAAGACTTGTTTCAACATGAGATCCCTCTTGAAACAAAGGCCAAACCATTCTAGAAGAAGAAAAGGCCAATTATTCCACTCCTCTCCATGAAAATGCAAGATGAATTGAAGAAACCGAAGGAGGGAGGGATCATTCAGCCCACAAGGTATTCATCTTGGGTTGTAAACCTTGTGCCAGTCAGAAAGAAGAATGGAGATATCAGACTTTGTGTAGACTTCAAAAATTTGAATAGAGCTTCATTGAAAGACAATTATCCTTTACCAAACATGGAGAACATGCTACAATTAGTGACTGGGTCTAAATTGTTTTCCACCTTGATGGTTTCTCTGCTACAATCAAGGTTGTTGTCAAAGAGACAAAAGATTTAAAACTACCTTTACCACTCCTTGGGAACATATGTTTATGTGAGAATGCCTTTTGGTCTCATGAATGTTGGAGCTACCTTCCAAAGAGCAATGGATGTTGCTTTTGCTGGTTATATAAATGACTTCATTGCAGTTTATCAGGATGATGTGACTGTATTTTCAAGGAGCAGAAGAGATCATTTGCAGCATTTGGAAAGGATGTTGATCATATGTAGAGAATTTGGGATCTCTCTCAATCCAAAGAAGTGTCACTTTGGGGTGAAAAAGGCCAAGTTGCTTGGTCATATTTTTCAAAGGTTGGTGTCATGATTGACCCTGAGAGAGTAGAAGCAATCAGCAGGGTGCCAATTCCAAGAATGAAGAAGGGCATCCAATCTTTCTTTAGGCAGATCAATTTCATTAGAAGGTTTGTGTCAAATTTTGCTGAGTTGACTCTTCCTATCACATGCATGTTAAAGAAAGATAAAGTTATCAAATGGGAAGAGGCTGATGTTCAGGATTTTGAAGGAATCAAAGAGGCACTTAAACATGCACCTGTCTTGGCAGCTCCGAATTACAAGAAGCCTTTCCAAATATTCTCCTTTTCCTCTGAAAATACTATTGCATCTGTTTTTCTCCAAAAGGATGGAGATGGGGTTGAGAGGCCTATTTCTTTCTTTAGAAAGGCTTTACAATTTGTTGAGTAAAAGTACACAATCATGGAAAAACAAGCATTTTCCTTGGTGAAAGCAACAAAGGTTTTCGTGGCCTTATATTTTAAGTTCAAAAGTTGTTGCTTATGTTCCCCACACCATGGTAAAAGACATATTATCGAGATAAAGATCTCAAGTAAAAGATGTAGATGGGTTAGCAAACCGTAGGAGTATGATATGGATACCCAAACCACAAAGCTAGTGGTAAGAGGTTTGGGTCTTGCTAAACTCATGGCTGAGAGCAACTTACGATCACTGGAAGTGAATGAGGTAGGGGAAGAAAGGGTAGATGTTCTTGGGAAATTGGTAAGTTCTGAGTGGTACAAGGATATAATCTTTTACTTTAGACACCTTTGCTGACCTGATCATTTAAATAAAAATCGAAAAGAGCCCTCAAGCTGGCTTCTCAAAAATACATCATCACTGACTTTGGGTTGGTTTGGAAGAACCCTGAAGGTGTCCTCTTGAAATGTGTAACTAAAGATGAATCTCCCAAAGTAATTCCTGATTTCCATGGGGGAGTTTTTGGAGGACACTTTGCTAGAAGGGTTACAACACAAAAAGTTTTGAGAGCTGGTTATTGGTGGCCTACTCTCTTCAAAGATGCAACCATGCTGATTATAAAATGTGAAAGTTGTCAACATTTCTCTGGAAGAATGAAAGCTTTAGGATCCCTTCATTTATAGCCTTGTATCAATTAAATCCCCTATCAAACAATGGGGAATGGAATTCATTGGTGATATTTTAGATCCTTTTAGTGCTGGCCATAGGTGGATTCTTGTAGCCAATGATTATTTTACAAAGTGGGTAGAGGCAATCCCCACCAAGAAAGTAACACACCAAGTTGTTATGGACTTCTTGTTGAATAATATCATATGCAGATTTGGTGTGCCAGTCAAGATTGTTGTTGATAATGCCATGTGTTTCAGATCTAAACCTTTGATGGAAATGTGCAAGGAGTATGGAACTAATCTAACTTATTCTTCAAACTATAATCCCTAAGGAAATGGAAAATTTGAGTCCAGCAATTAGAATTTGTTGAAGATCATTAGAAGGACCTTGGAGTTGAACAAGAGAAAATGGGGTGAACAAATGAAATTTATAGTTTGGGCTGATAGAATCACTACCAAAAGAGCTACTGGTAAGAGACCATTTGAGTTGGTGTATGGAACTCAAGCTCTGTTGCCCTTACATCTGCAGTTATCTTCATTTCAGTTTTTTCAACAGCTTGAGGATCAAGAGGTCAGTACATATGAAGCAAGGATCAATCAGATTATAGAGCTAGATGAAGAGAGAAGAGAATCCCATCGAGAGCATATCATATTTAGAGAGAAGTTGAAAAGATTGTTTGACAAGAAGGTCACTCATAGGGCCTTCAATATTGGAGATCTAATTTTGTTGTGGGATAGCGAGAAATGAGGATAAGGGCAAACATGGAAATTTTGATGCATTATGGATGGGCCATTACTCCATTGATATTAGAATTGATGAGAATACCTTTTTTTAAAAGATTTAGATGGGGAATTGCTTGAACTACCTATTAATGGCAGAATCAAGCATTTTTGGATTAATCCCCAAATTTGAGGTATGCACCAACTTGTATAGTGTATAGTGTTTGGTTTTTCACTCTTTTTTGGTGTTTTGTTAGTTTGTGGTTTTCCTTGCTGTGTGGCAACCATTTTTGTCGGGTTTTTGGCTGTTTTTTTGTGATTTTGGCTCATGAATCCTTTTCCCAATGAATTGTTTAGCACTTGGTCTACTTATTGTTCTTATAGAACTCACTTTGGGAGTGTCGACACTAAAATTTTCCTCCAAAATTTCTATTTCATTAATGTATGTATTAGGAATAGGATGTTGTTAAGTGTAATTAGTAGTAGCGTCCGATAGAAGATAACGGCGCCGTCAGTACGGTGCCACCAATAATGTGGAGTACGGTAATAGTCAAAGTACAATAGGAATGTTGTAAAAAGTAAATATTTGTCGTAAGTGGTCCGGTAATGTTAAAATGTCAAAGTTTGGGTAATTAGAGAAGTAGGGTCTACATGATTAGGAATTAGAAATATTATATTGGTAATAAGGACAAGGAGTGAGGTCATAAATATTTTGTGTATTTTATTTGTAAAAAGTCTAAAAATGTGGAACCCATGTAAAATGATAAGGTTTATCTTATCTTAACAGATAAGCTTACATGTACGAGATAAGAGTTAAGGTATGGAATATGATTCGTCAGATTGGATTTCTTATCCTATCTTAGAGATAGATGGATAAGCCTGAAGTTCTATAAATAGAGAGGCCACCCCTCATTTAGCATAGAAAGAAGTAGTGAGAAATATTGTAGGAAGTGTGCGAAGGAAGCCATCGATTAAAGGTGTGTTGAAGAAGCCATCAAGAGGTGTAATTGTAAAGTTTCTCCCATAGTCTTGTTAAAGTATCTCATGGGTGAGATCATGGGTGAAATTGTAATGAGTTTCATGTTAATATTATAATTTATTTTGATATTTCAAATTTGTCGTCATTCTGTCTTATCATAGTCAATGGTATTCTTTTGTTATGTTGTTGTTTTGCTTCCAAATTACATCCACCAAACTAAAGTCTGTGCATTAGTAAATAATCATAGCATGAGGAGTTCCCGAAGAATTATCATAGTGCCGGATTGGTGATGACATTTTGGTTCCGTTGCTCGGGACCATTCCTCGTTGGTGGATTTTCTGGAGAGATATTCCCACTTAGGCAAAAATTAATTGGAGGGTAACCTTGTTTTTACTGTGCATAGTAGTTACCATGGTAAAGTCATTTTTACCGTGAATAGTAGTTACCATGTTAAAGTCATTTTTGCCATGAATAGTAGTTACCCTGGTAAAGTCCTTTTTGCTGGGAATAGTAATTACCGCAGTAAAGTCACTTTTTACCATGAATAGTATTTACCGCAGTAACTTCACTTTTTACCGTGAATAGTGTTTACCACAGTAAAGTCAGTTTTTACCGTAGTAAGTCAAGTTTTACCATAGTTTACCGTGGTCATTTCTATTTTACTGTAGAAAGGTGTAAAGTCACTTTCTAGTATAGTGATTCCAATTATTTGTGCACATAAGTCTTGTTAATTGTACTTGTGGGTTGGTATTTCATGGTGGTTACTTTTGAAAATGGGAAAGATTCCTGTTTTTTCAGCTCAATCTAATGAAGATGCTTCTTCTTTCATTCAAGAGTTTAAACGATCTTGTATTTGTAATGGCCTTATAAGAAGGGAACAATGGACTGAATTTTTTCCTACCTTTTTGGATGGTTCAGCACTTAGGTGGTTTGAAACACTAGGTGATAATGTGAAAAATTCATGGGATTTATTAACCGAAAGTTTTCTTGAAGAATTTGGTGAACAACGAAATATGCCAGATCTCATGATCGAGATCACAAAGCTATCCCAAGGAGAGAAGGAGAAGATAAGGGATTATCATGCTCATGTTCTAGAGCTAAGGAGGAAGCTCGATGCCCAGATCTAGAAGGAAGGACTACCGGATGGGTTGATGAATGGCGTGGATAATCTCCTCTGTAAGCATTTCATTCTTGGGATGAAGCCGAGAGATCAGACAACGAGTGAAGTATGACCGCCCAGCTACCATTGAACAAGCAAAGGAGATTGCAAGAAGGAAAGAAGAAAGCATGGAAGAGGAGCCCAAAGAAATTGTTGCTAAAGTAGAGCCTAGCCTACACCAAAGCATCTTTGGTCCTGAATCCACAACCACTCCCGGTGAGCACAAATATTTCTCCTAATACATCTACTGAGTATGAAGATCTGCTCAAAAAGATGGGTCAGTTAACTATTAATCTTCTTCAAGGAAAGGAATTTAGTTCTCAGGGAGGAGATAGAGGTCCAAAAAGAAATATTTCTGAAGTTGTTTGTTATGGTTGTTATAAAAAGGGTCATTATAAGTATAATTGTCCAGATAGAGCTTCTACATCTGGTAAGGGAGATAATGATAAAGGAAAAGCACCTGTGAATTCTTTTGATGTAGTAGATAAGAGCAGAAATAATGAAGTAGATGTGTTTGTAACAAAAAGAAAGAAAGAAAAAGATAATCAAGATGGAAATGATCCTAAGAAGATGAAAGAAGAAACTAGTAAGAAACATAGGAGAAGAAAGTTGGGTGTGCAGGATTTTCGATTTCGCAGACGCAAGGACCATACTCCATCTTGGAAGATCTGTCCAAAAGGCTCGCAAATATTACATATGGTTAACTCTTGGCTATGTCTTCCGAGAAGAGGCGGGAGTTGCGAGGTGGACTCAATGCTCGAAGAAGGAAGGAGGTTGAGGTCCTTGTTTTAGAGGGCGGCGGATCCCTATACTCCACAAGCTGAGGTATTATGTAATGGCATTTCAATTCATGATGTCTTAGTTGATGGAGGTGCTGCGATTAATGTAATAACCGAGTCTCGTAATGAATATTTTGGGTTTAAAAATTGATCGCCCTTCAACACTTATGTTAAGGTCATTAAATAAGGGAAAAACTAAACCAGAAGGTGTAGTTTCAAATATGGCAATATCTCATGGGTGTTGTATGTGTGGTAGACTTTCGGGTGATGAAAATGGTATCACAGCATACCCAATGCTGCTGGGAAGACCATGGCTAAGGAGAGTTCATGCAAGAAACTACTGGAATGAAGGTTTCATGACACTTGGATGTGGTAGAGAGAGGGTGAAGATAAACGTGATCCCTCGACATCATAAAGTAGAACCTGTGGATTCAAGTGATGAAACTGATGATTGGACATCCTCTGATTACTCTAGTACCAGTGAAGTGGACACTGAAGATGAAGAAAGCGAGGTGGATGTTTCAGTCATGGATATCCTACCAGTCACACCAACTCATGACCCCATAAAATTATCTGAAGAAGAAGTTGATGATCGTCTCCAACAAATAAAGATTGGTGATGCTGTGATGGAGAGTGAGAAGGAATCCTACCTCCAGCTCTTTTGAAGGTACATACACCTATTCACTTTTGATTACAAGGAACTCCGTCAAGTAAGTTGGGTAGAACATTGTATTGAGCTGGTAGATGGTGCTAAGCCTATAAAGCAAATGCCATATAGAATGAATCCTAATTTTTCCAAGACTATAAAAGAAGAAATAGATAAGTTGCTTGATGTAGGATTCATATTTGCTGTGGAGAATTCAGAATGGGTTTCTCCCATTGTGATCTCAATAAAAAATAATGGGAAGCTACGCATTTGTGTTGATTACAGGAAGCTCAATAAGGCAACAAAGAAGGATCATTACCTTCTTCCATTTTCGAGATCAAATCTTGGGCGAAGTAGTGGCCAGAGTGCTATAGTTTTGCTTTGATGGATATAAGCGGCTACAACCAAGTTCGTATAGCAGAGAAAGATCAGCTGAAGACCATGTTCACCACTCCTTGGGGAACGTTTGCTTATAGAGTTATGCCTTTTGGGTTGTGTAATGCTCCAGCAACATTCCAACGTTTGATGAATAGGGTGTTCGAACCCTACATTGGGACCTTCATCAGAGTATTTCTGGATGATTTTTGCATCTATGGGAGCAAGTTGGACCACCTACACCAAATGGAGATAGCATTTCAAAGGTTAGATGAAGCACAAGCCTCACTAAACCCTACAAAGTGTGTCTTTGGATGTTCTAAAGGCGTTTTGTTAGGGCATGTTGTATCCAGAGATGGTATTGGTACTGATCCTGATAAAGTTTCAAAAATCAAAGATTTACCATTTCCTATGAATAGAAGTAAGTTGAGATCATTTTTAGGCCATGTGGGTTACTATAGAAGGTTCATCAAGAATTTCTCAAAGATTGCATAGCCACTAACCCAGTTTCTTGAAGAAGGATGTTGCTTATGAACCAGAAACAAGGCGCATGAAGCTTTTGGACAACTGAAGGAAGCCCTAGTGTCTTCACCTATTTTGAAGAATCCAGATTGGAGCAAGCCATTCATTGTGTACACTGATGCCTCAGATGCAGCACTAGGTAGTACTTTGAGCCAAAAGGATGAAAATGGGAATGAACATCCAATTTACTTTGGGAGCAGACAAATGAGCAGTGTTGAGGTAAACTATCACCGTAATCAAAAAAGAGGCTCGCTATCATTTTTGCTGTAAAGAAGTTTAGAAATTACTTGCTAGGGCAGAAATTTATAGTTGTAATGGATCATCAGGCTCTAAAATATATTGTCAATAAGCCTAACCCATCAGGGAGGATAGCAAGATGGATAATTTTGCTACAAGAATTTGAATTTGATATTATAGATAGGCCAGGAAAGAAGCATGTCAATGCGATGCACTCTCTCGAGCCTATGATGGTTTAGGATCATCTTCGATGATGATGATTTTCCCGATGTAGCATTGTTCTCCTTGACACAATCCCTATTGAATACATAGATATTTGGAATTATCTGAATGAATTCAAGTTTCTGATGGTGCCAATGCAAAGACTAAGAGAAAGATTACTCAAGCCAGTCGTCCATATTCTATTCTGCATGGAGCATTATTTCGAATAGGACCTGATGGACAGTACAAGAGGGCAGTTGGACGTGATCAAGGAAAGGAGCTGCTAGAAGAATTCCACAATGGTACATGTGGAGGGCACTTCTCTAGACAACTTACAGCAAGAAGGATCTTGGATGCAGGTTATCACTGGCCCACTCTTTTTAAAGATTGTTATAATTATTGTAAGACATGTGATATTTGTCAAACACATGGTAACCGTAAGACTTCATCAGCTCCATTATGTCCTATTCTTCCCCTTGGTCCCTTTGAAAAATGGGGAATAGACATTTTAGGTCCACTTCCAACTACATCACGTCAAAATAAGTATATTGTAGTTGCCACGCAGTTAGTTAACCAAGTGAGTTGAAGCTAGGCCATTGAAAATAGCTTCCATGGATGAAGTGGCAAGGTTCATATATGAATGCATTGTCACCAGATTTGGTTGTCCATTAGAAATTGTAATAGATCAAGGAAGCCACTTCATTAATGAGGTGGTAGAAGCCCTAGTCAATAAGTTTTCTATTAAGCACAGGAAGGCAACAACATACAAGCCAAGCACAAATGGACAGGTGGAACGAACAAATTTTGTGTTGTGTCAAATTCTAGCAAAAGATGCAACCTTGCAGGTACATAAATGGGATAAAAGGATTCATGCAGCATTGTGGGCATATAGGGCAACATCAAAGTCAGCAACAGGATACTCCCCATTTCAGTTGGCCTATGGCATTGATCCAGTTCTTCCTATTGAGTTTGATATTCCCACTGTGAGAGTTATGAAAAATGAAAGGATGGATGAAAGTGATTCAGTAAAAGAAAGGTTGGTACATCTTCATTTGCTAGAGGAAATGAGGAATTAGCAAAGGATACAAGCCATAAGAAGAAAATGAAGCAGAAGGAATACTTTGATCAAAAGATCCGATGGTCTCCATTTCATGTGAATGACTTGGTCCTAGTATATGATTCCAGATACAAAAAAAGAAGACAGAGAAAATTTCTTCCAAAATGGATGGGGCCCTACAAAATAGCAGCTGTGCATGAAAATGGTACGTACCGACTGGAGGAATTGGATGGCACTCCCATTACGAAATGGGTCAACCACGACAAGTTGAAGATTTTCCAAGCACCAGAATAGTCTACTCCGAGGACGGAGTAGAAGCTAGGAAGGGGGAAGATGTCGACACTAAAATTTTCCTCCAAAATTTCTATTTCATTAATGTATGTATTAGGAATAGGATGTTGTTAAGTGTAATTAGTAGTAGCGTCCGATAGAAGATAACGGCACCGTCAGTACGGTGCCGCCAATAATGTGGAGTACGGTAACAGTCAAAGTACAATAGGAATGTTGTAAAAAGTAAATATTTGTCGTAAGTGGTCCGGTAATGTTAAAATGTCAAAGTTTGGGTAATTAGAGAAGTAGGGTCTACATGATTAGGAATTAGAAATATTATATTGGTAATAAGGACAAGGAGTGAGGTCATAAATATTTTGTGTATTTTATTTGTAAAAAGTTTAAAAATGTGGAACCCATGTAAAATGATAAGGTTTATCTTATCTTAACGATAAGCTTACATGTACAAGATAAGAGTTAAGGTATGGAATATGATTCGTCAGATTGGATTTCTTATCCTATCTTAGAGATAGGATGGATAAGCCTGGAAGTTCTATAAATAGAGAGGCCACCCCCCTCATTTAGCATAGAAAGAAGTAGTGAGAAATATTGTAGGAAGTGTGCGAAGGAAGCCATCAGTTAAAGGTGTGTTGAAGAAGCCATCAAGAGGTGTAATTGTAAAGTTTCTCCCATAGTCTTGTTGAAGTATCTCATGGGTGAGATTGTAACAGTTTCATGTTAATATTATAATTTATTTTGATATTTCAGATTTGTCGTCATTCTGTCTTATCATAGTCAATGGTATTCTTGTGTTCGGTTGTTGTTTTGCTTCCAGATTACATCCACCAAACTAAAGTCTGTGCATTAGTAAATAATCATAGCATGAGGAGTTCCCGATGAAGAATTATCATAGTGCCGGATTGGTGATGACAGGAGTGCCCATCCTCGAGCTGGAGTTGATGTTGGTGTCCATTTTGATCTTACACCACCTTTGCCCTAATTTTCCTTTCACTTTGCATCTCCTAAAAAAATTTTATAGTTTGATTGAATGAAATGAAGTTGCTGCCTCTATTCCCATGCCTTAATCCATTTGAAAATCATTTAACATGCCCTGTTTTGCAAGAATACTCAAAGTTTGCCCTAATTTTTGCCCTAAATTCTTCAAATCTGTGGGCTATGCCATGTTCTCCTTTTTCTTGATCATGAAAAATCAAAATTGATCGTTTTATACATATATGCCTTCAAAAATTCAATCCCAAGGTCGAGAAATGCTTAGAATCATGTTTTATGTCTGGTTCCAATTCAAAAATTTCCATCCTTGGCGAAAAAATCAATTTCTAGGGCATCCCTGGCATTTTCTATATTTTGACGGTTAGACGGGCATCATTTTCCCGTCAAATTCTTCCTCAGCATGCATTGGCAACGTGGCGGGTTCTAATTGGCCGAGGGATGGCGGGTGGTCAGATTTCCTTAGAGTTTTTAGAACTTTATTTTGTAAAAAAATTTAAAGTCACAAAATGGTTCGAATCCCCACCGCCAATCGGGAGTGGACACGTGTCCTAAAGATCAAAAAGGGAGGAGTGGGCCGATGGGGGACTTAGAGTTTTTTAGCTCTATTTTTCTAAAGTCACAAAATGGAATGCATCCCCACTCCAATCAGAGGAGGACACGTGGCAGAAATCAAGGCGAGAGGGATGTGGATGGCGAGAGGTTTATCAAATTTTTGTCTTTGGAGGTAGAAAAGGTTAAGGTAAAATTTTTGAGCGCGGCCTTGTGGCCAATCACGGGTGGACACGTGTCCATAAAAAGTTAGAAGGGAAGTGCGGGCACGTAAGGAAATGTGGAATTTTTCCCTTTTGGCAAAAGAAGTTAAGGAAAAAAATTAAGCCGTGGGCCCACAAATGAGCCATAGGGAGACATGTGGTGAAGGCAGAGCGGGTTGGCGGGGTGGTGGAGGCAAAAGGGAAATTTTTCCCTTTTGCAAAAAAGACTTGGAATGAAAAATTTGAAGCATGGCCCCATGACAAATCATCGAGAGACATGTGGCAAGGATAAATCGAGGCACGGGCTGCGGAAGGAAAATTGAAAATTTTCCCTTGGCAAAAAAAAGGGTCAAAACATGAAATAAGCCCGTGGAATTTCAGTGATAGAGAGCATGACACATGTCAAGGACAAAGGTGGAGATGCGGGCCCATGGGGTAAAAGGTGAAAATTTTCCAAAATTCCAAAAATGGTCAAAATGTGCGAAATTGAAGCGCGAACTGATGGGGCCCACCATGTGCCATGTGTCATCACCAAAATTCAAGGGCGGAGGGGCAGATAAAAATGTCACTTTTTCCCATTTTTTCAAAAATGTCAAAAAGTCAAAAGGTGAGCCCGAATTGATTCCCAATCATATTTTGACATGTGGAGGGCCCAGATTGAAGGAGAAGGAGCAGATCAAGGGTAACTATACATCTTCATTTTTGGCTGCCATTTTTGCTCCAGGAAACTTGGAATTACAAATTTTGCATCAAATTTCATCAAATTTTTGGCGATTCCATGTCGTTTTGGCCTTCTAGGATCATTGGAATCGGTTTCATAACTCAATTTGCAGATTTGAGGTGTTTTTGAAACAAAGTTTTTTCCTAATCTGTCCAGACACGTGAAATGTCAAATTTGAAAGTTACAGAGGTAGTTTTAAAAGGTGAAAAGGTGAAATGATGAGAGGAAAGGCATCTGCATGCTTTGATGATGAAAAATGTGCCTCCAGGAAGGATAATGATCTGAATATTTGTAATGATTCAGTCTTTTTAAAACACTTGACAACTCTCGTTGCAAATTTGTTAAATGTCATTTTTAGTGAATCATGAGAAATTGTTGTAACAAACTTGATCCCTTGGCAGATGCTTTTTGGGAAATAAGGCTCTAATGTGGCAAGAGACATATAATGCATTTTTGAGATATGCAAAGAGTCGGGAAGTTTAAAATCACGAGCAAATTTTGAGAGAAAGCTCATTCTTTTGAGAAACCCAAAAAAGAACCAGGTTAATTTCTTCTGTGTTAGATCTTCATGTATGTGAGTTGGTTACAAGTGTATAGCCATCACATAGCTCTAAGATTGTTCATGAAACTCTCCCCTGCTCATGAATCTAACAAGATTTTGAGTTAATCTGTGTTTTTCTGGGCAATATGATGTTTGTTATCATTTTAAATACCTACAAATAGTTTTCATTTTTCTTGTTGCAATCTTGCATTGAAAGTCTTTAGAAATCACACAAAATCTCATCCTTAGTGATAGTTTAGTGGCACTTGTAGTTTTGTTTGTCAGAAGAGCTTTTATCGGCATTGAAAATAAGCGATTTAAAATCATTCCACCTTCATTTGTTGATTGATATTGCTTGTAAGTCTTTGGGGGTACCTTAGGCGTTGTTTGATCAAGGATTTTTGTGTTTAATTGAGTTCTTTACTTCAAGATTTTTTGGTGAGTTCTCAAAGATTGTGTGAAGAGCGCAACCTAGGCTTCCACTTATGCATCCTCTGGTTGAAAGAACATCATGATTATTTGAAGCATTTTATCTTATAGTTGTTCAAGTATTGTAGAGGTTGTCAAAGATTTGATATATACAAGTTTGTCTTGTCAATACCCCACCAAAAAATCATCTGAATAACTAATCCTACCCATACTACCCCTGCATTGCATTGTGTGTGTCAAAAAAAGAATATAACCCATCTACAAAAATGCACAAAGCAAATCAGGATCATACAATGTCTCCAACAAATGACCTCACCTTGTCTTGAAAGCATTTCCATCATTTAGTAGTGAAAAATCTATTGAGTTTGAATAATGGAAAATTGATCATGTTTTCCCAAGGCCATCTTCATACAATATGCACATCATAAGGATATCTCCACCTCCTTCAAAAAATAGAGGCTACAATATAGGTTCTCTTACCTTGGGTGAAAAGGCATAACCTAAAATAGTGATGATTAGATCAAAATCCTTTCAAAGTGCTATCCATCTCTCCACAAATCTGAGTGCCAGTTAGATCACATCCCCGACTAAAAATGACATACATCAAGATCTATCTGCCTTCATGCTTCATGCCATATTTTTGATGCTTCTCAGACTAAAAAGGAGAACAAATTTGGGTACCAACAGTCCCTTCTTACCCAAAAGTTGGTACTTGTCTTCTAATCTCCTCATGTGACCACTTTGATAGGTCTATCCATTTCTTCATCTACCTTTCCAACTATCCTTGCTTTCATGATTGGTCCTTGCCATTTTATTTTGTCTCTTACAAATTCACTTTCCAAAACTAATGTATTTTCATTCTTTTCATACTCTTTTACCCATTTGATAATTAGATTTTTATCCTCTCCTTCCTTTCTATATGTTGTCTTTCTTGCATTCGCCTAAATTTGAACCTACCTCGTTTTCCTTATTCGATGGAACCTTAACAATATGATACCATGAATTGGTTTTGTTTACATTTAAATTTTTATTTTTAGAACATTCCTCAACTACAAAGCGGTGAAACTTTGTTACTTGATCGGTATGAGATTTTACTTTGATTTTTTTAGGTTTGTTGCACTCATACCCAATATTTTTTATGATAACATGTCTTGATAGGTTTCTTTCACCCTTTCATTATCATTTTTCATTTTTTTCCATTCATGTTTTCCTATTTTTAAGGACCCTTGAAGTTTTCACTTGCTCTTTAAACACTTCGTTGTCTTCTCAGTAAGATTCTAGTTTATTGTTACAATCTCTTGGATCTTGCAATTTTTCTCTTGCTCTTGGGATTCCATGCATTCCATTTTGTTTTTCATATTCATCAACTCTTGTACATATAAATAGGAGGACAAGGTAAGAGGAGTGGAAGTAGGGCTATAGAATTCTTCCACTCTTTTTCTTTATATTCATATGCCTCCCGATTGTGTGCTCCATTTTTGTTTGAGTTTTAACCCTTTGTTTAAGTGGAGTAGTTTTCATCTTTTTATCTTGATGTATCCTTTGGAGTCCCCATTTTATGCATGAAATCCTACATTTTATTATTACTCAATATTACTTTGCATTGACCCACACCCATTTCCCACTTTTGTATGCTAGTACAATTTTTCCCAAGTTGTTTGACTCCACAACCCCCATATACATTCTTTCAATTTCAAAAATTTGACCACACAAGAGAGACCAAATGGAGCCGATTCGAGTCACAGTCAAAATCTTGTTGAGATGTGGGTAGTTTTGAGCCATAAAGATCCTTGTAGAATAGAGTAGGGGCCTGATCGACATGTCCTTGGTGATTTGTGGTTTATCTCTGCTATGTTTCTTATTTTTCTATTGTGTTGGCATTGTTTTTTCCATCATTCTTGGATTTGTGGGTTTTGAGGATTTAGATCGAGTGTATGCAGAGTATTTGAAAAAAGGAGATAGATTGAAATCAGTTGTGATATCTCACTCGGATTTAAATATTTTTCCATCTCTTCTATAAAGTATGAAGCACTAAAGAAGTGAAACCTTGTTCTATACTCACATTTTATTAATCATCATCATATGGATCTATTGTTGTAGAATATATTTGACCTTTCCTTTCCTCTTAAATATGCTAAATCAATGCTTAATATTCTTATTTTTCATAGTTCTAACTCCCCAATATATTTAACAAAGCAAATGTTAGGTTGACCAGCTAATAAGGCGGTAGGTAGGGGATCGTGGAGGGGGCACAACCTGAAATGTATGGAAAACTATCTTGGTGGGTGCGAGAATGAATCATAGGTCAAAAATAAGAAAATTAGAATGGTGAAGGGTAGGAGCTTGTTGACATAGTCGGAGTTGGGGTCAAAGTGCTAAGTGTCAAAATTTGAGGGTCGAGAGTTAAGGTTCACGAGATAGGTTTTGGGAAACAAGGGTTTGGATTCAAGTGTTAGGAAATAGGGGTCAAAATTTGAGGGTTAGAAGTCAAGGATCGGAAGACAAGTGTTAGGGAATAAGGTTCGGGAGTCATGGGTCGATACTTGGGGTCGAGAGTTGATGATCGGGAGACAAGAGTCGAAGACATGATAAACCCAACTATTGCAAAAATTGGTAGATTTATAATGAAATGCACAAATGGATCAAAGGGTACAACATAACATTCAATACAAAGAGTTAACTCGGAGTAGAAATCCATAGTACATGTGTTAGGGTTGAGTGGCCTAGACTAGATCTTTCCTATCAAGATCCTCTAAACCTTACCTTTTGTAACACACTTTTATAGCCTCCAAACGAGATTTGAACCAAAGCCTTATTCGTGTTTGTGGTGCAGCGGTAGGCATTAACTTTCCTCTAATAATGAAGTGATGCTCGATGTCGATGCACTCTTGCAAATGAGAATCAGTTTGCACTCCTAAAACTATTGTTACTACGATTTGATATTCCCTGTCACTTTTTAAAATGTTTTTGTCTATAATAGAATTTCTAAATAAACTTACAAGTCCCGGTATTTGGAGTTACTATATTATACTGCATGGTTAGTTCTATTTATCAAGGTAAAATTTATATTTTTAATTTTTTTATATATTGCATGTATTGTTGTATCTAATCCATTTCCTCGTAGCAAAAATTCCACATCTACGTATATCCGAAGTGTATTGGCTACTTAAGTCCAAGAAAATAGTTACTTTATTAATGACTTAAAATTATTTTAAGTTAGATATAATGATAAAGCCATTTATTTGTATGGTACTTCATTTCAATCTATATTTATCTTTTTCATTTTTTTGCTACATTTTATTTTTATTTATATATGTAAATTATTCACAATGATATGAAATATGTTCTTAAGAATTTGGAAAAAAGCATTTTTTTGCATTTGTCTCTTCAAACCACCTCAAAAACACCTTTGAATCACAAACCATGTTAACTTCAAAACTGTAATATCAAACTTTCCATATGAAAGCCTTTTCCTTTTTTTTTCTTTTTTTTATAAAGGGAAAATGGTGCCTATAGGCACATGCCACCAAGAAGTATTGTGGCTATTATTTGAAAGTTTCTCAAAAGTGGATTAGTTAATGGGCGAAACATATTTTTGTAATCTATTTTTTTATGTGATAACATATTTGAATTTTCATGTCATGTGCCTATCCAAAAATGATATTACAATATGCGAGAACCCATTTTTTATCATAGGTAAAAAAGGGTTGAGGGGACCCTAGCGCGTACAAAATATGAATATCTAGAACACAAAAAATGAGGCCAAGGGTATACCCATTTGAACCCCACTATATCAAAATCATATAAAAACTAGTGGCCATACTAACCAAAATAACGGCCCATCTAGACCAAACAAGTAGCAAAGGAATGAAAAATAACAACAAAAAAAGGGTTCCTTACCACCAAGAAATAAACAAAAAATAACCATTTATTCTTTTATCGTATCTCCCACTATGTGCATGCATTTTTTCCACTCCTTAACCATGCTGAAAATGGTGGTCTTTCAATATTGAAAGTTAGGTTCAATGATCTCAACTTTAGGCCTAGTTCCTTCCTTTTCCATTTTCTTAGAAATTTCCATGGAATGGATCATTTCAGCCAAGAGTTTGAGATGATGAATGGTGCTCTTAACATTGAGAATGTGGACATCCCTAATCTGCAAAATGATCTCCTTCATCTTCAACATTTCTTGCTCCATGGAAAGACATATCTCATTTGCATTCTTTAATTGGTCACTGAGGACTATGGTAGTGAGTTTTTCAACCTTATCTTGAAGCTCCCTCAAATCTATGGTCACCATGCTAATTTTGTGTCTGTTGATGTTTGTATCAAGTCTGCAGTGTTCAAACTCTTTCAAGAAAACATTTGATTTAACCACCAAGTCCTGGGTAGTAAAAAAATTCTTTTGTGCCACTTTAAGAGCCTATAGGTTTGAAATAGCTTCTTCCGTAATCTAGGAATTCTGAACCTTAGTGTTTCTATAAACCTCTTCACAATCCTCTTTCCCACCCCCATTGCTAAAATGTTTCTCATTTTCATCTCTCTGTTTGCCATAATCCAAGCTAACATTTATGTTCTCATGAAGTCCCGAAACCCCATTCTCCTTACTCTTTTTCTTAGAATTTTATTTTTCCATACTTGACCTAGTTCTTTTGACCACATGTTTCACCGCATCCTCCATACAAGGGATATTAATATTGGCTTCAAATTTTTCATTCTTCCCCAAATCTTCTTGACCAAGATTAATCAGTTTGGCCCTAAATTTTTCACTTTTCCCCATGAGAGGAGTATCAAACTTAAGCATAGCTTTAATAAGCCCTTGATGTAAGGGATGAGTAAAAGTACCTCTTCTAACCTACTCAATAGATCTGGCTAGAGAGATATAAAAAATAAATTGGAAAGTTGAACGCGTATCATTTCTTATGTAATTAAACATCGAAATGATACCCATAAAAACCTTCCAGGGTTATGTAAGACATCAATAATAGGGAAATTTCATCATATGGTGAAGGAAAATCCTCCCTAGCATATCCATTATGAAGTTGTTTAAGAGTTCCCTTACCTTGCATAAAGTTGTCAATCTCCAAGCTATAATCGGACTTGGTTTTAAAATGCACCTTCCTTCCAGGATAGACCAGTCACTCTAGCAATAAAATTCAGGGATATAGTGAAAGAAAACCTATGGACACATACATGGCCCTCATTCAAATTTTTAGCCACATCAGTGCTCAGATCTTCATCAAAACCATCAAATTTTTTGAAAAAAATCATCAAACTTGCCTTTTCCAACAGCTCAGAAGCTTCCTACAACATTTATGGAATCATGCATGGCTTTTTTCTTACAAGGTAGCCTCCCATATTGCAGGTGTAACACTTCTTTCTCTTGTGACCCAACAAATTTCTGTCCCACAGTCTATTCAAAAAACCACTTTTACAAAATATGTTCGAGTAGCTCAAGATGATAAAAGGATTATCCCTGTCAATCCAATCTTTGGAGTTATTAGAAGTTATGTTTGACATGAATCTAATATTCATCATTTCCAGAGACGTCATCATGTAAGCCACATCATCCTTATTTTTCATCATTATAGAGATATGGAATAGGGATCATAGTCCCCTTTCATAATATGAATTATTTGAGCTTTAAGATTGGATGATTCTTCAACCACATTAAATTCTATAGCCTTCACACCTTTATTAGAAAATATATCGTCCAATATATTTCCTTCATGATAAATATGTTGGAATGATATTTTAGTGAAGGAATACATTTTCCGTTTTGCATTTTTAATAAAGTCTTCTATAGATAGAGAAGCTAAGTTTTTTCCCATCATACAAGAGATGATATTCAAAGATCCCCTTCCACAATTTATCATGCATTTTATCAAATAATTTCCCATGTTGGAGATCAGTAATATATTCATATAAGTCATTTGAATTCTTTTCAAATAATCCATATTTTTAAATAAATGTATATCATTACACACTACCAACAAATAGGGTATATCATTAAGAATTGACAGGGGCTTCTAAGAAGAAATCTACTACATAGTTGTTTTGATGTTGTTTACTAGCTACTTTTTTGCAACTTTATACTTATCTTGTCTCCATATTGTAGTTTCTTTTTTACTACAACTAGGCTTCTTGTGATACCTAAATTTTGATCCATTTTTGCTATTTACTCCTGTGTATCTATGTTTTGAGCCTTTTATAATAAGGTATAGTCCCTTCAAAACTATTTGTTAATAATAAAAAAACAAGTAGGGTATGTTCTTTACATTTTATATGAAATAAATGTTAACATTTCATTAACTTAATAAAATTTTCCCATAGATAGATTATAGTTATATACATATTTTCCAAGGAACTTGTGATTGCAACGTTTGACAATACAATGTTATCATGTTTTATAGATGCACATGCTTGGTTTAAAATCCCCCATTTGGGGACATATTGGGAAGACTTGGATAAGATTATAGAGTTTGGTTTTATAGATTGTTGATTAACTAAAATTGAATAACTATGTAGTATATGTGGATAGTTAATATAAGCTATGAACAATTGTAATAAATTAAATAAATACAATAAAGAAAGTATGTAAATGATCTAAGTGATGCAAAGAAAATGCTAAGCCTAATGTGCAATAAGGAGAGGAAAGAACTCATCTAAATAGCATATGCTTACGAGACTATGTCATTGAGTTGATTGGAAAATATGGAAGCATGAACGACTCGTGTAGGAGCTACAAAAAGGATGGATGTAGAGTATCTAGATAGACCGGAGCATCCGGAGAGGGATTGGGGAACTGTGGGTGGTCTAGTCTACATAAAAATTCTTAAATTGATCTTCACGAGTTCTAGAAATGGTATGAAACCCTCACTATCTGTCATTGCATCGCTTTTGTTGTCCCATGACGGATGTCACTAATAATACAAGATGTATAAAAGACCTATAAAATACTACAAGAAGTATCAAAACCCTAAAAAATAATTCAAATGAATGGGTCAGACTAACCTCATCTACCACAATAGTGGGCTTACTAACTAAGTGTCGTACTACATTTTAGACCCAAATGTAGATATGTTGAGTGTATACATAATGTGCCCTAGGTTCTCTTATGCCGTCTCACTTTGTGAAATAGTAAATAATAAATAAATGTAGAAAAATGTAATAACATGTGCACATGGAATATAATAGAATCCTCCCCTATGAAGTGTGTGGTTCAAATTTCCTAGCCTCGTGCCTTGATGATGGAGCTATGTGGATGCAAGTAATCTCCAATGCAATATATGGATATAACTCTAGATAAGTGATAATAGTGAATGATTTTAGGTCTCTCATTATGGTCTCATAAATTTATATTGATAGGTTTCTCTTGATCTAATTTTGTAATTAAACCCGAAAAGGCCGACCACGGGAAAATATAAAGATTTAAAATAGATAGAAAAAGCCTAAAAGTGGCAAGAAAGTGCAAATAGGAATGGGGAGCCCTGGTGGGACCAAGGCACCCACATGCACCCCAATACTAATCTAGGAACCCCAGTCAAGGCTAAAAAAATGTGAGATGATGGAAGTTAACTATTCATATGGGTATAAGAGGTCGGTATTGACAAAATAAAATAAAACAAGATGGACAAAAGACGGGGTTGATTGGTAATTTTTTCACTCAAGCACCTTCTAAATAGTAGTATGATAATGGGACTAAATAATGTCTAAAGTGCATAATTTTGTGTCTACATTTTCCCCCACTTTATGTTGGTGAGTGGAAACCCTGGTAAAAAAAATTAGATAGAGATGCATACTTGATTTACATGAAGAGTGTAGTAAAAACACACCGAAGGACTAGAGAAAATAGGGAATGATAAAAAAACAGAGGAACATACAACCTAAAGATGAAAAATACACAAAGAAAAAGTGATGAGAGTGAACCTAGGGTGGAACACGTGTGTAGTTTTTGCGGTGTGTGATGTACTTGCATGGTTAGTAAAGTGTGTGCTGGTGCGAAGTGTCATTGTTGATGCCATTTTTTTGTTGTTTGTTGATGCCCCTATTTTACTACTTGTTTATCATACGGTCAGACCTATAAGGAGAAAATGATCATGTAGTCAAATATGTATGTATGTATGCGTAAAAATGGATGTATAGAAATCATGTAAATTTAAAATACGTAAATGTAAATGGAACATTTGCACACGATCCATATCTAAAAAGAGAGTGTAGAAGGGTATAATGTACCATGAGTTTTTGGGTGATCTCATGTCATAGGCCAAAGAAGTGTAGGTAGGAAATGCTATGTGTCCTCTAAGATCTAATTGCTTCCCTAAACTATGTGTGAATAGATCTCTACTGTATTGTCCTAGATTTTTGGGTGATTTGATGCCACTGGCCAAAGTAGTGTAGGGAGGCACACCCACTATAACCTCCAAGCCTATAATTGCTTCCCAAAACATTAAGGACTCCATGTCCTATAAAATCCATTGTGTATGCATTTCCTAGACTGGTCTCGAACTCACTCATTGTATGTAAACCCATAATGTCAAGGGCGGAAAGTGCACCGAATCGAATCCTAGGTGTAAATGCATTGTGTTAGTAGGTAAACCCTAAATGATTCCCCCTCTTTGGGGGCACATGCGACATTTATTATAGGATAATACACCCTTAAAAGAGTGCCAACCGCATATACGCTAGAAATTTCTTGGTAAAAACCAAGGCACACACAAACAAGAAGGCTAATAAAAAATAAATGTAAACATGCATGCATATAGAAAACAATGTGTAAGCTACGAAAATAATGTAAAATACACCAAGTAAAGTAGTAATCAAGCAAGAAGACAAGTAAGCCACATAAAGTAGGCTACAAACATGGAACATCACTCATGATGTTGCAAGACACACAAGGCCATCATGGCCGCAAACAAAAAATAACTGTGCACACAAAACAAAGGGCAAGACCCGTAAACAATAAAAAAAATGATGACATACAATGTAACAAATAAGTATGGAAACAAATAACCCTACATAACAAAGGCTACACATTAAGCACCTGTTAACATGTTAGAAAAATAACCAATATGTCAAAATCATGTATAACCAAGTAATGTAAAGTGCTAAAGATGAAATGAAACAATAACACATGTGAGAGACAAATGTGAATGCCCCAAGCGACTAGTGTAGGAAGGGTAGAAGGTGAGCATCCATACTACGTGTAAGAGACCTATATCTATGATCACAACTAGAAAAATGCGTGAACGCGCATGTGTGTATGATATAGATAAATGACATACAAGTAAGATAACTAGCATGCGTAATGAAGTGACCATGAACAAGCAAAAGTAAGAAAGAATAAAAGCAACCATAATATAATATGTTGTGGATGGATGGAATGGAATGAAAAATGAAATGATAGGAGCCACATGCCCCCTGAGTGAATGGAAATGTATGTAGTGAGGTTCATTTTGTTTACCCCCTCAATAGTCAAGAATGAATCGTAAACGAGAGTGTGTCATCGGGAAATGGTCAAAGTGTGTGTTGTGTCTAACACACAGTGATGAATGTGTAGGTATAGTGATGAGATGTAACCTAGTGATAGGGTATGCGTGAACCCTATAGCCAAAGTGTATATCATGACCATATGAATGTATAAGTGATGATTTATCCTAAGTGTACATCACTATAAGATGAATGGATGAGTGATGATTTATCCCTAAGCGTATATTACTATAAGATGAATAGATGAGTGATTATTTAGCCCAAAGTGTATATCATTACAAGATGAAAAGAGAAAGGAGTGATGATGTAACTTAAGGTGTATACCACTACCAAAATGATAGAATGGGTGACTATTTAGCCTAAAGCACATGTCACTAAGCTAGAAATCTCACATTATGAAAGGTCAAATAGTAAGCATGTGAGGAGTATAAGGTCCATTTGATTTGTAAACCCGTGATAGTCAAATATGGACCGAGGAACCAAAGTGCATCATAGGGTAATGAGTGCAACACATAGAAACAAGTGGAGTATATGTAATGATGAAAGGTGACCATGTGATGAATGGAATGAATAATGTATGATGCAAATTGATAAGCTGTAATATATGTGATGTAAAGTAAGTGTAGTATGTATAATATAACGGTACGAATGTATAGTGTAGAATGTAATATGTACAATGTATGTAGATAGACTAGTAACATAATTTGTAGGATGATGTAATGCTAGATTCATGTGGGATGAAGACTAGGATCATATATGGTATGAAAATGTGTAAATGTCAAAATATTGTAGACTAAGTGGAGAATGTATGGTTTATGATGCATAATTTATGAATAGGTGTAGTGCATGGGGTTCATGTGTAGTAAGCCCTCAACAGTCAAGTGTGAGCTGAAGCACAAGAGTGTGTCATTTGGTAATGGTTGAATAGTGGTAATCTAAGCGTAGTATTTCTTAAGATGCATTATGTTGAATGGTTTACCTAAAACGCTTGGTGAGGTGATATACCCTACCACTAAGCTTATCAGTGATAATGTACGGACTAAGCCATTTGGGTTTGAATTTACCTTTTTGCGGTGCCTTAACATTCACATTATTTTGATTTTATGTTAAGACAAGGTTAGCAATGTTGAAATCTCAAGAGTGAGTTTTGCGTTTGTAAGAATCTACGATGTGAGATTGATATGCACGAAGATGTTCTAGTGCTTGAACATGATGCAAGTCTAACATTTCTAGTTCATGTAAGAGGTTCTCATGATATTTGTTATCTTTAAGGATGCCTTTGAGATAAATCTGTAAGAAGGTATTTCAAGCTCAAGTGGGATAATGGCCTCAATGACATAAACTAATGAAAAAGGTGTGGCATTAGTAGGTGTACGAATGCTAGTATAATAAGCCCATAGAGCATATAATAGTTGGTTATGTCAATTAGTACCACTAGAGTCAATAGTCTTCTGTAAGATTTTGAAAATGGTTGTTTGTGGCCTTAGCTTGACCATTGCCTTGTGGATAATAAGGTATGGAGAATGATTTTTTAATTTTGAATCTAGCACAAAACTTTTTAACGTCCTTATTTTTGAAGGAAGGTCTGTTATCAACGATTATAGTAGAAGGCACACCAAAACATGTGATAATATGGGTGGTGAGAAAGTTACAAATATCTATACCAGTGATTGTTCATAGAGGAGCCACTTCAACCCACTTAGTAAAGTATTTGGTAGCGGTGATAATGAATGCATGTTCGTCAGTAGATTTAGGATTGATCATTCTAATGAGGTCAAATCCCCAAAGGGAGAAAGGTCAAATACACAAAATGGGTTGCGGGTCATATGTGGGTGCATGATGGAGATTGCCATGTTTTTGACATTTTCATAATGAGTAGCATATTCAAGGAAATATTGTTCCATTATAGGCCAATAATATCCTTGGCATAAAAATTTTTGTGACATAGCTTTACCCGAGAAGTGACCACCACATATGCTATCATGAATTTGTGAGATGGTTGTGGGAAAGTTTGTAAGTGAGTGAAAACAAATAAGATGGCAATTGATAGCACATTTGAATAATTTGGTCCCAACAATAACATAATGAGTATCCTCATGACGTAATCAACAAGCTTTGTGAGGTTGTAGGGTGTCGGGGATAGTTTGTTTATATAAGTAATTATAAATAGGCATGAACCATTCAACGTTGTTTTGATTGCGCGTGATGGCGCAAGTTACAAGAGGTAATGTAGAGATAGAGGGATGTCGTAAGTGCATAATTATGAAAGTGGCATGTTCGTTGGTGATGTCTTGTGGGATGAGCGACATGGCACCGGATGTATGTAGTATTTTCATGACGATTATCTCTGTAAGGAATAGTAGTAATGGAGTAAGACTCAAAAGTAGCTAAAATATCATTTATAAGGTTGTTGTATGGAATGAGATGCTGCTCCTTTATAATTTATGTATTGTTAACTTGATTAATGACTAATTGATAATCACCATGTATGCATAAGCTGCAAATTAGGATATTTTGAGTGGTGAGAAAACCTAAGATGAGAGCTTCATGCACATCTATGTTGTTTGTATAATAAAACCTTAACCGATATACAAAGGGGAGTGGGTCACCATGTGGGGTAATGAAGACTATCCTAGCCCTAGCACCAGATCAACAATGAGATCCATCAAAGTACATTTTCCACGTATGCGGCTCAATGGTATAGGAAATGAAATCATCACGAAAGGAATCAGAAATCGGTGATGCATCTGAGAAAGGTGATGTGGCTAGTTGATCGGTGATAACTTGTCCTTTGATTAATTTTTGTGGTAGGAAATTAAAATCAAATTTTGTGAGGATCATGACCCAACGTGTCAAACATCCTGAGAGATGCGTGTGAGAGACGAGGTAATGTAATGGGTCAAATTTGGTTATAATATGTACCTCATTGTTAAGAAGATACTTTTGTAATTTATTTGTAACAAAGAAAAGACTGAGGCATAGTTTTCAATGTAGCTATAGCTACATCCATAAGAGAGTATAGTATTAATAATATAATATATGGATTTTTCATGTTGAGAATCATCATGTTGTGCTAATAAAGATCCTAAATCATGAAACGTAATAGAGATATAAAAAAATAAAGGTTGATCGGATAAGGGTGAAACCAAAATAGGTGGATTTAGTAAGTAAGTATTAATGTTATTGAAGGCTTGTTGACATTTCTCATCCTCAACAAACTTGGTATCTTTCTTCATGCATCATGTGAACAATTGAGTCTTTTTAGCAAGTTGTGCAATCGCCGAATAGCTTGAATTTTAACCTTTAGTGATCGTGAATGGTGCATTTTTTTGGGTGGAGGAATGTCAATAATGGTCTTGATTTTTTTAGGATAAATTTCAATGCCACATTGGGAGATAATATATCCAAGCAGTTTACCTGTTGTGACACCAAAAACATATTTTTAGGATTCAATTAGACATGATATTGTCGTAATCATTCAAATAATATTTTAAGATCCTTTACATGGGAGGACTATTTTCTAGATTTTGATAAGATGTCATCTAAATAATCTTCGATGATTTTGTGATTGTAGTCATGGAAATATGTGTCGTTTCCTATGGGTAAGTAGCCCCTATTTTTTAGGTGAATGACATGATCGTGTAACAAAATGTACCCCATGGTGTGGTGAAGGAATTTTTTTCTTGGTTAGCCAGATTGATCTTGATTTGATTATAACCCACAAATCCATCCATGAAAGAAAGGATATCATACCTAGTTATAGAATCAACAATAGTGTCGATGTGTGGTAAAGTAAAACTATTCTTAGGGAAATATTTGTTTAAATCATGAAATTCGGTGCAACAACAAACCTGAACATTGGGTTTCATCACTGTTATGATATTAGATATCCATTCGGGATAGTCAAAAATGCGAATCAAACCTACATCTAGAATCTTTTAAAAAAATTCTTTGACTAATAGAGCTACCTTGGGGTGTATCTTACGAATTTTCTGCAGACAGGGTTTAGCACCCAATTTAAGGACATTATCATGTATTGCCATGAATGTATCAATACCTCATATCATTGTAATCCCATGTGAAAATATTTAAGAAATCATGAACGACTTGCTTGATATCCTTTTGTTCAAAGAGGCAGGGGTGAGAGAGGCAACAAGAAAAACTATGTATGGATGTTTAGATGTGCCTAAGTTGTATTAAATTATTTATTCATTTAGAAGATTTGAACGATCCTTGATATATGGATTATTAGGAATAGTGTCAAATGGATCAGCATTATCGGTGGTGACATAAGATTCCCAAGGTAAACTCAGTATTAGTGAGAGACAAAGGATGATTTTTTTATGGTGGAAAGAGGGGAGATGATCATAAGCACCCATGTAATCAAGTAGTGCGCTATCACTAGTAAAACTATCAAGGGTATCTCAAATAGTAAATCTAGTTATCTCTCGAAAGTGAACCCTATAGAGATGGTTGCAGGTGTTCTAAGCTTGAAAAATTTATCTCTCTCTTTTGTAGATACAATGGAAACACCTCAGGTCTATGGGTATACCTATTTTGAGGTGAGTCTCTGGTATCAAGGCCGGTTCCTTATTGATGTATCTTAAACTAATTTTATGGGGGTATGAGGGTAAAAGAAGACTGTAAAAGATTTAAAATTGAGGTGATACACCAAAATTGTATGAGGTCTTTGACTGAGTACATGCACAATTGATATGGGAATGAATTCTTGATGCACAAGCCAACAATTTTCTATAGAATATTAAAGGCAAAAACTTGATGTATTGAGGGAAAGTATCACAACAATACTGCTAAGTTAAACATACACATTAATATCATGTAGAAATTACTGAATTTGTAATAGGGTAAGATGATTAATAAGGGAATTCATCATTCACAAGGATTAATAAAACATACACAAGACTGTAAATAATTGGAAAGGTGGAATATACTTCTACTCCAGAGGGTAAAACTGGAAAAATCTACTTCAGCACTCCTGTATCTAAAAGTCCTCCTTTGTGCTTTGCCAAGGAACACAATATATAGCAAAATTAATTCACCCACCCTTCCTAAAAATAGGCTAAAATTATACTCACCCATGCATCCTATTTTTATCCTTTATTTAATAATAAATAAAGGAATAAAATAAAGCAAACTAATACAAAGAGGCATTAATAGCCTTTGATTACATCACAGTCAAACTACAATTGATTGTTCTATTTTTAAGAAAAAGAATGGGTGAATAATTTGCTAATAATAAATCTTGCTTGATGAGCAAGTCTCCTTCCTTGTGCATGTAAATTTGTCTTCTTGTTTGTTCTGTCCTTTTGTGAAGGCATGTAAAAATACTCCTATGCAAGAAAATAAATACTTTTGATCTCCAATACTTAGCAAAATTATTCACCTCACTGTGGGGACCACTGGGAGCACATGTGCAATCATAATCAACTTTTTTTATAAAAATAAGGTAATCAAGTCTTCAAAAGGTTGTTTGCATTCTGATGTAGACCTCTGCTCTATCCCTTGTGATCACATGAAAAATTTGCATTCCAAGTCATGTCCAATCCATCATAATTAGTGGGGACCACCTTTGCAGTTGACCACTAGTCTTCATTTGGTTTGGCCACCCTTGTGGACTTAGCACATTATTATGTTTTGAAATAAGACAAGGGGGCACTTTGTAAAATGGTCACCATATCATACTCAGCCACTTTTGATGACCATGCAATTCACTTGGTTTGATTTACCACCTTCGCATAACATATGGTCACTATAGTGCTCGACCACTTTTGGGTTATCATTGCATTGTATGGTTGGTCAACCAATTTGATTACTTGGGACATAGACTATGATTTAGACTTGTAAAATTTAATATGCAATGATTTTGGTTTTGAACATGGGGTTGGGCCCCTCTCCATGATGACTTGCCCCTTTATCATTTTTCGGTGACATGGTTAACTCAGGTCAAGTTTACGTTGAAATTTGGTGTTTGATTCAACCATCGATTGGTATCCTTTCAATTTGTAGCCTTTGATCTTGACCCTCGGTTAGGGTTTCGACTTGGCATTTAATGTTCCAGCTCTATTAATGTGACCATGGTGATTTTCTTTGATAGTTGGTGATTAGTTTCTAATCATTGATATCTGTACCATTAGATCTCACTCGTTGATCTCTGATCCATGGTTAGGGTTTTAACCCTGCAATTAAAGTGGTTGGTGGCATCTTGATCATGGTGGTTTGCGTTGATTTTGGAGATCGACTTGAGGACATTGATCTTGTGTACCTTTTCTTCTCTACCTTTGATTCTCTGATTATGGTTGAGTTTCATTTAACTCATCTCTCAAGTTTGTGTGGTAAAGATCACTTGACCTTAATGATCACTTCATTTTGGATTTTCGGCTTGTGGGTGAAGCCTTGGATTTTTTTTTGACTCGACACCTTTGTTGAAGTTTTTTTAAGCTCGGGCAGCACCCATTTTTTTGGCCTTCTTAATATTAGAGCATCTGTATATTTTGTCTCTGATCTGTTAGAGTTTTCCTAAGCAATCCTTTTGGGAGGTTCCGCCATTGTTGTAGACTTTGAGCTCGGTTTTACGTTATTCTAGTTTGTAAGATTCTGGGGCTTGAACACGTGTATTTTCTTGTTGTCTTGAGTTCTGAAAACTCTATTATCACCATGGATGTTTTCTTGAGCTTCTATGAGTTTTCTAGTTTTATGCCTCTGCTTGATATTTGTGAGTGAATCATAGTTGATGCTGGCCACCATGAGTGGTTATAGGTGAGATAATTTTTCTCTTGCACACATACACTTCTATTTTCATTTTCTTCCTTGGATATGTCACTGAAACTCTTGAAAATATTTGTGGGTTTTGTGATTTCTTGTTCCTGCTTGACTCCCAAGTTTGAAACTTCTCATGAGCATATGGATTTCTTGTTTCATCATTCAGTTGCTCAAAAGTTATGACTGTTCGATTATAAACAGTGAGTTCTTGTCTCTTATTCTGATTTCTTGATACCCATTAATGGGTTTTGTGATTTCTGCCAAGAGCTATACCCTTCTCACTCTGATACTGCAACTTGAAACTGATTTCAAATGGAATAAAAAATTTATGAAATAATTCAATATTTCTTTAACTTGGATATGAATGCATTTCTGATTCAAAGCTCCTCCACTTGAGTTTGTGTTCTGAATACAATTTAAATCTCTGATTTACTTGCTACTCACTTTCATTCCTTATAAATTCTCCCTTGAATCTAGACTGTTATACTTTATGTTGCAAAAAAATCTCTTTCTTGATGATCTTTTGAGGGTTTATGACCATTGGCCCTGGGTATGCATGTGTCTCTGATTTAAAGCTTGTTCTCAATCCTTGAGCCTTTTCTGGAAACCCTAGATATTCTTGATTATGCTTTGCATTCTATCTTCTTTGAACTTGCTGAAAGACTTCAAATGGCTCGGCCATGACCTGATATTTCAATCTCGAATCTTTGTTTCCTATTTTGAGCTCCTTTGGGTTCCTTCTAAGAATGATCTTGGAGCATTCTTCATCCTGTTCTTCATTCTCTGGGACCCTAGACCTTCATTGTTTTGATCTCTAAAACTCATGAAGAATTTCTTAGTGACTCAAGACCCTATTCAAATATCTACATAGCTTTTATCTGTTTGGTCTCACCATACGCCTGTGCATTGAATTTTGAAGTTATATTTGCTTCCTTACATATTTTTCTAGCCTCGAGTTGTTGTAGCTTATTCTGAAAACACTATCTTTGAATTTGATGAGCTTTGAATATTGTTCTTCTCTTGTGGTAATATCTTTTGTATCACTTAAAATCACTGCTCTTTGAGTTCATAGTGTTACAGTTGTATGCTTTCTCAGTCATCAATTGTAGTAACTGCAGTTTGTATATTCATGGCAATCATAACTCTGTCCTTTTCATAACTTCATGGTGGTAACTTTTAGAAGCATGTAGACTATGTGAAATAATGTTCCTTAAATTTACTTGCTTTAACCTTCACTTGTTGAATACTTGCAAATATACCTTCCTTCAATAAAGACTATGTCATTTGATCATCTCTTGAACTTGTGACTATGTCCTTTTTGATTCATTTATACCTGATTGTTTTCACACAGAAACCTTGTAGACTGAAAATGCACTCTTATCATTACTGCATTCTATATTCTGTCCATCGAGTTGTATCTGAATGATGCTTTGAGCTTGAATTTATGAATACTTGAAGTATGAAATGATCAATTAAATAACAACACTTGATTGGAATGGCTTAATTGTAAATCACAAGCTTTATGGTATGCCCTTCGTAATTGTTACTTGGGTGCTTTACTTGTTCTGCAACCATGTAAACCTTGTATCAACCTTGTATCTTGAATATTTCTTTGATTGCATGGTTGTTATGACTTTATATTCAAAAAATTGACTCTACTTTGCTTGTCATAGTTGTACTCCATTGGTATTGTAGCATTTCGTATTTGTTCTAATGCAGTATGAAAGTGTGCACTTGTAACTTAATTTGGCACTGTAACAGTTCATTTAGATGCTTCATGGCTTGTTGTTGGGGCTGAAATCTGATAACTGTTATCTTTGATCATGCCATGCATTATCTTCTTTCTGCATTACTATTTGATTTACATATAGATTTTAAAGCATGTATTAGTTTGAAATAACATGATGGAAAGATGTAAAATGTCCATTTTACATGGTGAAGCCCTGTCAAAATTTTCTCAGATTTCCTTCTCATTTTGTTTCAGCTGTAATCTTATCTTTCCAGTTAACTTCAACCTTTAAATTCTGATTCTTCTGCTTCACCTTTGAGTTGTATTCTTCCTCCATACCAATATGTACTTGTGACTTATTTTAATCTGATGTATCATGGAATAGAGTTTATTGAATTCTACAATCTTTATCTAATAGTGGGGACTGTAAGACATGATTTTATTTCTTCTTGACTACAACCTGTACCTACACATTTAAGAAAATAGTTAGAAAATATTTAGGCTTTTTGGCCTCTCTTATGTTCCATAGTTTTCTTTTCTTCTCTCTCCTTATTTCTGAGTAGATAATCATGTGTGTTTTTATAGAAAAGTAATTTTATCAGTTGTGCCTTTGATCCTCATGTAATTTATATCTCCTGTTGTTAAGAGATCCACCGCACGAATTTGAATAGTATAGGAATATGGATTGTACCCTGAGCTCATAAACTGATAGTTTTCTCTTTTCTATTTTCAGGTACAATGCCTTAAGTAGTGAGATGAAGAGGGAACAAAGATGGAACTGGAGATGCATCAACCAAAAATAAACCCCCAAGGAAATGATGGGTTCATTCATACTCCTCTATTTTCTCTTTCATGCATATGTACCTCTTATTTCAGTAGTTGTATTTTACTTTTTAGTTACATCCCACGGCTTGTGTGGGAACATTTGAAATTCCTTATGAATAAAACATTGAATTCTAAAAATTGAGTTGTGTATTTCTTTCTACATTTCAACTTTCTATATGGATTGTATGATGAATTAAACAACTCAATAATATAATTGAATGTCTTAATCATGAAGGAAAGAACCTTAAAGAATACCTGTAACATTTAGTAATGAACTCTGATTGCTACAATATGCAGTTATGATTGTTGTTCCAAAGCTTAACAATTCATCTATTCTACAATTCAATGTCTTCATCAGATAACACATCTGTCCTTTAGGGCTTTGTGTTATTTTTCTAAAGATAGTCATGAAATTGTAGACTATGTGATCTGTTATGTTTTGTAACAACACACATAGCTATAGATTTCATGTAATCATTAATTATTTCAACAGAAACAATATGAACTGAAAGAACCTCCCCTAGCTTAGGTTCACTTCACCAATGCCATCCATCGTAACGAAGTTTCAAGTTGCCCATTTTTACACAAGCACAAAAATGTCAACATTTCTAGTGATCCTGCAGGGAAAGCTGCCTACTATCTTGTAAACCAATGCCTTGCTCTTGTCCATTGGGCATGGAGTCCAAGACATGTAGCCAAAAATTCCTTTCAAGGTCTAAACCTTCCAAAATGAACTAAAATTGAAAGGATCTGGTAAACCAGGATCATGTGCATGAATGCACTTATTGAATTGAAAAACATTACAATGTGCAAGAACTACACTTATTGAAGGGAAATCCTACTCTAAACAAACATTGTAGGATTTTTAATAACAATGTTTGAGAAACATACCATTCATAGGAATGGGAAGTTCCTCTCCATTCAGCCTTGAGAGCTGAAAATCATTATGTTCTTTGCAAGCCGAGACCATGTAAGGACCATTCCAGTTGTATCGAAATTCATGTGTCTTCCTGGCTTTGCACGATCAACATCCCACTTCAACACAATATCTCCTTCATTGAAGATTCTGAACTTAGCCTTCTTATCAAAATTCTTCTTCATTTTGTTTTGATTATTTTCCATGTTCATATGAGCTTGATCTCTTAGCTCTTGTAATTCCATTAATTTTGCATAATGAACCTGTAATGGTTCATTCTCAAGAAGATCCATTTGATGTAGAAAATCTAATACAGTAACTCAATTGAAATAGGCATTCTTGCTTCTCTTCCATAAACAAGTTTGTATGGTGAATTGCTAACTAATCTTTTAGGAGTCACTCTATCATCCCAAAGTGTTGAATTCAACATTAGATGCCAAGCTCTCTGGTTATCTTTGAGTGTTCTTTTGATAATCCTTAAAATATTCTTGTTAGTACTTTCAGCTAACCCATTACCTTGTGGGTAATAATTAGATGACGAACTTAAATAAATTTCATGGTTGATAACCCAATTTGTTACTTTTGCACCAAGAAATGCTAAAGCATTATCTGAAATGATAGTTGCTGGAACACCAAATCTGTAAACTATACCTTCATAAAAAGATAGTATCGAAGTTTCATTAGCATCTTTCAAGGCTATTGCTTCAGTCAAGTGTGTAAAGTAATCAGAGCAGTCAAAATCCACTTGTGTCCTTGTGAAAAAGGTGGGTTTATCATGCCAATAAATTCAAGGCCCCACTACATAAAAGGTTGATCAACTGAAATAGGTCATAAGGGAAATGGAGATAAATGTTCGTTTCCAACAAAGAAAGCACATTTATTACACTTTCTGATCCATTTGAAACGATCTTTGAATATGTTGGGCCAATAGTAACCAGATTTCATAATTTTTAAGGATAGATCTAGAGATCTAGCTAGACCGGAGCATATAGAGAGGGATTGGGGTGCTTGTGGGCACTTTGGTCCACAATTTGGGTGACCCAGGTTTGCATAAATCTCTAAAACTGATCTTCATAGGTTCTTTTATCTCTTGAAAGTACACCTGTAGAGAGATGGCTGTAAGTTTTCTAAGCTTGCAAAATTTGATCTCTCTCTTTCGTAGATACAATGGAAACACCTCAGGTTTGTGGGTATACCTATTTTGAGGTGAGTCTCTGGTATCAAGGCTGGTTCCTTATTGATGTATCCTAAATTGATTCTAGGGTTTAGGGGTAAAAGATGACTGTAAAATAATTATAACTAAGGTGATACACCAAATTTGTATGAGGGATTTGACTGAGTATATGCACAATTGATATGTGAAGGATTTTGGGTGCATGAACCAATAGTTTTTATACTGAGAATATTAAGGGCAAAAAAACTTGGAGGTATTGAGGGAGATTATCACAACAATACTGCTAAGCTAAACATGCACATTAATATCATGCAGAAACTACTAAATTTTGCAACAAGGTAAGATGATTAATCAGGGAATTTGTATTCACAAGACTAATATAAACATACACAAAACTGCAAATAATTGGGAAGGTAGAAACTCTTCACACTCAGAAGGCAAAACTGGAAAAAATTGCTTCAGTACTCCTATATCCAAAAGTCCTCCAGAAGTTCTTTTTTTGCTTTGCAAAGGCTCACAATATATAGCCAAAATAAAACTCACCCTCTCCTTAAAAATATCCTAAGGCTTGTACTCACCCATGCATTCTATTTTTATCCTTTATTTAATAATAGATAAAGGAATAAAAATAGAGCATGCAATTACAAATAGGAATTATTAGCCTTAAATACAATACAATCAAACTGAAGTTGACTGTTCTATTTTTAAGAAGAGAAGGATGAATAACTTGCTAAAAATAAGATTTCTTGCTAGGAAAGTCTCTCTCCATGAACATGCAACTCTGTCTTTTTCTCTATTTTGTCCTGTTGTGAAGGCATGCAAAAATACTCCTGTTTATTGAGAAATTTTTTTTTACATATATTGTAATACTTTGCAAAATAATTCATCCAAATATCTATCCTGATTGGGACCACCTTTGTCTCTGATGTTGACACTTGTTCTGTCTTCTAGTGATCACATGCAAAACACTCCTCTGTAAGAAAATAAACACTTTTGATCTCCAATACTTTAGAAAAATTATTCACCTCTCAGTGGGGACCACCTCTGATTCGTACAATTGTCTTCAACTGAGTTTGGCCACTCTTGTGGACTTAGCAAAATACATGCCATAATACTTTAGTCTCTACCACCTTTGATAAATACATACATGTATATATGTGTCGGCCTTTGCATTTGAAAGAATATAGTTTAAAATTTTACCTTTTCGGTGATCATTGATGGCATAATTTGGTCAGCCCCATTTGCTTTTACGGGCATGCGAGGCAAAATTTCAAAATTTTAAGTCCTTTGCAGACCTGCAGACCTTTTGTGGCTTTTTTGCCCCTTGGCGGGTTTTCGGCCTGCGGGAAACTTTGGCATTTTAAACTCTTCTCGCTTTAAGCCTTAAAGTCAACATTTACTCCAATCTCCCACTCAGGGAATTGCATGGCCTACGGGGTAACTTGAAATTTTAACCACATTTGCATAAGGTCTCAAAACTTTGAGAAAACCCACCGCTCCGCCGATACTATGTGGAATCAATTTTTGACTTTTCTCCTGATATTGACTTTGTCCTTGTGGAGGCTCGGGCTTGCGGGAAATTTTGGAACTTTTAACTTTTTTGCAAAAGGTTTCAAACTTGAAAAACCCCCGGCCTCCACTTTTGTTGTGGTGATGACATGTATCTTTGTTGGGCCTACGGGTTGAAGTTTTACAATTTGAAAATTTGGCAAATTGGACTAAGTTCGACCGCCATTATTCTAACCTGACAAATTTTGCCTCGATTTTGGTGATCCATTTGTGAGCATCGATCTGTGTACTTGTTTCTCCTCCACCGTGGATCTCTTAACTCTGATTTGGAATGGCGGTTGGATTTTTGACCCTTGGTTAGGGTTTCTAACCTGGAAATTAAATGTGGCACTAGCCATCGTACCCATAGTGGTTCGCATTGATTTTGGAGATTGATCCTTCACCTTTGATCTCTATCCTTTCAATCTGGAGCCATTGATTTCTAACCATGGTTGAGTTAGGTTGAAACTCACCTCTTGAGTTTGCATGATAAGGAATAGCTCGACCCTTATGCACATTTCATTTGGTTTTCATTATGCGGGCGAAGCCTGAATTTTTTTTTGACACCATTGTTTGAAGCTTTTGAGCTTGGTTCCTTCTACAAAATGGTTTCCTGAACTCTCGTGATCTGTATTTTCATATGTTTGATCTATTTAGAGATTCTAAGTGTTTATGGGGTGCTATTGTTGATTATTCAATACCCGGCTCTATTACGTTTGGTCTTTGCAATGGCCTCCATGGTGAGTTCTGAAGCTCGATTCTTCTCTATTTTTGGGATTTCGTGGTCTATTGGCCACCATAGTCATTCTCTTGGAGCTTATTTCTATGCAACTATGAATACATACTTGTATGGCTTTGGTTCTTGACTGTTTTTGAAAGCTCTGGTTAGAATTCGTGGCTCCTTTAATTTCAAGGATTCAGTCATTACCATTTGAACTTCTTCCGACCACGGTTAGAGGTAACTCTGGATTCACCCTTTTATGAATGGCTCAGTAGTATGAATACTCTATTTTTCTTGATATTGATAAGCTTGTGTCACCATAACTTTCTTGGTTATTACTGTTAGCTTTCTTTGAACCGACTGTGGAGGGTTTGCTAGATAGTTTACGTTCTGGGTATTCCATATTTTGCTTTGCTATCCCTAGATCTGGATTTTTTCATTGAGAGTTTATCTGTATATCTTTGCGGGCCTGCATTTTCTCTGTACTTTGACTTCTCTGACCTTAAAATGGTGACTGTAGGTATATGTTGGTTACAAAATCTACTCATACCCTGATTAAGTGCTTTCAAAAGACAAACCAAAAATTTAATTCTTTAATCGAAAGGTCTCGATTGTATTATTTTTTCTGATTTGTGCCTATAATCGATTGTTAAAAGGATTAGTGAGTTCATTATCCCGCAAAATTTGTGTGAATCTTTTCAATGTTGCATTGAAACACCACTTTGAAGCTTTCCGAAAATTTGGATCTTAAATAATATCTCGGACTCCATTATCGTATCACAAGATTTGTTACTTGATTATTTTTTACTTTGATGGTTCGTCCAGGGGCCTCCACTTTGTCTGGCTTATGAGAAATTTCCTTTCATTTACTGGACACCATTATCTTGAATATTCTATTTCAATCTCCATTTTATAAAAATCTCTCGGTATTTGTAATTTTTAAAATCGTAATACCAAACTCGGTCCGTTAACTTACTTCATCAATGCATTTTGTGTTTTTTGATATCCCATGGGACATTTTCCTGTTTCTCATGTTCTATCAGTTGACTCAAAGATTTTGTTCCTTCGATCTTATTATGGGTCTTCACTGAATTTCTGCTTCTTTCTGTTGAACTGAATCTGCATCTTCTTCTCTACGTTAATAGATCTATCTCCTTCATCCTATGCATATTTAGATCCAAAATATACTTTGTGCTTTGAAGATTGAAAACTCCTTTTTGCAACTCTATACTGGACATCATTCTTATTTCAGTTGTGAATAACTTTGAAACATTTGATTATAAGAAATGAAAAATGTAATCTGGCCGAACTTAAGATGTTTTGTATCTTGTAAGTGGCTTTCTCGGAAATTGTAAACAATTCTTTATCATTTGTAACACCATATTCGTGCATAAGCCTTGATTCAGATGCTTTGTTGAAATACAATAACTTATTTCTTTTACTTAGATACTTTATTTCCTTGATAGCAGTATTTCTGGCATGTTGGAAAATCTGAAACATTGATTTTTCATGGCGAATCCTGGTAAGTGCACCAAGTTGATGGACAAATATAGGGTCATCCGTGGACGTCATATTGCAAAAAACAATGAAATCTCAACTTGTAGGGATTATTAGCTATACATGCACTCTAAATTAGAAAAAATTATATAAATATGAATCGTAGCATTCGAATTTAGTTTCTAAAATACTAATTTTTGTAAAAACGGACAAGTTTAGCTATATTAAACACTTAAAATTATATGACTTACTTTTTTTTCAAAAAACTTATAAGATCAGTAGTCCGTTGCCCATTTTGGATGACCAAATCTTGTTATTTTTTTTTTTCCTTTGGTGAAACATTAGATGTAGTTGTCTATCTTGGGATGGATTTTATTTTGTATTTTTTTTAGCAATATTTTTTTTTTATGATTTTTTCCGTGAAAGTGGTCTGAAAATATTTAGAAAATGGAGCGCTTTCCGTTTGCCCGCCATAACTATATCAAAAAATATTGAAATCAATTTTTTTTTTTTAAGGTGTATAGAATTTGTCCATGCTTGGGATGGTATAATTTTTATCATATTTTGATAAGCGAAACAAAAGTTACAGTCTTAAACGTAGACATGAACATTCACGGGAAAAAATGTCTTAAGGACCTATTGTTAGTAATAAATTATAAAATGATATTTATCTTATTCTATTCACTTTAAAAACAATATTTTTACAAAGCTAAGAGTCTACCCTATGTGATGGCACCATTTTTGTGAAATGTTTTCAGTTTTTTAGCATGGTTCAAGTCTTTGGAAGAGTAGATTTGAGGTTTTTTGACCTTTTGCACTTCATAATGACCTTCCATAGCTTTGGTTGGGGAAAAACAAAGATTTTCCGAGGCTAAGGTTCGGCAAATAGCTCCGCGATCGCGGTTTTTTGTAAAAATACCGCGAACGCGATTTATAAAGCGCGCTCGCACTTTATAAATCATATTTACACACATCCCAATGTCTGAATTACCATGTGATTTTTACTCTCTGACCTTACCGTACGAATTACTGTGAAATTCTGTCTTTTTCCAGGCACGTTTTTTTATCACCGAAAGCAAAAACATCATGGGAGACAAAAACGAAGTCAAAAAGGAAGTCATTAAGTAAAAACACACCATTTAATTAGAGGCCAACAAAATTGAAAATGCTAGCGAATGCGAAAACTTCGTGAATCTAGAAGAGGTTCATCTTCAATCCCAACTATCAAAGCAATGAAGAACTAGGTAATGTTTCTATCACAATGTTGAAGTTGAATTAAATACTCGTGATGAAGAAGTTTTTACTGTCAATGTTGAAGAAGAATTAAATACTCATGATGTAGCAAATGTTGAAATCGAAGGAGACAATGAAAATGTGAATAAGGAAATTCATGTTGAAACTATAGACAAGCAAAATTTGACAAAAACACCTCCTAGGATTTTACATAAGAAACCTAATTTTTTTATTGAAATTGATGAAAACATTTTGAAACCAATGTCTGACAAACTTTCTGAACGACAAATCAGAAGAAAAGCCACTGAAATTTGGGATAATCATTTTGAAATTTTAAATGATTCCCAAAGATGTCAGTTGTTGGTTAGTTTGATGAAATTGATTAAAATGAGACCTACATTAAACACCTTAGGATTGACAACATCTAACATACATGGTCAAACCTCTACAATTGTTGAAAACCTTCATGATGCATATCACACTGTTGGTGTCAAGAGACGCACTAGGGATAGTAATATTGTGCGTCGTGTACTTGCTACTAGTGTTGTAAGTGAATCAATAAAAAAACAACGTTTGATTACGCAAACAAGTCGAATGTCAGTAAAGTTAATCGAAAAACTCTAATGAAAGCAATTGAAAGACGTAATATCCTTCAATCACTCAATAATGTCGATTTTTGGGCATTTTCTGCTAGAGCACCGCGTAAGGACAAAAATAATTCTGATGCTATAAGAGAAGTTGTTATTAAATTTTGGCATGATAACACTAGAGTTTCACCTAATACAAGAGATGTTATAAAACGGAGAGTTGGTTCTACTAATCGTGAACCACATCCAAAGCATTTCTTAGATATGACTCAAACTCAATTTTTCGTAAGTTTGAACAAGAGAATCTGGAAATTAAAATTAGTCAACGTTTTTTTGAAATGTTGAAACCATTCTATGTGAAAATCAACCATGCTCGCACCACTTGTTGTTGTAGGCAACATGTTGAATTTGCGATGCATTATGCTAAATTTTTACGTATTCGTTCTATTTTTCATTCTGAAACTATGTTATCTGAATGTGGTGTTCAAGTTCCACCAATATCTTCTAGGGATTTCATTCCTACTATATTTTGTGAAAAAAGTTGACAATTTTTTTATAGTCGATTGTTTAGATGGAAGTTGTAGAAGACATGCGGCGGATTACCTAAATTGGAAAGTTGCATCCATGAACAAATTGAAGGTACAATAGGACATAATTTAGTTGAATTTGATAAATATAAATCAGTTGCATACCAGTTGAAAGATGGAAAAGAGTCGAAACGGTGTGAGCTAGTTACAGAACAAATGCCCATTTTTCAATTTATGACAAAATTTAAGGATGAAATTGTTTATGAGTATGCGAGGCATACACATAGAGCTCGATGGTTGGATGAACAATTCAAGCTATGCAAAGACACATTTCCTATTGGTACTATTGTTTCAGTGGTCGATTTTGCAGAGAATTACACATCGAACCACAAATGGAGGTTCAATCGCAATATTACAACTCAAGATAAGTTGCCATTTTTGTGCATATAGCATTTCTACATTCTCCCGACAAGACAGAGAATGATCAAATTTTTAAGAGAGTACCACTTTTATATCAGTGATGATCGTACTCATTCTACTGAATTTGTGCAAGGGTGTTTCCAGCGATTTTATGGAAACTTGTCTGATAGGGACATCCAATTCAAAAAAATTATATATGGTCGATAATTACACGTCTCGGTTTAAGAATGCACGAATGTTTTATTGGATGAGCATAATGCATGTCAAGATGGGTGTGCAACATATTTGGAGTTTCACTGAGGCTGGACATGGAAAAGGAGAGCATGACGGTGCAGGGGCATGTGTGAAAAGAGCTCTTGCAAGAGAAGAGTCAAGTACAAAGATGGTGCTGAATTAAAAGATGTAAAAGCATAGTGGAATGGTGTACTAACAACATGGCCCGAGGTTCTCAAGAAAATTCCACAGTTTGCAGATTTTTTTGGTTGATAGAGGAAAAACATATTGCTAACTACGAGGATTGTATGACACTCACTGGGTCCAGTGATATGCACTCATTTTGTAGCTCAGACGCTACTTCGTGGGCTATATGGACAAGAAAGTTGACATGTTTTTATATCTTGTATCGAATTTGTCACCGCTGAGAGTGTGATTCACAAGAATGGGTGGAAGGATGGATTTGTAGGCCTCTAACTCCGCTTCCTAGTTATCAACCTCCACAAGCATTACAACTTGTTTCTGCAGATGAAGTTACAACATCCAAGGACTTTGACGAAATTTCGATTTTGGTGCAACAAGGTATTTATCCAGCTTATTTATTTAATTTTTGTATTGAGTTATGTCCATTGAAATTTTAATATGTAATTTAAATTTGAGTTTTTCAACCTTGGTTATTTTTTTGTAGGACATGTGTTTGCAGAATTGCGATGAAGACAATGAAGAAGGAACATGACTATTTCTTATGTCGTTGCATCGAGGAAAGAAAGAAGTTGACTTCTCCTATTATAGATGGCGAAGAGATTGAGTATCCTACAGGTCAGTGGTAGTTACTGGAACTTGGCTTCGATGGTATCCATTAAAAAACTCCTCTGTTTGGGTGTTTGAAGACTTTGAGACACACAGAAAATACTCTTATATTCACATCTAGTTCTAGCGACAAATATTCAAATTGTATAGATATCGAGAAAGACCTAATAACAAGATTCTTTGGAAGGTTCGAGAGTCAATCATGAAGCAATCTTGTCTGCTATTCAGAGTAGATCCGATCCTGATGGTTCATTGGAATGAATTTACAATGCTCATGTCTGGTATATATTTAATTTCAAGTTTCAATTTATATAGCGTATATATATATATATTTTTTAGTTTAAAGATCTAGATTTAAGTTTGAATATATTTTATTTTAAATTTGTGTATTTTGTATGTCATGTATATAGATCTAGTATATGGTTTTGATTTGAAACTTAAATTTCTTTGACTAACAATTTTATGTTTAGGTTAGTGGTGCCAGAAAAGCTTCCACCTTCACGTGGTTGGTATCGTTAGTAGAGAATTTTAAATTCTCGAAGCTAAGAGAAGCTTGAACATTGTTTGAAAAATTTGTAAATTTTGAAAAGTCAAGTTTGTAAATTTTGAAAAAGTTGTAAATTTTGAAAATGTTGACTCCTCTGGTGCCACTTTTGAGTCCGAGTAGTCACTTGTCGAATTTGAACGATATTTTGGTCTCGGGCTCTTAAGGGACTAAGCCCGAACGAAGTAGCCCGAAGCAACGAACCCTTCACGCACCAAAACACCACCCTCTAGCATTCACCTGCCCACCGGACGTGCCGACGCGATATTTTGGTCCGGTGGTTTGGTGCCACCACCATTTGCAAAATACAAATGCTTTGACAACCTTACACTAGCTCCAACTACACTATTTCGCGTGTTTGCAAACATTAGGACAGCGAGAGCACCAAATGAGAAGGAAAAAAATGAGAGAGGCTATTGTAGAGGGTCCTTATGCCGAGGTGTCGAATCGATCGACGAGGCCTCTCTAGGTGCCACGGAGTCTAAGTAGTCACTCGTCGAATTTGAACGATATTTTGGTCTCGTGGGCTCTTAAGGGACTAAGCCCGAACGAAGTAGCCCTAAGCAACGACCCTTTTGTGCACCAAAACACCACCTCCTCTAGCGTTCACCTGGCCACCGAACGTGTCGCACAGGTGGTTCGGTGCCACGGCCCACCGTTTGCAAAATACAGCGTTTGACAACCTTACACTGGCTCCAACTGCACTATTTCGCGCGTTTGCAAACATTAGGACAGCGAGAGCACCGAAATGAGAAGGAAAAAAATGAGAGAGGATATTGTAGAGGGTCCGTATGCCGAGGTGCCGGATCAGACGAGGCCTCTCTAGGTGCCACGGAGTCCGAGTAGTCACCCATCGAATTTGAACGATATTTTGGTCTCAGGGCTCTTAAGGGACTAAGCCCGAACGAAGTAGCCCGGAAGCAACGACCCTTTCGCGCACCAAAACACCACCTCCTCTAGCGTTCACCTGCCACCCGACGACGTGCGTTTGGTGCGCAGGTGGTTTGGTGCCACGGCCCACCGCTTTGCAAAATACAAATGTTTGACAACCTTACACCGGCTCCAACTACACTATTTTCGCGCGCTCACAAACATTAGGACAGCAAGAGCACCGAAATGAGAAGGAAAAAAATGAGAGAGGCTATTGTAGAGGGTCCGTATGCCAAGGTGCTGGATCAGACGAGGCCTCTCTAGGTGCCACGGAGTCCGAGTAGTCACCCGTCGAATTTGAACGATATTTTGGTCTCAGGGCTCTTAAGGGACTACGCCCGAACGAAGTAGCCCGGAAGCAACGACCCTTTGCGCACCAAAACACCACCTCCTCTAGCATTCACCTGCCACCCCTGGATGTGCCGCAAGCGAGTGTTTAGTGCCACGGCCCACCATTTGCAAAATACAGTGTTTGACAACCTTACACTAGCTCCAACTACACTATTTCGCGTGTTTGCAAACAATAGGACAGCGAGAGCACCGAAATGAGAAGGAAAAAATTGAGAGAGGCTATTGTAGAGGGTCCCTATGCTGAGGTGTCGGATTAGACAAGGCCTCTCTAGGTGCCACGGAGTCCGAGTAGTCACTCGTCGAATTTGAATGATATTTTGGTCTCAGGGCTCTTAAGGGACTAAGCCCGAACGAAGTAGCCCGGAAAGCAACGGCTTTTCGCGCACCGAAACACCACCTCCTCTAGCTTTCAACCTGCCACCACCGGATGTTCCAGCGTAGGGGGTTCGGTGCCACGGCCCCATTTTGTAAAATACAACGTTTGACAACCTTACACTGCTCCAACTGCACTATTTTGTGCGTTTGCAAACATTAGGACAACGAGAGCACCGAAATGAGAAAGAAAAAAATGAGAGAGGCTATTGTAGAGGGTCCGTATGCTGAGGTTCTGGATCAGACGAGGCCTCTCTAGGTGCCACGGAGTTTGAGTAGTAACCCATCGAATTTGAACGATATTTTGGTCTCAGGGCTCTTAAGGGACTACACCCGAACGAAGTAGCCCTAAGCAACGCGACCCTTTCACGCACCGAAACACTGCCTCCTCTAGCGTTCACCTAGCCACCCGGACGTGTCGGCGCAGGCGGTTCGGTGCCACGACCCACCGTTTGCAAAATACAGCGTTTCCTTATTTATTTAAATTAAATTACAATGACTTGGTTGTTATGTTATCTGTTGTTGTCATCTTGTCCTTGGTAGGATGATATACATCCAGGGCTATGAGTGTGATCTAGGATGTGGTTAGTTGTATTCAGATGTGTGTCTAGAGTATGACAAAAATTAGGTATGAGTATTTTTATCTAGTGGATATACGGTGCGAGATAGATCAAGAAGGCGCCTATGGTTGTTAAAACAATGCATAAATGAAGTGTATATCAAAATAAGTACAAAATTCTATATTTCCAAGTTCCCAAACCAAATTTTGGGTACTAAACATTTATATCTTAATGAATTCAACACTACATGACACTTTTACTATTGCACATGTGCACCAATTAAATTACAACCCTTTTGATCAGAATATTTTAGTGAATTTTATATATTAAAGATATCCTAAAAATTGACACAAATACACATTATATCCAAAGATGGTGTTCTATATGGCATGGCATGGTGTTATATCCTAAGTAAATTGTTTCTCTCATATTTGTTTATCAGATCAAATTTATAGCCTTACATCAACACCACTTTTTTGTTAACATAGTAATATAATTGGTTTGAATTGAGCATCCAATATTATAAATAAGGTGTGGAAGTTATGGAATCAATATAATAATTCATATTTTTAGAAGTGACATGTAAACAAAATAAAAAACTAGAGAAAAATAATGAGAAAAATAAAAAGTAATCAACCTACAAAAAATATCCAACATGTAAAACTACAAATGATTGAAGAGAGGGAGAGAAGCAATATTTCTCACATTTAAAAAATATCCAACATGTAAAACTACACATTTATTGACTATGCTTAAAGCATCTTTCTCACTCCCAAATTCTAAGTCCGCCATTTCATTACTTTTTCTTCATGTAAATTGGTACCTCAAGAATCAATGCACGTTATACATAGCACATCTCTAGTTACTAATACTTAAGTTGGCTTGATATAGAGCTAACAATATTGTTTTAGTTTGAAAAATAAAAATTCAAAATGCCCATGGCACGAAATATACCACAAATAATAATCAGAAAGATACTAGAAAATATATAACTAGAAGTAATACACTAAATCCACCGAACAGAGATCAAAACCCACTTTCTCAGAGTTAGCAATAATACCAAAATAACCAAATTTATAGCCTTATTTAACCAACACACATGGATATATATATATATATATATATATATATATATATATATATATATATATATATATATATATATATATATATATGAATCAAATAAAGTGTGCTCCAGACGCGCACGTCTCTGAAAATATATATGTACATGTATAAGTTCATAATGTATGTATACATCTCGAACTAAGCACGTGTCATAATGTACATATGGGACCACATGCGGTCGCAAAAGGCTAGATATATATACAATGGACTGTGAATAGATGTACTCATGACCACATATATGTGGCATCCAAGTGGACTATAAATCTACTCATGAAACATCTTCCCTCTCTTCGCCCTGCTAGAAGTAGCACGTCCACGACCTGGGGATGTAGTGGAGGGAGATGCCACTTTGATTTCATCCGTGTGGTCCTAGGTGTCTCCAAGCATGCCTGCAACCTAACCTGCACATTCATAAACAACAAGTTTTTAACACCCAAAATTTTAAAATACCTTCAAAATTTAGAAACTTGTACAATTTAGTTAAAATGCATGTGCAATCTTACCGCAATGTCATGATCCCTATCGATTTGTTGTTGACGCGTCGCAGGGACAACAATAGACTCACGAGGGGTAAGCTACATACAAATAATTAATTTTCAAATTAATTATTTCACACATATATATACCTACAAAATTTGATATTGTAGATTTAAGTTTAATAAGAAATAATGAACCTCCAAAATTTAACAAATTTAAAAAATTGTGTACCTCGGTTAGTGGATTTGCAGATGCTATGGCAAATCTACACAAGAGCCTCCACAGTCTGCATATGTGGAGGAGTCTCTGTAGCAGTCATAAGCTATACAAAAAACATGTACAAATCAATTTATTAAAATCTACTTAAGAGCTATACAAAAAACATGTACAAATCAATATTTAGTTACTCAAGAAAGAATAAAAATACATTATTAAATTTTATCTTCTATTTAGGCTAAATACATAGGATCTATAAATGTTAGCACGGAGGCCATCTATCTTCATAAGATTTTGACAAACTTTTGTATTTAATCTAGGTAACCCATAGTCATCTTCTATGACAATTAGAGCATCATTCAAATTTGAAGAACTTTTAAATCTAACATCACCAGACCAAACATATAGATCAGACGAAGAGTAGACTAGAGTTGTATATCCTTGGTGGGCAAGTGTGTTGCAAATTTATAGATTATAATGCACTATTTATATGTATTTGTGTCCAAAGGTAGCTGAGTTTGAGTTTTGGTGCACGAGCCTAGAGGATCTTACTTGTGTGTTATCCCTTTGGAAATAAAGAACATAACCTCCTTCCACCTTGCTGGCTTAGAGATCTTTATTTCGGGTTTTTATGTCCACGGAATTGTCCACCAACTTCGTGCACTTACCCCGCTGCAAGCGGTTGGGAGTCCGACTACCCCAGGGTGGTCTAGCATCAAACATACACATATTTTTCTCCTTTGGTTTTTTAATGCTTTGATGAAGGGTTTTGTAAGTTATTAGGGTTTCTACTTTACTATTGATCATTACAGGTCATCTTGATGTTGTGTGAAAAAGAGCAACACAATGATCACACAATTTCTAAACAAGCAAAGCACTAGAAAGTTGAGAGCTCAACTACCTTATGATCTAAGACTGTAAATTCCTTGTATTAGACTGTACAACTACTACATAGACCATACATATCATGTATGGTCTTGAACCTACATGTTTTCCAGTTCTATAATCTTCTTTGTAGAATCTAAAGTCTTATCTTCTCCTGCTCCGCTACCTGTCACATCTAGCTCATCCCTGAATCTTCCTAAACAAGCTAAGATTCTCTCCCCTCTTGTATATTGATAAATTTATTGTTTATCACTTAGTCCATTTCAAGTTGGAATGAATTATTTTTGTCATGCTTAATTGATGTTGGAAGTTAATTAGATAATAATTGTCTACCTGTTTATAATCCTTGTACCTTTTTCAGTAGAAATTTTAAATAAGGGTATAAATATGACCAATACATTATAGCTCCTCAAACCCATTATGAGGTGTGGCATAATATATAATAGAATACAAGCCCTTGATTCATCCTCACACATGGAAACATGCACAAATTTAGCTCATGTTTGATCTATGGGAAGAAACATGGATAACTTCAAACTGGTAGTTTGTTGTTGTTATGGGTACTCTTAAGGAATCAAATGGTCCAATGTTTCTTCTTAATTTTATTAGAGTGAGAATAGAGGATCCTTGAATTTTCCAAGGTCACCCTACTAGGTTTTAGTGAATGAATATTTATATATGACCAATCGTTAGATTTCTTACTCAACAAACCTAAAAGTACTACCTAGGTTGACTAAGCCAAGTAACCCTTTTGAAAAAGTTAATATTAGAAGTGTATGGGATAGGTTCGTAGGGGGTGGATAGGTTGGAGTTTAACTTATCCTAAACCTACAAACATGTCCATGATGTCTAATAAATTAGGTCTGAGACACATGGAGGATTATGCATATGTTCAATAACATGTGCAGTGATTTGTGAGGGGTTGGGATGGAGAATACTTGTTATCTAGTAGAAGCGAAGTGGATATAGAGTGAGACATTTCCTTAAGTTGTTCAAGTTATGTGTGAATGAGATATATATCATTATAGTTGTAACACACGTCATGTTTCCAAGTGTTGGGAATACATTTAGGTACTACAAATTACCCCCATTTCAATATAGTATTGATAAATGTTGGATTAATAGATAAGAAACAAGTAAATACAAACCTCACTTCTTGATCATACAATGATGTTGTAAATTCTTAAATCTCAGTACACCAATCCATATAAAACTTATAATCATATGGAAAGGACGCATAGATTTTTTTAGATAAAGGGTACAAGAGGATTTAATAACCTTTTTTACATTTCTTCATCACTCTTATCATTCATTTTGATTACGAGTTGATCGCTTCCACCTTGTCAAGTATCTTTTCCTTCGTGACTCATGGTGTTACATATCTAGAGGTAGTTATTGAGAATCAAGATATAGTCTAGGTAAATAAGTAGATATGGGAAGATATCATTTTACATTGGATTGAGAAGTTCATCATGTACAAATAATATACCTATGACAGTGCAGTACGTGTCATTATTTTGGATGTTGGGAACATGTAGACCATGTGTATCCAAGTACGACATAAGGGAATTTATCAACTGGCTCGAGAGGATCAAGAAGATCAAGAGGATTGGGTCAGTAACCACCTAGAAAAAATACTTATGAGATTTCTATTTCTGGATCTAGAGGATAGGGTCCACATCCATAATAATCACTTAATAATCCTCTTCACCTAAAGTAAGCACCTCAAGTCTATTATGACATGTATCTCCAATTACAAAAATTTTAGAGGTATTGAAAATGCAACAGAGCATGTGTACAAGTGTGAGATACTATGGTATTCTAAGCAAATTACAACTTTATATATGGTAGCTGTTGTATGTATTTTATATACGTTGAGTATAAGAAAGTGAAACTCATGTACACAGAGGTCCAAGAATTAGAAACAAAGTGTTTAAAGAGATTTGTAACTAACCTGCGTAAAACTCATGCGAGGCATGCCAGTAGCTTCAGTTCCCTGAGCAGATGATGACCCGCCAGGCTCCTGTGTATAAAAGAGAAAAATATTAATACATGTACAACATACACGTGAAACAAATTATAATAATAATCTAGTGCAATTAAATGATTTATTAAAAATGTAAGTTTGTACAACTTGAAACTTACGTTTGAAACACGCCCAACCGCAGTAGCTAGCATGTCAACACCGGATGTTTCCTTCACCGGCTCTTGCTATTTAAAATAAAATAAAAAATTAGTTTTTTACATGTATGTACATGACGTACAATCATATATATATTAATATCTCAAACATGTGAATTAAACTATTGTACATATATATATATATTTAAATTTATTTAAAATTTACCCGTGAAAGACCAATATTAGTGGCTCCAGCTTCCAAAAAATTCCCAAAGATCTCATCTATAGAAAAAAATCCTGTGAACCAAGAAATGATGTCTCGCTTTGCGGTGCATACGGCACCACATGATCCACAAAGGTGGTGTGGTGCACTAGAACTCAAGCGCGCCTCCACCAACATCACCAGATGCAATCTGGGTGCTATGCTGGGTGAGAGTGTCAGTGAGCTCCCTCAATGCATGCAATGTATCAATCTCCACAACCTCCTTCACTGTAGGAGGGATAACTGAAGGCAGTGGGGGTTTTGGGGCATGGGGGATCCTAGGCTGACCTACGCGTGCACCAGGTCTGCGAGCCACCTCCTCGACCAAAAAAGTCTGAAAAGTCAAAATAATTCGGGACCTCATTGAGCACAAACTCACAATATAATTTCTTCAAAAAATAAAGAGGAACCTCATTGTTGTTGCATGGTGGATAATCAAAAACCATCCACCATCGGTCCCAAAAATTGTTTTTGATTCTATCATCATGGCACCAATGGATTGGGAACCGTTTGCAAGTAATTGCAGGGGGGGCATTGGTTCTAGGGTCGGTAAATAATGCACAAATGAGGTCTTTTCCAATTTTTTTGTTTTGACGGCCGTGATGAGATAGTTTATCCGCATACCACCGCCTACACTCACTTCTAAAGGTGTTCCATCTATGTATTTGGTTGGTTGCAGGACTCGACTTCGCCAATCAATGTTTGCAATGTATTGGCTAAAGTCATGCGGATGGATTTGTAGCATGATTTTGTCTTATAGTTTGAATTAGGTTCTCAATGACAATTTTATTTTCTTGGATTCTTCCAATGATATTATCTTGTGTTCCTGTTGGCTCAGTGGGGACAGAAGGAGCCACAGGGGGGATCTATGTTTGGAGGAGGGTTTTGAGGAATGTTCGGAGGGTTTTGAGGAATGTTCGGTGGGTTTTGAGGAATGTTTTGACGGTTTGCATGAGCCCGAGCTTGCCGACCAACTGATAAAACAATAAAATTGTATACATAAACAAACAATTCACAAAACCCATGAAAATGCCAAAAAAAACCTAAAATGCAAAAAAAACAACCTAAAATGCAAAAAAATGATTACAATCGGGGACTTACCTCCTCGTCTTGGCGGCATGGTTGAATCTATCGCTATCCAGAAGTCCGATGAGCAATTTTGAGATAGTATTGAAAGTGCGAGTGAAAATTTTTTAGGAAAAGTCGCGGTTCAAATGAAAATTAGGAAAATAACGAGTCACGGGACTGTTAAATTTTGTCTCAGAGTTCCGCGATCGCGGAACTAGGTTCGGTAATTACCGAACCTAGAATTCAATAACCGCGATCGTGGTTTTAGGACCACGCTTGCGGTTTTAAAACCGCGATCGCGGTACCTTTATTTCAGGTTTTTATGTCCACGGAATTGTCCACCAACTTCGTGCACTTACCCCCATGGCAATTTTTTTCCAGAATTCTCTCTTCCATCCATTTCCAGCTATAGTAGTTGTATTTTCTAATTCAGAATATAGAACATAACACTTCATGTTTGAAGCTAGATAAAAATGAGACATCATAGTTGTTTATCTTGATCATGGCATGCTTTACTACTTTCTTGTATCACTTACTTGATTTAAATAATTCCTTTAAGCATGTAGTAGTTAAAAGCAGCATGATGGAAAGTTGTAAATGTCCATTTTACATGGCGAAGCCCTGTCAAAATTTTCCCAGAATCTTGTCTTCATTCCTTTTCAACTGTAACCTTCTCTTTTTAGCCAAACATCAGCTTTCAAATTCTACTTCTTCCTTCTATAGCAAACTAAAACATGTATTTCTATCTCCCAGTCTCTCTTTTGTACTGTAACTTCTTCCACTTCAGAACGGTTATTGAAACCTTGAGTTACATTCTTCCTTTTTATGCATGCACTTATGACTTGTTTATTTTTCATTGGCTGCAACCTATACCTACACACTTAGGAAAATAGTTAGAAAATACTTAGGATTTTTGGCCTCTCTTATGTCCATGTTTTCTTCTTTTCTTTTCTCTTCCTTCATTCTATCTGAGTGAATAAAGCATGTATGCAGTTTGATATTCAAGTAAATTACATCTCCTATTATTAGAGATTCATATGCATGAATTAGGACAGTCTAGGAATATGAATTGATCCACTGAGCTTATAACTGATAGTTATCATTTTCTTCTTTTTAGGTACAGTGGCTTCTACAATGGAGATGAAGAAGAAGCTGGAAATGGAGATGTTTTCAATCAAAGAAAGAAACCCCAAGGCAATGATGGGTTCACTCATACTCCTTTTCTTTCTCTTTCATGCATGTGTACCTTTTATTTCAGTAGTTGTACTTTAATTTTCAGTTACATCCCACGGCTTGTGTGAGAAACATTTAACCTTCCTTGTGAATAAAACATTGAATTCTGAAATTGAGTTGTGTATTCCCTTCTGCATTCTAGCTTCTCTGTATGGATTGTATAATGAAATAAACAACTTAGTAACATAATTGAATGTCTTAATCATGAAGGAAAGAAACATTGACGAGAACTTGTAACATGCGATAATGAACCTTGATTTTTGATAAGCTTGCACTTATGTTTTCTATTCCAAAACTCAACACTTCACCTACTCTGTAATTCGGTGTCTTCATCAAGACAAAACATCTATCCTTCGGCGCCCTTGTGTTCTTTTGCTGAAGGTATCATGAAATTACAGAATATGTGATCTGTTACATTTTGTAACAACACACATAGCTGCTAGATTTCACTTAATCATTAATTAATTTAGCAGTACCTAATAACATAAGAACTTATTTAGCTTAGGTATACTTCACCCATGAATTTCATCATCACGATGAAATTTTGAGTTGCCCATTTTTACACAAGTGCAAAAATTGTCAATAGTTCTGCAGATGATCCCAAACCCTCACTTTATCTATCACATCAATTTCATTTTCTTACGCACCGAATGTCACTTATAATACTAGATGTATAGAAGACCTGCAAAGACCACAAGAAGTATAAAAACCTAGAAAAAGAATAATGCAAATGAATGGGTCGAAGTCACCTCAACTTTGCCATAATAGTGGGCTTACTAATCGACGTTTGCACTACATTTTAGACCCAAATGTAGTTCTAGTGATTGTGTGCATAATGTGCCCTAGGTGCTTTATTGTTTTATTCACACTTTTTGAAGCGGTAAGTAATAGCTAAATGTACAAAAATGTAATAACACATGTGCATGAGATAAAATAGAATCATCCCCTATGAAGTGTGTGACACAAATATCCTAGGCTTGTGCCTTGATGATGGAGCTATGTGGATACAAGTGATCTCCAATGTAATATATGGATGCACTCTAGATGAGTGATAGTAGTGATTGATGATAGGTCTCTCATTATGGTTTCATAACTTTATATTTATAGGGCTATCTTGATCTAATTTCGTAATTAACCCCGAAAAGACCAACCAAAAGAAAAATACATATATGAAATGGCTAGAATGAGCCCAAAAAGATGTGGGAATGTGAAAAAGGACCGAGGTGCCCCTGGTAGGACCAGGGTGCCCACAGTGCCCGATCAATGGTAAAATAAAGTAGGATGATAGAAGATAACTAGGCATATGGGTGTAAGAGGTCGGTAATGATGAAATAAAATAAAACAAGATGACGAAAAAGACGGGTGTTTATTAGTACTTTCTTCCCTCAAGAGCCTTCTAAATAGTAGTATGATACCGAGACTAAATAATGTCTAAAGTGCATAATTTTTTGTCTAAAATTTTTGATTGCATTTGTTTAAAAAAATTGAAGGTTTTTTAACAAAACTATATTGTGTATATTTTGAAATTGTTTCAATCCATAAACGCATTTCTTTTAAGCATTATCGTCAAGCATTTTGTATGCCTTTTATATATTTTTGCATTTTGTATGCATGTCCATGATGACACTTGCAAATAAACCATATTATGAAAATTCACTTTCCAATATGCTTTGATGGATGGCCGTGCCATGTTCTAAAGCTCCCATCTTGTTAAAGGCTTGGAAGACAATATTGAAGGAAAATATTAATAGATTACTGAAACTTACAAATTGTTTGACAAAATAGATGGTTGTCAAATGTAAAGCCTTATTAGAATTGTGAGCACCATTTATATGAGTTTGAAAATGTATTGATGCATTTGTTATCAATAATTTTAAGGGCTATTAGCTTTGTATAAATTGCATTGTTTCTTTGAAGTTGGTTTCCATGCACCCTGTGCAACTCTAATAATTCAACAATATATATTTTAGAGCACTAAAAATTGTATGATTTTGATATTGGGTGTTGAAAAGAAACATAATCTTAAAATGGATTTTACTATTTAGATTGGTTGCAAAACTTAGTTTAAGATAAAATAAGTATATCTAATGTGTGAATTTTTAAAAAGGGGGATATTTTCACGTGGTGTGAATTAGATCGGAAATTTTCAAGAATTTTGGAGTTCTAATGACAAGTTGTTGATGGTAATCCCTTTTTCTTACCCTTATTAGAAAAAATATTCTAATTACTGGTAACATTATTATTTGTTTGTTCCAATTTCTTTCTTTGTTTATCACTATTAAACATTCTCTTTATTTTATTAAAGGCTAGACCTTGTTTTTTTAGACTCTGGTGTTACCACTTATGGGTAGAAAATTACAAAGATAAATCTATTGAGGGAAAACAAATTGGGTAAATTTAAAATTATAGCACAAGTTATGATTGTAGGTTTGAAATGGACTGGTTAAAACACCCTTGAGTAAAAATAGACACAAGCCTACATACTATAAATAAGTATTAGTGTTTTATTTCATGGAACTGTATTGGCTTTTCCTCCTTGTATTTTACAAGTTGATGTTATGTAAATAAATCTAAAACACCCTCTTACCATTGTTATGTGTTATCACAAACATAACTCTAACCTTGGATTAAAAAATAAACATATATCACAATGGGAAATTCATCGAATTTGTGTAAATAAGGGTCATTATCAGTGATTCATCTAAAATGTTCCTCCAAGTAAATATAAGAAACTTGAGAAATATCTTATGGAAAATTTCATTTTCATTTGTAATGATGTTTACAAAGGTTCTAACTAAAAGATGAATATATTTTTATTTTCTTATGTACACAGATCTCTGCAATGTCAATTAATGTGGAGGGCAAGGTTGCAAATCTCTAAGGTGCTCAATGGGGATTTTAGTTGAGTGCACATGTATCAAATAACAATGCCCTTGTTTCATCATAGTGCAATTGGTTATTGTACATTTTTATGGTTAATAAAATTGGATTGCAATATGCAAGATCTTTCCTCTTCTGAAACTCTTTATTGTCTTCTTGTGTATTATTTTAACTATTATCATAAGTACTTTGCACTTTAAATTGTTTTGTGAGTTTATATACATTTTCTAGTTACGTGTTGAAAGGAAACACCTCATTTGTTGTTTAAATTAGAAGGTTGTTGATTTGATAGACAATATTTAAGCTGTCTTGAATATAAACTTCAATCAATGCCTGAAACACCGCCCCTTCTTTTGTGTCGACCTATCAAAGTTCCCATTGCACACTTATGGTGCGATTGATATTTTATAAAAAAAAACAAACAAAAATTAAAAAAGCGATTACAAAATCATAATCTAAAAAAGAAAACAAATAAAACTAATTAAAAATCAAAATTAATGGATGTTTTTATTTTATCAATGAGATATGTATATATTCATATTTCACTAATGAGATATTAAAATAATTCTATTATTTTTATTTTATTTACATTCCAAAGTTTCCATTTTCATTTATGTTATATTTATCATGAATCTCACAAATTTATAATGTATAATGTCTATTTAATATATATATATATATATATATATATATATATGACATAATGTCAAATTATGAATATCCATGTTATTTTGACATTTAAATTATATATTTTCATGTCAATCATATCGATTATATTTTAAAAGTGGGTGTATTTTGACATCTAAAATGAGTAAAAACATCTAAATACCTTGCAAAAATCCAACTCTCCTCCTCTATGGAGTTTCCTTGTTTGAAGCCCGCTTCTTCTTGTCGATATTTTTGGGAAACACTTATTATTGATGCCGGCTATACTAAATTCTATCCTTTACGGTTGAACATCTTATTTTCCTAGTTCTAAGATGATTTAGAATTAGTAGTAGGAAAAGTAGAGTGAGGAGAACACTAACATTAACAACTACTTGGAGCCTATGCGAAAGGGAGGAACTTTGAAACCGGGTGTGGATATCTGCTTAAAGCATTATGGAGGAGGGATTTTTGTCAAACCTTTTGAATTACAATTGCTATACTAGATATAAATGTAAAATGCGAACTATTTGAAAAATTTTCTGAAAGAAATGTTTTCCCGATTCATACTGGATGAAAGTTCAAGATTAATTTAATTTCGATCGTTAATGCCAAGAAATTCACCATTATTATAGGATCTAGAGAGCTAAAGGCTATCTAAGAAGGACCTCATTCAACCCATATAGAAAAAGATAAATAATAATTATAACAGAGACATGTAAGACTGCAGAGCTCACATCAATTTTGTAATGGGAAAACATTGGCATAAGATCAACCAAAAATGATGACTACACCATTAATCATAACCATATAATTGGGGAAAAATTCAAACTAAATTTATTAGTATCGTATAAGGGTATTCATATTAATCATTCAATAATTTTTTTGTGGAATATATACATATGCCTCATTTAGGGCCATACATATATATTCACTTTGGAAAAATAGTTCATCTTCTCTTGGGAAAATATTTCCTCATGTACGTAGTGTGTCATTTTAGGAACAAGTGTAACAAACTTATTGCCTGATAATTGACTAATTGGAACCTCATTTTTGTGCTTTTACTAGAAAATTTCCTTTTCTCCATTACATTATCCTAGAAGGGATTATTTTTATATGGAAGATAGATTTTTTTCTCAAATATAATTCTCAAATGTATTTCTAAAGGGTAATATAGTCTGAGGGTATGTAAATAATTTTACATTCAATTTTTATATGCGATTTGACCCATGTCTTGGAAATGTATACCTAAGTATCAACACATGATCCTAGATGCACTCCACCTCCCGAGGTCATGCTGGGACAACTAGGAATGTGTAAGATTACGAGAAATGTTGAAAAAGGGGCTATAGGAGAACCAGGGGACTAATAACAAGTAGTGTGAATTCTTATGAGCCAAGGCGGCTAAGAGGGAATTAGAGGCTATGTAGGGGTAGCGTAAACTCATTATGGTTTAATTGTCTAATTTGATTTGAAATTTAAAATACATTGAAATGTTCATTTTAACCAATTAATAAAAGTAAATCTAACTTGATTAAAATGACAAGCATGCTTTAACTAGCTAGATTCATTCCCGATCAATTAAAACCAAAACGAAATGAACAATTTAATATATTTTCTTGAAAGGAAATTAACTAAACAAAAACTAATATCTACCATTTTACTAATTAATTAAAATAAATATAATCTACACACACAAATGAATTCCTTCTAATTAAGTGAAAACTACCTCTATTATAAAGTAAAATAAACTAAAAAGTAAAATAGCCAAATGTGGCTACTCATACATTATTGAAATGAATTGATCTAATCTAATTAAAATATAGGATTTTCATAATTTATAATTGTGGATCTAATTTCTTCTACTTCTACCTCAAAATCACGAGAAGATTAGAAAGCTTCTCGAAGTAATTTCTTCCTTGAGACTTCCCAAGTAAAACCCTAAATTTTACGAAAGGTTTTTAAATGTAAAAAAATCAAACAAATGCACAAACACATAATCTTATTCAAACTCAATTCTCTTGTAAATCCACATGGATAGGTAGGGTGGAATTTTTCAATAGAATCCTTGTTTATATGTAGGTACAATATAGCTAAATACATAAAATAAAGCTACAATTGTTTTGAAATGAAGAAGTAAAATACTATGTTCACAATAACTTCCTCCAAATCCTTCCCGAGAAAAATTCACAAGGATGAGATGAGAATAAATCCTCAATGGAAGATACCTACAGGAAATTTAGCTAATTGTAAATTACACTTTCTTAAAAAATAGTCTATGTAACTAGGAAATGAAATATAATTAATTAAAACGAAGCCTACGAATTTAAGTACACCTCGAACTTGGAAATGTAGAAGCGAGATAATTTCCAATGTTGGTTTTGCATTATGGATCCCCTCAAATTATTTTCCAATGAAATATTCAATGTTGTCCAGGAGCTATGCTAGTTGATATGCAAGAAGAAGATGTAGAAGTGTTGGAGCTAGCTTGGTTTAAGTAGTAGTCCAAGTAGCAATGCAAGTAAGAAAGAGTAACAAGAGAAAAGGCTCATGTGTTTTCTTGTGTGTTTCTCAACAATATTTCGGTAGCATAACGTGCAATTCCAAGTCAAAATACTCAAAATAATGATTCGAGAAAAAACTTGGTTTTTATAGAAAGTTAGTATGAAAATGGTGTAACACACTTGTGACCCAAAAAGTGCTAAATCACCACATGAAGGGTAGTTAACTTCCTAATAAAAGTAATTGAAGGAGAAGAAATCTATACACTTTTAATAAGCTCAAAATAAGCTGATTTGTTCAAGAAAGCGCACAAGATATCAACTTGGGAAAGAGAAAAACACATTTAGAATATGTTGGTAAAGTATCAGTTAGAGGACATAGAAGCGCCGGTATGCCTGGGCGGTGGTGGTTACACAACCACTCACGGAAGTTGCATAACCACCACTCAAGGAAGACCAGCGTTTACGCAAACTCTGGAATTCTTTTGTGACTTAAGGTCAAAAAGCTAAGGAAAAGGATGAAAAAACAACTAGGAAAGGAAAAAAAAGCTAGGAAATGGATAAGGTAAATTGAGCTACAAGAACATGTTGCAACTAAGAAAATTTGACTTGAATATATCATTTAATCTAGAAACAAAATGTTCATCATCGGAGATTTCTTGTTCGATAATATAACACCATGAAAATTTATGTGCATACATATTTCCCCCTAGAAGAATCATTTTATCCATGAAGAGGCATAAAACATGGAGTTTGAGGTTGGGAATTATACCTTACACTCTCATGTGTTGAAATGACGCCAATCCAAGCTTCCTGCCACCTACAAGAGAAAATAGGAATCAAATTCGAGATAAAGATATTATCAACAAAACACACTAAATTATAATGACAAGAGGACTTACCATATCCATGGGGAGGAGAATTATACCTGCGCTTTATGCTCCCACCCCGACAAAACACACTCAAATAAACATTAGCAACATGTTATACACACACACACACACACACACACACACACACACACACACATATAAAAATTAATATTTATAGAAAATCATTTGCACTAAACCACTTAGTGAAATTTTGAGTTATGGATTACTCGTGTTGATTTCACAAGAGAGTATAGTCAAACCCGAAGAGCATTCGATGCAATGGTAGCCCAACCGATAGGTTAGGGTGAGGACAATTATCTCCATTGGTTGATTTTTACCTAAAACATAGAAAATGGTAAAAACTAGTCATAGAGGGGTAATTTCAATAAGTTTGTAGTGAAAATGATCACAATTGTGGAACCTTCTAAGAAATGTCTTTTCTTTCATCTAAAATGATGCATTTTTGTATTTTATTTTTTTTTTTAGGACCACTAGGGTATGTCCCATATTTCACAAAGCGAGAACCACTGCGCGGATTGCGCAAGGACCACTCTACGTAATCACTATAAATATCATCATAATTGTGAAATTATCGTGGTAGTTACACAACTACATCTCTACATGAGCGATGATTGCATAACTATCAAGGGAATTTATTGATTTTGACCAAGTATTGAATTTTTTTGTTTTTAATTTTTTTGTGAGCTTGTTATGTGTTTATATTATTCTAACTTACCGTTTTTTATGTTTTTGAATGTAGGGAAAGTACATCGAGATGGATAAAGGCCTGTAGATGTGATTGGTTGCCTCCAATTTTGGAGAGGCTGACTCAAGATGAGAGGGACCTACTTCACAAGGATGATATCTAACGAGATATCACAAACGCGATTAGTTGAACCTACTAGTCACTTACTATGTGACCTTTTGACTTACTAAGATGTAGATTGAAACACTTTACATTTGTCAAAAGTTAGAGGTGAGTGGATGATCACCTTAGAGGATGTCTTCTAGATTACGGGAGTTCTGTCGGTGATAGGAAGTTAGTTTTGACTAGTGTAGGTTCGATTACTCGGGCACCGCCCGATGGGGCCCATACATGGGTGACACATAGGCACTTGACATTGGTGCCAAGCATATGAGGATATTACTGTTAGTTACCTCCGATCCTATCGTCGACATATGTAAGACCATTATTAGTATCTTGGCCTCATTTTTGGTTGGGGATAAAGTTGGGGACAAGTTACTTTTATGTTGGGCACCCATCATATAGATTATTGAGAAACATGAATGGATATACATATGGGGTATTGATATTATTGGTGCCAATCATCATGATTTGTACAATTTTTTTTTACTAAAGGGTAAGGCCCTTAATCATCCCAAACTCTTCATGAGCTGGGTATATGAGCGCATGATCCCCTAACAAAGGGATTTGGGATATAAAGTCCCAGGGTAGTTAGAGAAGTGATGTGGTTTGACATATCTCCACTCGAGAGGGCCATATCATTTGGTTTCCAAACTCATTACGAGATGATATTATCATGCAACAATATCGGAGACATGGATGGAATATGGGGTGAGGATGATAATATTTGACTACATGTAGCTCTACACTACGGTTAGTAGACATGAAAAATAGGGTAGAGACCCAACCAATCCTTAGGGTGCCTCATTAGTTTGGGATACCCTATTTTGATGCCCTCGAGTAGTCCCCACGGTGTATAGGGGCATCCGAGAGGTGCGATCGGGCCCAAGGGGTAAGCTTGGGTGGACCATTGTCACTCCTAGAGTTTTAATTGTCACACCTCATGTTGCTTAAGATATAGTTAGGTTGAGGAATATTTTGTAGATTGAAGTAGGACATGTACATAAAATGGAGGAGGAGGAGGAGGCCAAGACATAGGTGAAGGTAGAGGCGAGAGGAGGAGAGTGAAATAGAGTGGGTGACTATTAGAGAAGCTTTCGTGATAGCTAGGGATGAGGAAAAGGAAGAGGCGGAGACACTGCACTCGGAGGATCCTTTGACCATTGGTGGAGGAAGGGATGAGGAGTAGTTATACACATGAAATATGGGTACATGAGAGGCATGGCGAGGTTTTAGTTTGGTGGTAGTAATCATAACGGACATAACACAATAATACCATAGATTGATAAAAGGAATGATGACAAATCTGAAATATAAGTGTAAATTATACTATCAACGTGAAATTGTTACTCTCACCCATGAAGTAGTGTTACCATCCACTTTCCTTCTTGTTTTTCGCAAAGAATGGTTCCGGGAGAGGTGCTATCCTTTCATTCTCTTGAGAAATAGATAAGAGAGAGGAATACTGTTGAATGTTGGGAGGGTGTGCGCGTCGATCGATCGATCACGAAAAACTCCTTTTTTCTAGGAAGGACTACTGCAGTAAGAATACAAGACCACTAGATTTTAGTTAGACAATAAATGAGGGAACTGCCTTGGGCCCAGGAAATATTAGACTTCCTTTCGAAGGTGGTCAGTTCCCCTTTTAATACGAATTAACACAAATGATAGCAAAGAGGCTATTGCAAAATTACACTTTAATTACCTTGTTAAAAAGCAATAGAAGAAAGGTTGGTTTTGGTTTGAGTCACAGTGACCGATGCGGTCACTGTATAACCAACTGCGGTTATACACCGGTACCGGTTTCTGATAACCGATATCGGTAGGGGTGGTGATTTAGGGGCTTTCAATGAAGGTTGGCTATGAGGCGGCTTTGGTGTTTATAAGGTTGGCAAATGATTAGGGGTAGGCAATAGGGTGATGGAGAAGACTCAGAGAGTGTAGGAGCTGTTCTTGGGGCAATGTAAGGGTAGAGGAATGACAGTGAGATGTAGGGTGCTACCGGGTAGTAGATCTAGGAGTGAACTTATAATTACTATGAATCAGAAGTTCAAGAAATGTTATTTAAAAACATACAAGACACTACTTACTAGTTCCTGATGAAGATACAAGTCCAAGGACTGTGATGATGAAGGCAGGGCTCAGGTGGGATGATCCGACAATCAAAAGTGAGCTATCTTCTCTCCCAATGCTTGGATGAGTGTCACTGGGCTCTGGTTACTCAGTTGCAGTCTTGGGCTCGATGTCCTTCTCTGTAAACTCTTCTCTTTTCTTCACTTGTCTCTGCTCTGCCAAGTGAATTCGGATCTTTCAAATGAATTCTGATCCTTTGTTTTTGGTTGGGGAGGTCATTTACAAGGAACCGATGGTGGTTACGTAACCGATGGTGGTCGAGTAGGAACCGATGTCGGTTAAGTCAAAGTGGGCTATTTTTAGTAAAATAGCCAACTTTCCCTCCTTTTCTCCCGAGGGATTAGTTGTGGGCTTGGTCAAGTCATGATTAGGTTGGTTTTGGTGCGGGTGAGAAGTAATTAGTCATGGGTGTGGATGTAGACCAAGTTATAGGTCTTAATTAGGTTAGTTTAGGGTTAGGGCTAGGTCATGATGAGGTGGTGAAATGAGGTGGCAGGTTTGGAGATGTGGATTTATTAATTATAAGGTAATTAATAAATAATTGTGTAAGGTTTAAGTGGTGAGGTTAGGTTGCGAAATGAGATGCGGGGCACAGGGTGTCGTAAGACACAAATTTGGTGTCTACATTAGCCCCTTGTTGTCGTGTAGCTTGTCTTGTAAAGCTGCATTGACAATTAATAAGAAGTGATTGCCCCAGTTAAGGGTATAGGTAATCCCCCTCAAATCTATCACAGATTGAGGCGACGTGAAATCAGGGATAGGGTTGATAAAGGATAAATGGTGTTGGGATGATGGTAAGATGGTGGGGTAAGTTCAAGGAAGCAGACGCATGTTGAAATGTAGTAGTGCGACCAGGGTACATGATTTGAAGAGCAAACAAGTAATTCATAGGAAAAGGTCGATAGTTTATCCAAACAAGGGTGATATAATCCTGGTATCCAAGGCATAGGAAGTAGCTCCAAGGGATATAACGGGTAAGGTACAGGAATGTTTAGGCATGTTTGGTAGTACCAAATGGTTGGTTTGGTTGAGATAAACGTCACGGTCTCGGTCTAGGAAAAGTTGGTCGGCTGATCAATTCAAGTATCCTAATCATGCTAGAACACGAATAGGTGAGCTCGATTGAACAAAAAGCTACATGATGGGTGGATAAAATCATAATTTGCGGGTCTTGGGTGAGGTACTTAATTGGTGTGGCCTTGGGTCGGGCCGATTGATTAGGGAGGGCCTTGGGTCGGGCCTGATTGGTTGGGTGTGGCCTTGGGTGGGGCCGATTGATTAGGTGTGGCCTTGGGTGATTGGTTGGTGTGGCCTTGGGTCGGGCCGATTGATTGGTTGCGGCCTTGGGTCGGGCGGATTGGTTGGTTGCGGCCTTGGGTCGGGCAGATTGATTGGTGTGGCCTTGGGGGCGGATTGATTGGTTGGTTGGGCCTTGGGTGGGCAGGTTTGGCCTTGGTTGGGTTGTGGGCCTTGGTCGGGTCGCAGGTGATTGTTGGTTGTGCGGCCTTGGGTCGGGCTTTGGGTTGGCCTTGGTCGGGCGATGGTCGGGCTTGGTCGGGCTGATTGGTTGGTTGTGGCCTTGGGTCGGGCCTGATTGGTTGGTGCGGCCTTGGGTCGGGCCGATTGGTTGGTGCGGCCTTGGGTCGGGCCAAGTGGTTGATTTGTTGCGGCCGTGATTTGGGCCAATGAAGTCAAAATAATGCTATTTAGCAAAGCCGGGGGAGGCGATGTGGTGAGACAGGAAGATTGGTGGATAAGGGCAGAAATTTTGGTAAAGTAGGCATGTAACCGATATCGGTTAGTTATGACCGGTATCGGTTAGAAGACCGATATCGGTGTTTTAGGGCACGAAATAACCGATATCGGTTATAGGTCAAAAACCTATAAAAAGAAAAATACGGCGTGTCATTGTCACATTGTCAATTTGATAACCAATATGGCTTGTCTAGGTTTTAAATTGATTTTGTTGAGTTTGTGGGCTGAGTTGGCAGTAGTTGAGTGGATGAGTGAGTGATTGGTAGACCCCAGGGAGCAGGAGGCAGAGTTTGATTGGTTGAGGACCCAGCTGAGGAGATTTGGAGCCATGGCATAGCCAGGAGGAGTAGGAGGTGCTGGAGGAGCTGGACCACCACCACCTATCCCACCACGACGACGTGTAGTCGTACCGGTAGGCTCTGAACCCCTACTTATGTGAATTTAATGATTTTAACTTAGATGTGGGTTTTGGGTAGGAATCCCAAATTTAATAAAATAATGAATAAATGGAAGTAATTTGTAAAATGGAGTGGGTAGGTAGGTTAGTTAGGCCAAAATGGCAGGGTGGGTAAGTTTTTAGGTCTTTTTGTGGGTAAATGGGTAGAAATAGGAAAAAATAGGTTTTGCGGGCCGTTTTGGGTTCGGCCCCAGAATGGGACAGTGACCGATGTCGGTCACTAGGCGACCAACATCGGTCACACGAAGGTTTGTAGAAATTACTTTGTGGATAGACCGGCGTCGGTCATATGTCGACCGGCGTCGGTACGTAAAATGTGCTTGGGGACCGATGGCGGTCGAGGGTGACCGGTACCGGTCAGCATGGGTAGGAGTTAGGTTTGTGAACTTTGTGGTGGTTGTTTGTTGTTAGAGTTTTGTTTTTTTGTTTGGTTGGGGGTGAAGGGGGAGGAGGTAGGGTTGATAGGAAAGGTGATTGGGGTGGGGGAATGGGGTTGTTGGGGGCTGGTTCGGGTAGGATAGATTATGTGTTGTGTATGAAGTAGGAGGTGTTAAATTGGTGGGGGTAGAGTTAGATGGCTAGAGTAGATTGGGGTGGTTGGTAGGGTGGGAGATAAGTAAAGGGGAAATCGTAGATGTATAGGGTAAGATAGGTGGGTGTAGATGTGTGTTATAGAGTCGGGTTGTGGTTGGGTGGGTAAGTGGGTATAGAGGGTTAAGGTAGTTGTTTTTGTAAAGGGTAGGCCTGATGAAGTGGGTTGTTTTTGCAGGCACGCCAGCAGCTCACGATGCGGGATCGGATGCCCCCTCTATTGAGGTGGATGTGGCCACATGTGACCGCAGCGCAGTGGGCCATCATGCGAGAGGTTGGACTCGGCGGAGTCCAGATGGTATAGGGCTATGGATAGGGACCACAGCCTGATGGTTGCCCTCATCGAGAGATGGGATCCGGCAACCAATGTCTTCCATCTCCCTACTGGAGAGATGACGATTACATTAGAGGATGTGTATCGCATCCTGAGACTGCCGATCGTAGGTGAGGCAGTGTTCCAGGTGGATGCGAGAGATAGATGATGGATAGCATCCTGCATGTATTCGGGATGCAGCCCCATTGCTTACCTATCACAGCGCGAGCATTGCCTACGGCGACATGTATCGCGCGCATAGACAGGAGACACGGCTTGCCGTGTTGATGATGATTGGTATCACCTGCTTCGCCCTCCCTGACTCAGAGGGAGGCCGCTTCCCATGGGCTTTGATGGGAGTTTTGCATGAGATGGTAGAGGAGCATACATGCTATGCCTGGGCACCAGTGTATCTGGTGCAGCTATACAGAGAGCTCTGGGGTTATCGCCGTATGAGGTGATTTGGTATATGCTCGACATTTTTGTTACACTGTTGGGCTTACGAGCATATCATCTATATACGACCAGTAGGGTTGCCCCAGCAGCCAAGGCCACAGATAGTATATAGATATGGATTTCAGAGGTGGTTGGGGGTCGTGGGCCAGCCACGAGCGGTGCTCGCAGGATGAGATGTGGCCTACTATCGTCACATGTTAGAGGGCTTGACCGCGCTCGATATTATATGGAGGCCCTATAGAGGCCATCAGCCCCGAGGAGGAGCCCGAGCACAGCTGCGCTGGATCCAGTATAGTTTCTGGATAGCTGGACGGAGGCCCGGGGAGTATGAGCGGATACCCCTAGAGAGGGTACGATGGCGATTGGGCTTACGGCGGATGATGAGCCACCTCCCTTCCCACATCTGGGAGGGATGATGATGTAGAGTCACCACTACTGCACACCGCACCTGACGAGTTGACCCTAGGCCCAGGTAGGTAGCGAGAGACGGGCGATGATCTGATGGATGATGCCGAGTGATAGGCATTTTGGTGTGGTGGGCGGGTCGAGAGAGCAGGATGAGACACACCTGGCCCGGAGTTTGGTGGTGTTGTGATAGCGAGAGAGGACCGTCTCTTGGGCAGTGTGCAGCTATTATAGGGGTAGCTGCTGCACGCAAACACAGATTAAGTGCTACGAGGCGGTTAGCTTGCACGAGCTCGAGCTCGAGCACGCACCCACAGAGCACGCCACGCCACGAGCACGAGCACCACCGCGAGCAGCGAGCACGAGCACAGTACAGCACCACCACGCACACGGGCACATGGTGTGCAGGCGAGGCGGGCCCACTTCTTATTAGGAGTCGGGGGACCAGCCCCACCAGCCATGGTGGCACGGGCCCACTATATGGAGGTGAGAGCGGAGGCCGGTATTATCAGGACGTGCTCGATGGTACCGGGGCTGACTATCAGCCATATGCGGCGCACAGGGCCGAGACATCCCAGAGTCAGAGATCACAGGGGGCCGCAGCCACAGCCGGTGGGTCGGTTACAGGGAGGAGGTGAGAGCCAGCACAGAGACCAGCAGGGGGATGGGCCGAGGGTGGTGGAGAGAGCTGAGACATCCTGGGAGCGGAGATGGGTTTTTGTTATTGGATATAGACACCGGTCTACGGACCGAGTATGTATATAGAGGCCTGCGTGCCCACATAGGATTTATTTATTCATTTTTGTTGTATATACCGGCCTGCGAGCCGAGTACATTTTGTATAGTTGATACTGGCCTGCGAGCGAGCCAGAGTATATTTTGACATGAGAGACGGCTGCGAGCCGAGTCGAAGATTTTGATAGAGAGAGACATCGGCTGCGTGCCGGCTTTGTATTTTTAGATCACAGAGGCCCCATGCAGGGCAAGTTGTATATTTTGACATTGATATATATAGATGATGATTTTGATCCACATGGTGTGTATAATGATTGGGTTGATGTATATATTAAAATGTCTCATGTGTTTTGTCAATGGTTTTTGAAATTTAATGTATATAGATGATGAGTTTGATCCACATGGTGTGTATAATGATTGGTTTGATGTATATATTAAAATGTCTCATGTGTTTTGTCGATGGTTTTTGAAATTTAATGTATATAGATGATGTTGATGAAATTTTGATGATATGTATATGCGTTGATGGGATTCTGATGACAAATATTGATAACAATGTCGTTATGCAGGGAAAAGAGGCGGGCGCCACCAAAAATTTGCAAAAACTAAAGAAAAGGCCTAGGTTTAAGCAAAAGGAGACATGTGACCGATATCGGTTAGCTAACCGATGTTAGTAGATATATGACCGATACCGGTTAGGTAACCGATATCGGTTATGCTAAAACGAGCTTTTCTAAAAATAGAAAAGCTTGGGAGGCAACTTAAGTTCTTATTTTTAGAGTCATGCAACAAGTTAAATACGAGAATGCGACATTGTTGACGGCTTATACAAGTAATTGCATGGGAGAATTGAGTGATAAGGAGGAAAGAGACTAGGTAAAGTGATTGTGGGCTGAGATTAAGAAGGCAGAAAGGCAAGTTATATTGAAGAGGGTGGTGAACATGGCTGAACAAGGAGAAGCATCTAGCGGGCAGAGACGAGAGGGAAGACAGGTTCCACCTCAAGCTGCTGCATCCCAAGAGGTAAAATTTTTGGTTGTAATTCAATTCTTGCATGTTTTATGAATAGGATGAGAGAAGGTAAGTGGGTAGAGATGAAAAAGAAAAGGTGATAGGCAAGGGTTTGGGATGGGGTGAGTGTTATGGGGTAGGTAAGCAGGGGTTTCGGGTATGTTTGTAGGTACAGAGAGGGTAAATGAGTAAATAATTATCATAGGTGGTGTTTGTAAGCAGGCTGTATAGGATTGACAGTGACCGATATCGTTTAGAGATAACCGGTATCGGTTAGGTAACCGGTATCGATTATCTATAACCGATATCGGTTACTATATGAAATTCTAGAATGTGAGAAAAAACACTTGGGGATTTGATTTATTGAATGGTTGTTTGATTTGATGTATGCGAATGGTTGAGGATGAATGATAGTGTGCCGGCTTTGTTGTCACGAGTCAGCGGATGTAACACCAGCTGAATGGGCATTGATAAACCATGTGGGGTTAAGTGGAATCCGCTATTATTCACGAATCACATAATCATGCTATGTTGCAGGCGTTGATTGAGAGATGGAATCTAGAAAAGAATACCTTCTATCTGCTTGATAGGGGGAGATGACAGTGACATTGGAAGATGTGTTTAGAATTTTGAGGCTCCCAATTATAGGAAGACCAGTGTATCAGGCGGGGCCTAGTGCGGTGCGGGGAGCGATAACAACAGTATTTGGTTCAGCTGCACGAGATTTGACACAGCGAGGTTTGACATTTACTTATGGTATAATGTTTGCAGCACACCCTGAGGCAACAAGGTTGGCAGTGGTATTAATGATAGCGGTGGGGTATTATGCATTACCAAGGGCGGATGGGGGAAGATTTCCAAAAGCATTGATGTGTATTATTTGGGAAATGATAGAAAGGAGCGTGACTTTCACATGGGCACCCGCATATCTGGTGGAGCTATACAGGGGTTTATGGGCCTGCAGGTGAAATCACAGGATGACACTAGATTGTGCATACTTATTACATTGTTGGGCCTATGAGCACATTGTGTGTGTGTGACCAATAGGCCGACCAATCCAGGAAAGAGAGACAGGAGTGCAGAGGTTGGGATTCAGACGATGGGTCCAGACAGAACAAGAGGCGAGATCCCAGGCCATGACAGATGACATCGAGTATTATAGGTAGGTGTGGGAGATGGTGACGATTGCGGATATCCGTTGGAGGCCTTACGGGAACTATATGGTGACAGAGAACATAGCTGAGGATTTGAGGGGTGTAGAGCGATTGAGGTGGATCGTGGGGCACAGGCCAGGTGAGTACGAGAGGATTCCTCTAGATCGCGTGTGGTGACAATTTGGATTTGTTCAGGATATACCCATGGCTTATAGACCATACATGAGGATCGACACCGAGGCATCATTCTCACCTCCCGGCCGACACCTCCAGAAGGACCAGAAGAGATAGCAGCCGATCGCAGGGTAATGGATGCAGGAGTGACAGAGGCTTATAGATTATGGTGGGTAGCAGAGCTGCGAGGTTCACGTGAGAGGGCCGATCAGCCTAACATAGCTGTGATTACAGCGGAGAGAGATCACCTATAGGGTTTAGTGCACCAGCTTCAAACGCGGGTGAATGAGACAACGAGGATTGTTAGCGGTTGTGGAGTCACGAGTGGAGAGACTAGAGGCGAGATTCCTCCATGTGAGAGGGCATATTCATATGTTACAGGAGAGATTGGAAGATCAGTGGGAGGAACCAATAGCAGTGGCACCTTTGAGGATGGAGAGGCCAGGTGAGCGGCGTCGACGATCATAATCATCACCTGGTTCGGGATGAGGTGCAAGGGTCTAAGTGAATTTCATAGAGGTATAAGAATAAATAAGGATGCTGACCTGTGCGTCGATGATAGAGAAGATGTATTTGTTTAACATCTAAATAAAACTGAATATGTATGTTGATTTGAGTTATGATAATAATAAGAATGGTTGTGTTTTGAATGTTTGTTTTGAAAAAGGATAAAGATGAATGTTATCAAATAGAAATACACAAAAATATTTATATTTACAACACATGATAGGTTATGGTAGGGGATGGTCGAGCTAACCTTGGGAGACCCCATGTCTCCTAAGTGCTGCCTTACATAGCCCATTACACAAAGCAAGGAGGGCCTCAGACCGATGTAGTTCTCCCTTAGGACCAGGGAGAGGTGAATTCAGGCAATTTGGTTGTGGTTAGGCAATTTGTTGGTTGGTAAAAATATTGATATTGGTAGGGTAATGTTGTTGGTGTTGGTAAGGTATTGGCGATGTTGGTGTAGGTATAGGTGAAGTGAAAGTTAGCTTACCCAAGTAGTAGGGAACCGTGTCCTGATTAAGGTCAACACATAATCCTAGATTTGAGTAAAAGAGGCAAAAGTGTCCCGTAGTTGAAAAGAGCTAAACAAACCACATATTAACGTAGGATGAGCTTGAATCCCTAGGTACCTTGCATAGGCGAGAAGTCGATAGGTGAAAAGAGTTGTATAATCACAATATATTAGATATACGTCACGTCCCTTGAGTTTTGTTGCTTTGACGAATGGTGAGGTGAGGTGGCTGGTAGAGCTTTGGGGTGCGCGGAAATTTGTTATAAGGTGATTATGATGACAAAAGAGAACCAAACCTAAATAGACAAGTCCATGACTCAAAAGTGATTTTGAATACTGCTTTTATTTTTCTGGATATAGACTGATCGATGCGGGAAGTCTACATGGGATATGTATTTTTTGTTCTTGAGGTCTTCACGAAGGCGAGCAATGCGAGAAGCTTCGATAGAGGGCTGACTTTGTATAGTTGTCCTTGAGGAGCGATCTATTTATAGTAGCGAATACGGCTTTTGTGTATAACTATCCTTCGAGGAGAGTAGTCTATTTATAATAGCATATGTGGCTTTGCACATAGCTTTGTCCTTCGAGGAGCGATCTATGTATAACTTAGAGGTCTAGATGTCCGTTTGGCATGAAGCATCTAGTTTTGTAGGAAGTTTGACTCAAGAATATCCCATAAGTGTATAATTGAGAACATGTTATTTTGATACGTTTAAGTCATGGACCCAGGACTAAAAGGGGAAGACATCTTTAAGAGGAGGTGATGACCAAACCACGTGAGCTTGATTCTATTTTGAGATGCATGAAACAAAGTGTATGAGGTGGTAAATGAGCTCAAGGGACAAGTGCAAGGTAGATAAGAAGTGATATAACACTAAATTCAACAGTAGAATGGCCGAAGATGCAAGGCATTAAGGGGTTCAGGCTCAAGTTTACCATTAAGCGAAGCTAAATGGTAAGTGTCTGATCCGTAAGTGTGAGTGATAATGTAAGGCCCAATCCAATTAGGAGCAAATTTTCCACGTTTGCTCTTTTCTAGTTTGGTTACATGTTGATTCTCTTTGAGGACAAGATCACCAACCTTAAAGGTACGCTCATGAAGTCGCTTATCATAAGCACGCTTGATGCACTTTTGATAGATTTGAAGGTGGTCAAGAGCTATAAGACGATGCTCGTCAAGGAGCTCCAATTGGGCTAACCGCTCTTGGTGGAAATCATCATTGGTGAGAATATCCTGAAGAGATATTCTTAGGGAGGGTATTTGTATTTCGAGAGGCAAGACAGCCTCGGTACCATATACCAAATAAAATGGGGTGGCATTAGTGGAGGTATGAATGCTAGTCCGATAAGCCCAAAGGGCAAAGGGGATGTGATCAGGCCAATTTTTCCCAGAATCGTTAACGACTTTCATGAGAATTTTGGTCAGGGTTTTGTTAGAAGATTCGGCTTGACCATTTGCTTGTGGATAGTAAGGTGATGAGAAACTAAGTTTGATACTAAAGTTGTCACAAAGGTCTTGTAACAACTTATTTTTAAAATATTTCCCATTATCTGTTATCAGGCGATGAGGAACACCAAAATGATAGATAATGTGATGGTTGATGAACTCTACAATTTTTTCTTTTTTGGTTGAAATAAGTGGAATGGCCTCCACCCATTTAGTGTAATATTTGGTCGCTGTGATTATCCAATGGTGACGTTGTGAAGAGGGCGGGTGAATCTCACCAATAAGGTCTAAACCCCATTGTGAGAAAGGCCAAAGATCTCGTGCGACCTGTAGCGGATGGCTAGGAGTATGTTGAAGGTTGGCATGTTGTTGACACATAATACAACGCTTAACATATTCGTAGAAATTGTTATTAAGAGTAGGCCAATATAATATCTAGGCGAAGGATCCATTTGGCCATGGCAAGGCCACTAAAATGTCCACCACAAATGCCGTCATGGACTTGTTGGATGATATAGGTGACCTCCGCGCCGGTTAGACATCGAAGGAGGATGCCATCAAAGCCACGTTTATAGAGGAGTCCCCCCATGACGACGTAATGAGAAACACTTTTAAGAAAAGCACGTTTCCGTTACTCGTAAGGTCAGATGGGAGAATAGAGGTTGTAAGGTAATTGTGAAATTGGTGATACCAAGTATCCTGCGAATCAACGGATACATTATTTATCATACCAACATCCGGGGCTGAGTAAGATGGGGCAAAGAGTTGTTGGACCAAGACAAATATGTCAGAGTTAGTTGGTGAGGTAGGAATTTGCGAGGCTAAGCAAGCCATAGTATCCATAAATTTATTAGTTGAGCGGGGAATGGTTTGGATAGAAAAATGAGTAAATAAGGTCAAAAGTGAATCCACGTAATGTTTTACTTTTGAAGTTCTTCATTTTTACATTGGTAGATGCCCGTAACTTGATTGACGACCAGTTGAGAGTCACCGAAAATGTTAATAGATTTTACACCTAAGTGTAACGTAACCTGGAGACCCAAAACAAGGGCCTTGTATTCCGCTGTATTATTAGTGCAGGGGAAATCGAGTCGGAATGAAAGAGGCATAGGTTCAACATCCAGAGGAATGAGAACAATGCTGGCCCCTCCGCCACGCTGGCATTTGGATCCATCGAAGAAGAGGGTCATTGGATACGACTCCTTACTGAGTGAAAGAGTGACAATGAGTTCATCAGGGAAAGTAAAATTGGTAAATTGTTCCCTAGGTAAAGGGGCTTCCACGAGTTAGTCTACGATAGTTTGTCCTTTGATTGATTTACGGTGTAAAAGCTCAAGGTCGAGGTCGGCGAGGAGCATAAGCTATCGGGCGATGCGTTGGTTTAGATGAGGTTTGGCGTACATATGATGGATGGGGTCCGCATTGGTGGTGACAAAAGTTTTGTGATTCGGAGGTAGTGTCGAAGTTTGGTGGCCACAAATGATAGGGCTAGGCACAACTTTTCTACATGTGTATACCTAGTCTCGTAATCCACCGAGTACAACTTATGTAATAAATGGCTTGTTCTCGATGCTTGGAGTCACGATGTGCGAGCATGGCTCCTACAGCATGGTCGTTGGTGGAAAGGTAAAGGTAGAAAGGGCGATCATCCTGAGGTGGGATAAGCACAGGTGGCTGCAAGAGATAGGCTTTAAGAGCCTCAAAGGCTTGGTGGCACTCTTCACTCCATTGAAAGACAATTTGCTTTTTAAGGAGATGATGGAAAGGTTGACATCGATCCAATAGTTGTGAGATGAAAAGCCAGATAGATTGGAGTTTTCCTTGCAAACTACGCAATTGTTTGAGGTTAGTGGGTGGGGAGTTTCTAGGATAGGTATTACTTTAGCTGGATCGACCTCGATGCCACACAAAGAGACAATAAAACCAAGGATTTTTCCTGAAAGGACACCAAAGACACATTTCTTTGGTTGAAGATGAACACAGTATTGTAACAGGCGATCGAAAATAATGGTTAAAACATCAAGATGTTCACTTGAGATGTTTAGGTTTACCAAGAAGATCATCGACATAATCCTCAAGGATAGTGTGCATAATGTCATGAAAAATGTAAGTCATAGCCCGCTGATAGGTCGCACCAGCATTCTTAAGGCCAAACGACATGACACGATAGCAGAAGGTTCCCCAAGGAGTTATGAAGGTGGTTTTATGTTGATCGGCCGGGGCTACCAAAATTTGATTGTATCCCGAGAAGCCATCCATGAGGAAAGCATCTCATGGCCCAATGAGATCAACAAGTTGATCAATACTTGGTAGGGGGAAGTCATCCTTTGGGCAAGTGAGGTTAAGGTCCCGGAAATCCGTACATATCCGAAGTCCCCCCGTTGCTTTAGTAACAGGTACGATGTTAGAAATCCATTGAGGATAATCAATAGGTAAGATGAAGGAAACAGAAAGGAGTCGTTGAAGCTCTTCTTTGACCAAGAGGGCAATGCGTGGATGCATTTTTCTCAGTTTCTGTTTAACTGGTTTGGAATCGGGTTTCAGGGTAATGTTATGGACAGCAATGTCAGGATCAATTCCTGGCATGTCAGCGTAGGACCAAGCAAAAGCTTGGTTGTGGGAACGGAGGAAGGTAGTGAAGGCAGTTTGTTCTGATGCGTTAAGAGATTGTCTGATCTTCACAATGTGAGGATCGTCCTCTGTGTGGATGTTGATTTCTATAGTTGACTCATTCAACATGGTTTGAGTGTCAGATGGTAAGGCGTGTTGAATATAAGAGTCATCCGCACCAAGGTAAGTGAGGATGGAGTCGTCATCCTGGCACTCAACAACATTAATTGAAGGCGAGTCCTCTTTAATCATGTCTGGATACAGAAGGGGAAGAGAAGATGGGTCTGCATTATCGCATTGATAGGTGAGAGGACCCAGGAAGATAGCGTTTATGAAAAAAAAAAGTTAGGAGGGATAGATTCAAGGTCTATCGACTCTGTGGGTGACGATGGCAAAATGGGTGATGATGGTTCGGATGGGGTGACTTTGTCGTCTTCCTAGATACAATGATAGATAGGTGGTGTCTTCGGTGTAGGTGGTTCGAGAGAATCCAAGACCACGAAGATCTTTGTGTTTGCGTGTAGTTCAGGGGAATGATCGTGTAACACCCTAAATTGTTGTTACTTCCTCCTGAGCATACAAGTGTTGATATGTGATTTCTTTGTAAAAAGGATGTGTTCCTTTGATTGAGAAGTCATGCTTGATATGTATTGTATCTTCTTTGCAGATTGCAGATCTTTGACTAAGTCGGAATATGATTGGACTCTTTTATTTATTTCATTTTGCATCTGAGTTTAATCTGACCTCGGAATGAATTATGGAGTTATCCATCTATAAGACCTAGCCTTGGATCAGTGGAATTGATCCAAGTGGTGCTTTAAGTTTATTCGTGATGAATTAAAATTACAGACCTTAAGCAGGTTGCAAGGTCTGGATGCATTGAATAAGCTAGTCCGGAGTATAACTCAGGCTGATCATGTTAAATGAATTGGTTCCCGATATCGTAATATATCTGGAAGGTCTTGATTTCAGACCAGGTAATAATTCTGTTACATATAATTCTGTAGCCTAATGGCAGTACAGGAGTGAACCCTGTTCGAGAATGTATGTTGTAGGTTCTTTTTCTGAGCATATGAAATGTTAGACCTAACTGGAATTATTAATGTTAGTAACCTAAAACTAAACTTAACCTAGGGGTTAGATTAGTGTTAATCTAACCTAGACCTAGGCTAAGAGCTAATGCTCTAAGTTAGTATCTATGTTCTAAGAGGTTAGCCTAGGTGTTATCCTAAATCCTAACCTAAGTTACTAACCTAACTATTGAGCAAGGATTAAAGGGGACCTATGGAGGGGTGCGAACCATGGGCGGCAGTTTCTATGTTATTAAATGCATGGATAAGCATGAGGGACAGGTAATTTGGTGGAGGTTTTAAAACGGCTAACATGAGCCGATGTGGCAGGTCGCCAAAGTTGGAAATGGTCTTTAATGTGCTTTTGTCTATCGCCAACTATGGCGGTCGGTGGCAGTGGAGATTGAGCGGGAAATTGGGAGTAAATGCAATTAATGAACTCGGTAGTCGAGCTCGGATTTCGCGAGAAGGCATGCAAAATGGAAAGTTAATGGTTTGTTTAGTTTTGCATGCGCTCCGGTTTTCCTTCTGTCTGTTCACTGGTTATTCGCACCAGTCTTCTTGGTGTTGCATGGCAAGTATGAGCGTAACTAGCTCTTTCCTCTGGCAAGGAAAATTTATAAGTCATGAAAATAGCAAATTTTTGTTGGTGGCTCTAACTTGGAAAAGAAGGAGAAGGTTTGAGCTCTTTCAGTGGTCTGCTTCAGAATTTTGAGCAAATATCCAGGCATGTTAGGCCCTAACCTTTAAAAATCTTGCTCTCTTTCAAATGATTTCATTAGAACAACTCTGTTCAGATGATTTTTGGAATTGGTTGGTTTCTATGGTAGTCTTGTGTGATTTTTGGCACTGTACCTTCATGCTGGTTCGGTTTTTCAATTTAACCCTTGATGGGTGTTTATTGTATTTCGAACTGTTGCTATATTTCTTTGTGTTTTGTATTCCGGCTTTAATTTACGTATTATATGCAAGAATGTATGCTAGGCCTGCTCTGTGAGAACCCATGAATTGTTCTCGTGATGGGTACAGGCTACTGTGGTGCTTGTTGTTGATACTTGTCGGAGGGGATACTGATGGACATTTGTTTGATTGTTCAGTTTTATTGAACTTTTTGTAAGCTCTGTCGTGGTTATTATTGGTGGTGGTTATTGATTCTTGTTGGGTTTCGTTTTGTCATTTAAAGTTATTTGTGAATAAATAACTTGCTGTGTAACTGTATCTCATTGCGATCTGTTGAAGTTGTTTTTCCTTTGCGTTGTGGTTATGGGATTCAACCCGTTGACAGTATGCAATATGGATATATGTATTTATTGTATTTGAAACGACTCTGTAGAGTCCATTGAATGATTCGTATATTTTGGGACCACTGTGGAAGCTATATATATTTGAATTTTGGTAATTTGATTTGTCTGAGTCTTGAAGGAGTAACAGGTAATGCGACTTCTGTTATTTTGTAACGAATACCTTTGTTTTACAAGGAATTTGTGGTTCAGACTCAGTTGGGTACTTATTATGTTTCCACTCTATGTAAGCTTGGAGCGAATATTGTTATAAGGGTTCAGTCAGATTCCTTGTTTTGAAATCAGTATTTAGATTTGCTTATACCTGATTGTGAATATCGACCATTGTTGGCATGGTTGGAATCTTTAACTTGTATTTAACTTGTATATCGTTTTCTGTAGAAGCTTTATCGTGAATACTGTTATACGGATTTAGTTTTAAATCTTTGATAAGTAATCAGTGTCACTGCTTCTGTATAAGCCTGATTATGAACATGTAATGTTTTTGGCTTTGTTGGACTTCTTTAAATAGCTTGACATCATGTAATTTGGCTTTTTATTTAGTGGGTCATGGATACCATACTTTCAACCCTGGAGGCGTCCAGAAGTGACTACGATATGCTATGTTTCCTTTCTGATTAAATTCCAGTTAGATATGGCTGTGCATGTTGCGGGGATTTCGTTTAAAAATCTCTCTGCATAGTCATAGGGAAACGTCATTGCTTTAATGATTATTGAGTCTCTTGTTAACTGCGATAAAAGAGAAGATCTTTTGATTTCAACTTTGGATCTAAAAGCCTTACAGTGTTTAGTAAGGACTAGAATGGGCTGTAGGTTGATGTATGGGATTGTTGGCGTGTTACGTCTTCTGTTGCATGACTATCCTGCCTTGAGCTAGACTGAACTAAAAGCCGTCGACTGCACCTCGACAGCAATGTGGTGAATCCCTTCTTGTTTGCCGCTTCATGTGGAGGGTCTTGTGGAAGGTCTTGTGGAGTTTGTTTGGTAGAGGGTCATCACTGTTTAGCGTGAGAGCTACTGTACTGCTGGATAACTACAGTAGTTTGTTATATTTGATCTTTACAAATCTGTAGTGCTTTTGATGGTCTCGTCTGATTTATTTGCATGTGTTTAAGGTGAATGCCTTGCTCTTGGAAAGATGGTACAGTCATGAGCTAGTTCTGAAGGAAATATGTATAATTCGTTTATTTCTCTTCTGTTATTAAGTATATGTTGATATAATTGTTTATCTAACTTTTGGAATTGTTCTATCATGCTGATGGAATCATGAAAGGTTATTTATTTATTGTGCTGATTATATATTCCATCTGATGTTGCTGTCCTTGGGATTCAGATGGGTAGTTGGATTGATGCATTTGTCTACTTGGTCACTAACGTTTTGATGAAGTAATTGATAAGTATCTGAGACTATTTAGTGACTATAATTTGAGCTATGCGTTTATAGTCATGTTGTTTTACAAAAGCATAGTCTGAAATATGTTTACTTGTTTAGTGATATGATCTCATTTAAACAGGGTGTTTAATGAAAACAATTGATGGATTGCAATTGTTTTAAGAGTTAGTGCTTATCATGCTCAGTTCATCGAACTGACCCATGTTGACAATTTTTGCAGATGGATGCCGTAAGTGGTAAAGGCACGCAGATCTGATAGGATGATCAGATTGTTTAGATTTGATTTAATGTAGAATTACAGCTTGATTTTCTAAATGTACTATATGTGGAAAGATGTTCCTTTTGCCGTTGAGTAATGTATGAAGTATGCTGAATGCATAAAATGTATTTGTATAGTTCTGAAAGGAATGGAAATAAGTATTTGCTACTTATGTGTTGTATTCTTATTTTGATAGTTTGACTTTCTTCGGTTTATATACCGGAGGGGCATTGTTATCATTGTATAATTTGGAGACTTTTGTGATTGTCAATGTAAGTTTGCAAGAATATGAGACTGAATTCTTATGATTGTTTAGCAGTTCTAGTATGTGTTATCTGAAGCTAAAATTTGAAATTTAGATCACTGTCTTTTTGAAAGATAGGGATAAAATAAACCTAAGCAGAATGCTAAACAAGCTGAATTAAATTATTAATCCCTAGTCTTGATTATGCCAGGACAACATTTAATTGGATTCTTAATCGTTATATCTTGATACTAGTAAGTACGATATAAATTCAGTAATGAGAACTGAAATAAACCAAAAGGGGTTCTGTTGGCAATCTCGTGTGAAGATTATGAGTTATTGTCCAATTTCGTTGATTTAGAATTATGTATATTCTATGAACTCCTTGATGAGACCTTGGTCTTAATAACTTCTCTATGTAGTGAGCTTTATTGAGAAAGGTCATTCTATGATGAGGATTCCAGGGATCGGGAAAGACTAACCTTAGGGGAACGTCTTTTAATATAATTTAACTCAATGTGCGTAACGCTTAATAGCAAGTAGATCTTTTCGAGGCGGATTTAAAGGTTGACGGCACAAGTCAACTGCAGGGCTGTACCTTCGAGAAGATTAGGATCTTCTCGAAGATACAACAATGCAGGTGACTTATGACGACACCCTTTGCATTGATCGTGAAGATTTACACCTTTAACTCGAACAAGTTACTCTGGGGCCGATTAGGAATGTGGTTACATTATAAGGCTGCCTAGGAGACTCGGGGTATCTTGACACACTGGTTTAACTAGGGTTGACCCAGTATGTCATCTTATCCCTAGTCCTCGAGTGCATCCATATAACGTTGTCACCTTACTAATCCGTTCCGAGTGATTAACCTTGGGATAGGAGGGACTGACAGAAGTCGGTATAAGACATTCTACATAACATAAGAATGGGGTGAAGGACGTATTCCAGATTGATGAGTATGCCGTTAAGGAATACGAGACATAAGCAGTATGTTTCAAATCTTTGGCCAAAGTATCGCAAGCTGCTGATTGCGTTGTCCTGAGTCACCTGGTCTAAGGGATGAGATGCCGATGAATAATGGTAACAGTTATTCAGTTAGGTTCCTTGGACAGAGCATTCTGAATCCCAGAATAGGGAAGAGAACCACAAGAGTGATGTGTGAAATAAAACGCTAACTCTTATTACTCATGAATAGATCGGTAGATTAAGAGTCATGGAATGAATAGATCGGAGGTACTCAGAGTCATTACAATTATGATATGGTTATCTCGTTATTAAGAATGGTTATTTGATTTGTGAGTTCTAAATTATGTATTTAGAACCGGAAGCATTATCAAAAAAAAAAAAATTGACTTGTTCTAATGTGAAAAATGAGGACGTTACAGATCGTATGTCGGCCTTATTCATAAAGACCAAAACCGAAGCCCTTCCAAGCACAAAGACGTCGGGAAGGTGAGGGAAAAATGACGATTAGTTAGATATTGAAAATCAGATTGGAAGGAACCACACCAAGGGAGGTTCGGGGGTGATAGAGGATGTATCGACACCCCCATATGTTAGGTTGGTGTGGCAATTAGGTGGTCCATAGGAGATTACTTCCCCCACACGGCAGTCGTAGGTAGGATGTGCATGTATCGTCCAGTACTCTGTGGGGTATGGAAAGTGCTAACGTTATATAGGTGGTACTCCCAGGTGTAAGGCGTTGAAAAAAATCTACCAAGGGAGCTAAGGTCGGGATGTTGTCCGCGGGAAGGAAGTGGTATTTACGGCGGCGTTTCATTGTGGTTGAAGGTGTAGGTGCGATTGAGATGGATGGTTGAGGTGTGGTCGAAGTAGATGGTTGGGTTGGATGAATGGGTGTCTTGACTGGTACAAGCACATCATTAGGGCGATATAACATATTGCAAGTTTTGAAGGGGGGAGTGTTAGCTTTTACGGTGCAGGACTTCCCCTCATACTCAAATTTTATGCATCTATGTAAGGTGGAGGGAACGCATCCCATAGCCCGGATCCAAGGGCGGCCTAACAACATGTTGTATTGGAATTCTCCCTCAAGGACATAGAAGAGTTCGGGTAAGGTACGTGGCCCTACACGAATGTTAAGGATCACGGTGCCTAAGGTAGAAGTAATAGCATCATTAAATGAACGCAACATGGTGGGGTTAGCACACATGCAGCTAGAAGGGATATTCATTTGTTGGAAGGCTTTGGAAGAGATGATGTTTAGGCTAGCGCCCTGTCAATCATAACATGACGTACTCGGATGTCTCGGACGTAAGCCGAGATGAAAAGAGCGGGGTCAGGATCTTCTGCACCAAAGTCGACAATTTCATCTTCGGAGAAACTGACAGTGCACTTACTTGTGTCATGCAGAGCAGTGGTTGGGGAGATAGGTTGTTTGGTGAGAGAAGCAACATGATTGGGTGTTAAAATGGAGGCAACGGGAAAGGTTTCGTTAGGTAGGACCTCTATCCCTTGGAGGATTTCAATGAGAGCTTGTCGATGAGATTCAGAGGTTTGAATGAGATCATACAGTGTCATTTTTACAGGTGATTGGTGAAGCTGTTTGATCATGGTACGGTGGGAAACTCCATCAGAGACGGGGTAGACAGGTCCACGAATAACCACTTTAGGTGGTGGTGCAATCGGGATGGCGGACGGAGAAAGAGAGGCCGCAGGTGTGCTTTCTTTAGCTTTCCCATTGGTTTTCTGCCCTCGAGTAGCAATGCTAATCATGTTGATCTCATGAACATGAGAGGAGGAAGATGGTAGGGATAAGTCATTATCTTCAAGAGGTGGGGTTATAATAATGATATTTCTTGGTGAGGTGGGGACAGGCGGTATGGGAGAGGGGATTGAAGCTAAAGGTTTCTCCCTTTGTAAGTTGTCTTTCTTAACCTGTCTATCTGAGAGAGGTGACTGACGAAGGATGGCTTTCAAATTTTTGCATCCCTCTACATCATGTCACGGTGTGCGATGGTAAGTGCAAATTTTAGACTCATCATAACCTATAGGTCGAGGTTTAGATGGATCATAGGGTCTAAGTGGGGGTAGGGAAATGGTCGCATTCTCCACTGAATATATCAAGGATCTTAGTGTAAGATCCTTTGAGCGGAGTCAAAGTTAGAGGAAGATGAGGCTATTGATTGGGTGGGTTTTGGTAATGATTGGGTATGGTTGATTCGTATGGGTGGTGGTTTAGACAAGGGGTTTTTATAATTAGATTTAACTAAACTTGGCTTCTTTGGCGCAGAAGTTATGTTTAGTTGGTTAGATGATGAGGCCACAAATGACGTGGTGGCAGGAAACAACCACGGAGAAAGAGGAGTGACAGAAAAAACAAATCCTTTGATGATGGAGTTTGTTTAGGGTTGATAGGTGGATAGGATACTTGGGGTGACGGTGTTGATACACCCATGGATCTCTGTATGGGTGTAGAAGGTGTAGGTTGTTTTAAAGAAAACGCAGGAGGTATGATGTATTGAGGCAAGGTGGAGGGGTGAGGTCCAAATATAGAAGGTAGGTGTGACGGTGAGGGTTTTAGTTGTGACAGAGGCATATATTTGACTTGAGGGGATTGGGTTTGTCTCCTTGGTGGATGGACGGCTTTATTTTTGGATAAATCTAACTGTTTAGGTGGGTGTGTTAAGTGGGTATTGGTGAAGTCCCAGGTGTAGGGGGAGGTTGGTTAGGTTAATAGATGTGGATGAGGTATTCGGTAGAGATGAGGGGGGTGAAGATGAGGACATAGGCATTTTGAGATTTTGTAAATACCTTGGGTATATGGTAGAGGTGTCTGGATTGGTCATCTGCATTTGAGTAGAGCATGGTGTACTCAAACTCTCCCATAGGACTCGCCTATCTTCCGAGGGATGAAAATCTTCACGTGTGAATAATAAATATTGTATGGAAGAGAGGTGGGTTGTGATTCCGGTCCACTTTGTGGGTGTGATACGGGGTAAATGAAGCACTTTGTATCAATGGGCGTTAAGAGGTCAACCGCCGCTAAAAATATTTAGGCGATGAAGAACTAATAGGTAGGAGGGCATGTTTGAGGGGATCCGTCATGATTAAAGAATTTGGTGATGTTGGTTTGAGGGGTTTCTCTTTTGAGGATGACAGAAAAAGTGGAGAGCCTTCTTCTTTTACAGAAAGAGTGACGGAAGGAGATGTTTGGGAAATAGATAAGTTAGATAACATCCACTCACAATCTTGCAGGGATGTGGTGTAAGAAGACTCATTCGTGAGAAGAGAACTTTGGGCGGTTAATTCCTTTATGGGTGAAGGAATGGAAAGATTATCGTTTTGTCTTAATGGGGGTGAAGGGGGTGCGGATCCTTGCGTTAGTGAAGAGGCTTGATTCAGAATTTCCTCGATAGAAGCTTTTGGTTGGGAGTCAAAAACTGCATGGATTTCATGAACACTCTCCTCGGCTAAGATATCTTGGTTTATGTTACTGTTAGATGAGTGGTTTGGGAATGGTTTGTTGAAGATTTTCAAATTTCGATTAGCAGGGGCATTAGGATTATCAAGGGTTATATCCCCTGCATCAACCATTTCCTGCACTATGTTTTTCAACATCTTGCAGTTTTCGTGACTGTGTCCCTTCACGCGGTGGAAGTTACAGAAGTCATTTTCTTTGTACCAAGAAGGTATAGCACAGGTGGAATCAAACCCGGAGTGAGGTTTAACAAGAGGCAAGGTGATAGCTCCTGCTTTGAGTAGTTTTTCAAATATCACACCATATGTTTCTCCCAAGGGAGTGTAATTGATGGGCTCGGCTTTATACTTATAGGTGGTTTTTAGCGGGGTATTAAACGGTGCTTGGTATTTGACCATCACCGCGTGTATAGCTCCTTTTGATTTCGAAGCAGTCGATGCGTGAGAATTGGTGGTGTTGGGTTTGTTGGTGGAGTCTTGGGTTCGGAAATTAGGGTTTTTGTTGTGCAACCGCAATTTCTCGTCCTCTAAGGCTCGAATTTCTAGTTTCCGAGCCATAGTAAAGGCCTCATCAAAGGTGCGAAAAGTTTGAATTTGGAGGGTGGGAGAAATGTGCTTAGCGCAGGCCCGTGTAAAGAGTTCGATGAGTTCAGCCTGAGGTAAGGCATAAGTAAGTTGGTTGATAAGGCCCCGCCATCGTCCAATGAAATCTGCGATAGATTCATCTTCAAATTGTCGGATGGCATAGAGGTCGGTGATAGATACTTTCTTGCAATATTAATGGATAAATGATCCAAGAAAGATTGGGCTAATTGTTAAAAGAGAAGATTGAGTCTTTGCTGGTTAAAGCATTGTACCACTCTAAGGTGGGTCCCGATAAGGACATAGGAAAGGTGCGGAGTAGTAAGGCATCGTCATGAAAAATCGAGATAGCGAGCATGTCTAAATGATCACAAGTGTTGTTGAGGATCCTCCTTACTATTAAAACGAGTAAATTTTGGTAATTCCCATTGAGGAGGATATGAATGAAGGGGGACAGAAGGATGAATAGGCTCCCGACAAACTTGCTCGTATGTCAGGGTGCTACGGCTTCCTGAAACAGAAGCCTCCAGATTTTGCATCTTGTCCATCATTTGTTTGATTAAATCAGTGGTTGGATGAGATGATGGTGCGGTTGTCGTAAACGGAGGAGGATTGGGCCAAGAGCCACCACTAGAAAATGGTGGGGTTAAATGTTGATAAGGTATTGAGGATGAATATGTTGAGGCGACCAAATAGGGATGTCCTATATAAGATGTTGAAGCCACCAGATAAGTGTGTGGAAATGAAAAGGTGGGCGGAGCTTGAGAAGGAAAGCTCATGTGGATAGGTGGCAGAGAGCAAGTTATGAAAGGGGTAATCTACGAGAGAGAGACGAGGTAGGAGGAGTCGGCGGTAATGATATGTGGGGCCCCAGATTAACCAAAGGAAAGCCAATCTATGCCGTATGAACCTCTGAAGCCACTGAGTTGGGAGACGGAGCTAAGGATGAAGAAGGTAAGGTGGAGTTATTAGGTGGGGAAGGAGCTAAGTGAGCAGCTATACTAATAGGCATACCAACAAGGAGTTGACCATCGGGTGTATGGTCAGGGGTATGAGACAAATAGTATTGTACAGCGCTAGGATTAGCATCCAAAAATTTCACAAATTCCTTATCTCCTACAGGGATTTTGGGAACCTCACTGGTGTCCGTAGGATTCCCCATAGGATGTGAAGGGGGTGATTCAGGCAAAGGCACGGAGCAGGCATGTGAAACCATGGCTGCGGCTTGTTTCTGAGTGATAACAACCATGGACAAGAGTACACAGTAGGGATTCAATCTATCAGGAATAGAAACAGCCACAAAATGTTGGAATTGGTAGGTTGTTGGTTTTTCGGGAACTGTGAAAGATAGTAACCAATATCGGTCGAGATAACTTAGATGTCGGTCGAGATAGAGCTTGATCATCGATCGATTAACCGATGTTGGTAGAATATGACCGGTGTAAGAAGTTGTAAGAAGTTGCTGATTTGGGGTTAACGATGCTTAGTATACCTACCAAACTATTCTGAAGTGATCACTGAAACAGTGTATGACAGAGAAACAAAACTAAAAACAAGCAAGATGCACAAGCAAATCAAGAGACTAACCCTAGGATTAGTTTTAATTATTGTGGGCTTATGCCTTAGACGCAAGTTGATGTCAATCCTAAACAAAAGACCTAAGGGAGATGTCAAGTTTGTTTTGGCTTATAAGGTTACCTCAATCGGGCAAAGGAATACCGCGGAAAAGGGGGGATGTTTGAGCTATTGTGTTGATTATGATGTGATTTGGTATGTGTTGTGTAATGGAAGTAAGATTAATTTCTTGTCAATACCATGGATATCACCCCCACGTGTATGACTTGTTACTTAATCTACATTCACTAGAATTGAAAACAGAAAGCAAGAATGTGATGCACGTGTTTTAAACCCAAATCAAAAATGATATTCGATGAAGCAAAGAAGATGACTTTCACTAATGCAAAGATGAGGAAGAAAGACAAATTATTTTACCAAAATGACAAAAATATCTTGTGAATATTTAGAAGAAGAAAATAGCAAGTGTGCTCCCTTTATGAAAGCAAGCAAGAAAGAAAGAAACTTGAGAAGGGTCCCACCGGGCATGCCAAAATGTTTCACACAGAATGGTTCCGTTCTTAGAATAGAGGTGATTCTATCCTTTCATTTTCTTGAGAAACAAATAAGGGTTAGGGCTAGGGAGGAATACCCGTTTGAATGTTGGGAGGGTGCGCGTGTACCATAGAGAGAGATCGGATCGATCACAAAGAAATCCTTTTGTCTAGGAAGGACTACCTGTAAGTAAGAATACAAGACCACCAGATTTTAGTTAGACAATAAATGAGGGAACTTCCTTGGGCCTAGGAAATATTAGACTTCCTTTCGAAGGTGGTCAGTTCCCCTTTAATACTTAATTAACACAAATGATAGCAAAGAGGTCATTTGCAAAATTACACTTTAATTACCTTGTTAAAAATCAATAGAAGAAAGGCTGGTTCTGGTTTGAGTCACAGTGACCGATGCGGTCAGCTCGTATAACCTCTTCACGGTTATACACCGGTACCGGGTTCTTGATAACCGATATCGGTAGGGGTGGTGATTTAGGGGCTTTCAATGAAGGTTGGCTGTGAGGCGGATTTGGTGTTTATAAGGTTGGAAAATGATTAGGGGTAGGCAATAGGGTGATGGAGAAGACTCAGAGAGTGTAGGAGCTGTTCTTGGGGCAATGTAAGGGTAGAGGAATGACAGTGAGATGTAGGGTGCTACCGGGTAGTAGATCTAGGAGTGAACTTATAATTACTATGAATCAAAAGTTCAAGAAATGTTATTTAAAAACGTACAAGACACTACTTACTAGTTCCTGATGAAGATACAGGTCCAAGGACTGTGATGATGAAGGCAGGGCTCAGGTGGGATGATCCGACAATCAAAAGTGAGCCATCTTCTCTCCCAATGCTTAGATGAGTGTCACTATGCTCTAGTTACTTAGTTGCAGTCTTGGGCTCGATGTCCTTCTCTGCAAACTCTTCTCTTTTCTTCACTTGTCTCTACTCTGCCAAGTGAATTCCGGATCTTTCAAATGAATTCCGATCCTTTGTTTTTGGTTGGGGGAGGTCATTTATAGGGAACCAATGGCGATTCGTGCGACGGTGGTCGAGTAGGAACCGATGTCGGTTAAGTCAAAGTGGGCTATTTTTAGTAAAATAGCCAACTTTCCTCCTTTTCTCCCAAGGGATTAGTAATGGGCTTGGTCAAGTCATGATTAGGTTGGTTTTGGTGCGGGTGACAAGTAATTAGTCATGGGTGTGGATGTAAACCAAGTTATAGGTCTTAATTAGGTTAGTTTAGGGTTAGGGCTAGGTCATGATGAGGTGGCAAAATGAGGTGGCAGGTTTGGAGATGTGGATTCATTAATTATAAGGTAATTAATAAATAATTTTGTAAGGTTTAAGTGATGAGGTTAGGTTGTGAAATGAGATGCGGGGCACAGGTGTCGTAAGACACAAATTTGGTGTCTACACTTACAACAATAACTATGGGAGAAACTTCACAATTACACCTCTTAATGGCTTCTTTAAAACACCTTCTAAATTATGGATTCCTTCACACTTTCTCATACAATATATCTCACTACTTCCTTCTATGCTAAATGAGGGGGTGGACTCTCTATTTATATAATTTTCAAGCTTATCCATCCTATCTCTAAGATAGGATAAGAAATCTACTCTGACGAATCATATTCCATACCTTAACTCTTATCTTTACATGTAGGCTTATCTCTTAAGATAAGATAAACCTTATCATTTCACATGGGTTCCACCTTTTTAGAATTTTTACAAATAAAATACACAAAATATTTATGACATCACTCCTTGTCCTTATTACAAATATAATATTTCTAATTCCTAATCATGTAGAACCTACTTCTCTACTTACCCTAACTTTGACATTTTAACATTACCGAACCACTTACGAAAAATATTTACTTTTTACCACAACATTCCTATTGTACTTTGACTATTACCATACTATACATTATTGGCGGTGTCGTACTAGTAGTGTCGTTATCTTCTATCAGACGCCACTACTAATTATAATTAACAACATCCTATTCCTAATACATACATTAATGAAATAGAAATCATGGAGGAAAATTTTAGTGTCGACAAATCCTCTTGGACACATTTAAATTCCCTCTGGGGATAATTTAGGAGCAAGTGTTAGCAGATACCGATGCCCAACAATAGCTGGACATCAAGAAAATGTGTTCATGTCGGCATGGCATGCTATGGAGGCCCCTGACTTAGATTAGGACCAACTTGGCGATATGATCTATTCGACAAGAGACAATGGCGAGAACATTCTCATAGTGGATCCAATACTATTGGCAAGTCACTTACCCCATCTCATGGGTAGTTTCATGGACACTCCCACTGATCAACACATAAAGGCTCTCACTCTCACCATAGGAGTCAAAATAGGAGTCCTTGTCATGTACCTTTAGAAGGATTCTATAGAGAGGGATATGATACATGCCTTTATTTATTTGAGGCTATTTTTGGATATGTATATCAATGTGTTTGTATTTTTGGCTCATACATGAGAGTTTTGACCACACTCACAAGAGTGTGATGGCATTGTATACTAAACTGAAATTATTATATATACATATAGATATCTCTTTTTGGTTTCGAATTACATGTAAGAGTTTACGGGATCATGATTTGTCTCATCTATGTACTCTTAGATAGTTATAATTTCTAAAGATTTTTATATTGTTTATGGATGCATGTTATGGATGATAATGATGCAAATTTGATAAATAGAATGAATACTCTTATATATATATGATGATGCACATGAGAACAAGTATAACATAGATACTTTTATTTTCAAAAAATATTTATCACTTTTTTTTATTGGTAGAATATGATGAATGTAATATGATAATAAAATGAACCCATTCCATTCTTAACTCCACATAACTAGTAAGATGTGAGGGCTCATCACCGAGAGTTAAGAAGGACGTAAGTTGTTTGACCTTGAAGGATGAAGATGGTGATAGAAGGACAAGATTTTGACAAAGATCCAATTAGAACCTACAACTCAACCCTAAAAAGGTTAACTAACCAGTTCAAAATGTGTTTTTCTTACAAGTTTAACTAGAATTAGATCTGTAGATGGCCTCTTGATTGAAAAAAATATGGTTTTAGGGATTGAATCTCTTGTAACATACACATCTAGTTCACTTTCTAGGGATTTTAAGATTTCAAAGAACTTTTTATTTCTTGATTTATTTACAACTTATTGATTTATTTGACAGGACCCCCTACATCTTGCCCCATGCTACTAGTAAGAAGCATGGGCTCATCACCAAAGATTGGTAGGGAAAAGAAGTGTAGTATTATTTTTAAAAGAAATAATTTTTGTGTTTATTGTTGATTTATCCTTTTTCTTACTTAGACTTGTTATTTTGGGAAGAAACACTTTATTTTTGTCTCAACCCCACACAACAAGTAAGATGTGAGGGCTCACCATTGAAGGCCAAGATAGGTAAAAAGAGGTTCGGTGAAGTGTTTAGATTGTTTCATCAAAAGAAATATTTTTAGGGAGATATGTGACATCAAGAAGCTTATGGTATAAACTATGGGAAAAGACATCCGAGCTTGAATAAACCTTGAATAGGAATAAGTGTGTAAGTCTTGGTAGGATCATTGTAAAAATTCCATCTAAGTGGCTAGAAAGATAAATAGATTAAATGATTTAGCGATGATAATATGGATACTTGAAGAGATATAATTAAATGTTTTTTCCAATATTTAGAAGTTTTAAAATTTTCTTGAAAAGTAAGCTTCAAAGATACAATTTTACAAGATGACAATGCGAGATGAAAAATAATGTGAATGCGATGCTTGTCTGACATGGAGATGCATATAAACTATGCATAAAAGTGTTTAGGTTGAAGTGAGTTGACGGATGTTGAACCCCTTGCCTCTTAAGGACCACAAATGATACGCATGATCTTTGAAGTTTTCATTCTCTTCACAAGGGCCTACTACTTTGGGTTTAAACTTACAACCCCTTCCTATAATTGTATATATTTGATCATGGTAAGTGCCTGTGAAGTTGGGGGGAAAGAATGTGGACAAAAAACCAAAAAAAAGAAAAACATGTACACGTTCTATTATAATGCGATTGGGTTTTAATTTCTTAGGTTTGAAATTTACCAAACCATAACGCGTATGTGTTATAATGCATGCGTGTTATGTCTGCTATAAATTAAAAAAAAGGCTCGAGCCTCTATCATTTTATCTCCCTCAAATGCGAGTTTCAGAGCTTAATCGTGCCATTGCATTTTTTTAATTCAACTGGATCTCAAGCTCAAACGATCATCTCTGGATCTCTAGGAAGATCTAAATTGATGATGGCACCATGGAAAAGAAGTAGGCACAATTATTTTCTCAAAATTACATTGAAATATGATAATTATAGAGTAAAATTTGAATTGAATAGATTTTTTTTTTGTCACGGTTTGAGGTCGAGGGAATCAACCAAAACTAAACCTTGTTATTCCTATCATCCCTCCCAACCCTCCCACAGTTTCTCAACATCCCTTGGGTAGTCAAGAAGATTTAGCAGCCCATATAGTTGAAAATAAAATTGAAATTGAGGATTTAATCAAAAGAATGAGGAATTCACAATCTACAAACCCCAACACGCCTCTCTTGCAAACACATTAGAGGCATTACTTGATCAAGTTGACGTGCAACAGGTAAATTGATCATTGGAAAACTCTGAGAGAGGGTTGTAGGGTTTATTATTCCAAAAAATTATCATATGTTGATGTAAAGAAAAAAAGAAATTACAAAATACCTCATATGCGCCTTATTCATAGACCCCGCACTAATTTACCTATTATGTTATCATGTAAATAGTTTCCCATCCATTGGTGCAATAATAATTTGATTAAAAATTATTTTTGGGACCGATGGTGGATTGTGTTTGATTTTCCACCTTGCAATAATAATGAGGTGCCACTATACTTTCTGAAGAAAATATATTATGAGTTTATCCTCAACGAGATCCCAAATTATTTTGATTTCCGAGATTTCCAGGCGAGGAAAATATCTACATAGGATCGACCAGGTACACAACGTGCACCTATTCAACAGGGTAGAGTCCCCACATAGAAGCCCCCTCACCCTGAGACTGTCCCTCCAGCAGTGAAGAATAAAATAGAGATTGATACACTCCATGCGCTTCAGGGGCTATTTGCAACCCTTGTTCGACATACGAGGGAGATTTCTGATCCAGATGCTTGTGGAGGTACACAGAGTATTCCCTCAGGGAGTACTATCATGAGGCCACATATTTGATCGTCATGTGGTAGCATATGTTTAAGGCCCAAGGAGGAGGATACTTTCATGTGTACTGATTTGTTGGAGTTCGTGCTAGGGGTGCACATGATAATGCCACTATGTCAGATGCCTTTTTGAGTGAGACATTTGGATTACAGTCATTGGCATCACCTTTGCAGGTATTTTTATGTTTTATTATGTGTGTTACAAATATATCAGAGTATTGAATTAACTTATATATGTTAAATATTTGAAATAATTGTATTTGTACATGTACATGCATTGATATTACATCACACATGAGGTGCATCTTCATCCAAACCACGGGTGGTGCACGCCATGCATACACATACATTCACGAGAGGTAGTTTAGAATCTTAATTGTGTAAAATTCTCACATACATGCGAATATATATATATATATATATTGAAGTCAAATATATGTATGTTCTTGTATGTTCATCTAACTCATGTGATACATGTTTGATAAAGATGTTGACTTCACTAGACACCCAACCATATCTACGACAAGTAGAGAAAGGTGTTGCCATTGTGATTTTATCACGTGCAACAACTCACCGAGGTATTCAAACAACATGTAAATTTCGTTAAATTGCTCATGTAATTCATATTATGTTAAATTACATGTTAGTAATGTATTTCATTATAGAATTATTACATTATGTTAATAATGTATTTGAGAAAGGCCAAGAGAGGGATATATTTTGATGATTAGGAAATATATGTCTTACATGAGATTTTATTTGTATGCCTATGTGCATGACATTGTATGTACGCCGATATGGCATTTGAACTTGATGGTATATGACCTATTTGGGCATTTTAATATTTATTATGCACATCAAAATACGATTTGGAACTTGATATATTTGTATGAGACCTTACATTTCGAGATTATTTTTCATGAAACTAATATGATGTGCACTTGACAATATTTAAGACATTATGGATTATTTTTTCATTTATTGGTGATGTACATGTACTAGTGTTTTCAATGTATAATATGCATCAAACTTTGGAAATAAATATTTATATAATGTATGCATATAAAGAGTTACCTAATTTGAGTAATTATCCATTCAATTTATCAATGTGTATATGTCTATTTACCTTACTTGCACTTCTTCTTTCTCATGGTCTCTTTGTATTGGTTCTTATCTTATCATGCACCTACTACATTCTTCAACGCTTCTTAGTCTTCTCCCCTGTTAAAACACCTGAGATTCATCACAATTTGATGCCTTTCATCTATTGATATTTCGAAAATGTCTCTCCATATGCATTACTCCAATGCTTGAGAATGTCTCAAGATGTAATGGCATTTTGATTCGGACACTTAATGATTCTTGATTGTCTAATCATGTCCAATTTGTGTTATTACTTTTAAATCTATAGGCATTTCAAGCTATTTGGAAATCACATCACACCCTTCATTAGGCTTGATTACTACCCCTATCTTTTTGAAGGTGATTTTGAAAGAATCCATGGGTTTATCATAACATAAATTATCAATGAATGGAAGGTCACTAAGCCGTAGGCCAACTAACTCCCATTGAGAACTAACAAAGAAAATTTTACTAGGTGATTGATAACTCCCGTGTGTTCTTAGACATTCCCCTATAAAATTCATTCTTAATCCAATCTATTCATTGAACAAGAACTCCTAGATGAGGTGTCGATCTGATGATACGTCTCTAGGTGCCACGAAGTCCGAGAAATCACATGTCAAAGATATAATGTGTTTTGGTCTCAGGGATCTTAAGAGACTATGCCCGGACAAGGTAGCCCAGAAGCATGAGGAGCATAGGGAACAAAAAAATCCTCCCTTAGTGTTTACCTGCCACCCTAACATGTTAGCGTTGTCAATTCGGTGCCAAGAGCTTCCATTTGCAAAGTATTGTGTTTGGTAGCCTTACACTGACTCAAACTGCAATATTTCACACGTTTGCAAATAATAGGAAAAGGAGAGAACCAAATGGATATGGATAAAATAATGAGAGGCTTTCGTAGAGGACAACGACATGGAGGTTTTGGATTTAACGAGATGTCTCTAGGTGTTATGGATTAGAAATCACATGTTAAAGATATAATGTGTTTTGGTCTCATGTCTCTTAAGGGACTACGCCGGAAGCATGGGGAGTATAGGGAACCAAAATAAAGCCTCCCTTATCATTTACCTAGCCACCATAATGTGTTGGCATTGTCGTTTTGGCACCAAGAACTTCTGTTTGCAAAGTATTATGTCTAGCGACCTTACACGACTCATAATATACTATTTCACATGTTTACAAACAATAGGACAATGAGAGAACTGAATAGAGATGGATGAAGCTGCAAAATGATTTCATAGAGGGCTCACGATGTTAAGGTTTTGGATCTAACGAGACATCTCTAGGTGCCACGGAGTGAGAAATCACCTATCAAATATATAACGCATTTTGGTCTCAGGGCTCTTAAGGGACTATGCCTAGACGAGGTAGCCCGAAAGCATGAGGAGCGTAGGGAACCAAAAAAATTATCTATAGAATTCACTAAGCCATCCGGACATGTTGGCATAGAATTTTTGTCCCACGAGCTACCGTTTGTAAAATATAGCATCCGCAGCCTTACACCGACTCGAGACTACACTATTTCATGCGTTTTCTAACAATAGGATCTCGAGAGAAGCAAATGGATATGGATAAAACTATGAGAGGATTTTGTATAGGGTTTCAACATGGAGGTTTTAGTTTTTACGAGATGTCTCTAGGTGCCATAGAGTTTGAGAAATCACTTGTCGAAGATATACCATGTTTTGGTGTTAGGGCTCTTAATGGACTACGCCGGATGAGGTAGCCCACAAGTACGAAGAGCATAAGGAACCAAAAAATTCTCCAATAGCATTCACCAGGCCATACAAACGTGTTGGCGTGACGATTTGGTCCCACGAGCTACTGTTTGCAAAATATAGCATCCTGATGACCTTCTTTACACCGACTTAGACTACACTATTTCGTGCATTTGTAAATAATAGGACAACGAGAGAACCAAATGGAGATAGATAAAAAATGATAGTATTTCATATAGGGTATCAATGTGGAGGTTTTGGATATGACGAGACATCTCTAGGTGCCACAAAGTTTGAGAAATCACATGTCAAAGATATAGTGTGTTTTGGTCTTAGGGATCTTAAGGGACTATGCCCAGACGAGGTAGCCCAAAAGCATGGGGAGTGTAAGTAACCAAAAAATACTCTACTAGTGTTCACCATGCCATCTAAATGTGTTGGTGAAGATGATTCAGTCCCATGCACTATTGTTTGTAAAATATAGCATCTGACAACCTTACACTGACTTAGACTACACTATTTCGTGTATTTGCAAACAATAGGACAACGAGAACACCAAAATAGATGGAAAAAACCATAATAGGATTTCTTAGAGGGCCTGACATGGAGGTTTAGATCTAACGATATATCTCTAGGTGCCACAGAGTACGAGAAATCACCTGTCGAAGATATAACATTTTTTGGTCAGACAACCTTGAACAAAAGTCTATTTTACAAAAAATCATATAACTTAAACAGATGACCTAAATTCAATGTAAAATTTTGAAGGAATCATTACGAAACCTTCCTCTATCATATCCCATAATTTAAAGAAAATAATATTTCTACATTTTTTCTATCCCATCTCATTTGCATGCTACAATAGTGCATGCTAGAATAGTGTAAGGTTGTCCAATGCAATATTTTGCAAACGGAAGCTCTTGACACTCGAACCAACTACGAAACACACATCGGTGGCTAGGTAAATGCTAGGGGAGGTGTTATTTTGGAGGCCAAATTTTTAGGTGCTTCCAGAATACCTCGTCTGGGCGTAATCCCTTAAGATCCCTAAGACCAAAAAATCATATATCTTCGACGAGTGATTTCTCGGACTCCGTGGCACCTAGAGATAGCTCGTTAGATCCAAAACCTCCATGTCGGGGCCCTCTATGAAATCCTATCCAATTTTTTCCATCTCCTTTCAAGTGTTCTTATTGTCTTATTTTTGCAAATGTGCAAAAATAGTGTAGTCCAAGTCGGTGTAAGGTTGTCGATGCTAAATTTTGTAACGGTAGCTCGTTGGACCAAACCGTCTACACCAACACGTCCGGATCACTGGTGAACACTAGTGGAGGCTTTTTTTGTTCCATATGCTCCCCGTGATTTTGGGCTACCTCTTCCGAGCATAGTCCCTTAAGATCCCTAAGACCAAAACATGTTATATGTAATGCTCACTTCCCTATGACACTTAGTTGATTATCATTTTGAGTTATGCGAGACTTTTGGATATGGACATGACTTATACTTACGTTGATTACCATGATGTTTTCGTGACTAGATGCATTTGGGTTATGATTGGATTTTGTTTTAAGTATGATCTACAATCGACGCATGGATAGACTATTGGATACTTATATTATTTTTATATGGATATATTGCATGTGTTCTAACATTGGATTTATTCGCCATGATAAATAGAATGTAGTTGTTGAATTTACATTACTATAACTTTGGATAATGATGGAATGCATAATTAAGTTGTGATTTAAACTTTGAAATAATGGATAATTGAATTACGTATAGATGTTAATAAATTTCATGCATATGGTTATTTTGGACATTTTGACATGGCCGCAAGGCCGAAGGAGGTATTTTGTATTTTGCAGGAAACACAACATGATCACAACCATGAGGGGGATTGGGAACCAAACACAACAGGATGTCGGGTGGTTACAACATTTGGTCGTCAAGGCAACTAGTGAATTGTATTGTGTTACTTTTGTTTTTTTATGTTGTTAAGAAAAATTTCCATGAGGGGGAAATTTTCTAATGTGACCAAGGGGTTAAGAATTTTATTTACTTGTTTTAACTTACTTTAGTAGGTGATTTTATTTGTGATATTTTTTTAAAATTACTTTTGCTAAGTATGTTTAGATTAAATTAACATCTTGTTTTAATTTTTAAGTTTTGGAGGGAAGTCTAGTGGGTGTAATTAATTTTGATGGTTGGCTCCTTGAGCCTTGTGTTTGCCTCTTGTATTGAATGCTTGTTTTGAGTGTTGACCACTCCAAATCCTTTGAATCTCGAATTTGAGATTTAGGGCAATTTTGGGGGACTTGTGGGACAAGTTGAACTTGTCCCACACTTCCCAAAACCCCTTACCAACCATATCTATGGGTTGGGAAGCCAAAAAGGGGATTATTTATTGTTTTGGGAAGGGAAATGTGACTTTGGAGTGCACTTGTCTTCCTTTTGCATTTAATTGTGCCTTAAGACACATGGGAAGGGATGGATGTGGAAGAGAGATGTCATTCAACCCAACCACCCATTTATTGTGTTTTGGGAGTTGAGTTGACTATGGGAGGTGGTCTTGAGGATGTGTGATGTGGCATCCTACATGGAGCCACATCACCCTCACCCTTCCCTTTTGTCTATTTATGGAAACTTCCTCTCTTGTTGAGGGGGTTGGAGGTTTTTGTGGGAGAGTTCTTTTTGTTATTTTCTTTTGGGGAGAGAAAAGATTGGGGAGAAAGAAAAAGAAGGAGCTTGGACTTGCATGCTTGGGATTGTTTTGGAGGGAGCTTGGACAAAGTTCTTGGTTTAGGCTTCTCCAATGGAGAGGTAGGAAACCTTCTCCCTTTTTGCTTTCTTATTGTTGTTGTTTCTATGCTTAAATTTGTGGAAAATGTATGTTTACTTTTGTGTATTGTGGAAAAATGGATAGAATGCTTAATGTGTAGTGTAGGAGAGGTCTATGGGAAAACTCATGAGGGAGGCATAAGAGTAGAATTAGGAAATTGTGGAGGGAGTTTGAGAGGGATGCCCATCTTGGGTAAGAAGGTTCACATTCTTACCTTGTCCTTGAGGGAGCCATAAGAGGAGGGAGGCATAAGAGTATGGGAGGAAAAAGGGGTACTTGAGGGAGGCATAAGAGTCATAGGGGCTTGAGTTTTATTGTGGAGGGTTTGGATGGGCATCTCATCTCAATTGGGAGGCATAAGGAAAACTTTCCCATAGTTCCTTCTCTTGTTGGCTTGGATGAAAGCCTTCTTTGTGAAAATTATTGTGTTATTTGTGTTTCCTTTTTGTTTCTTCCTTTTTACCTTGAATGTTGTGAAGAAAATTGTATTGTGGAAGCAAGTGTTGTTGCCTTGAGTTGGAGACCACCCTTCATTGTGTTGTGTTTGGGGCTCGGGGGTCAATGGAGGAGATTGCTTCTCTTCTCCATTGAGTTTTGGTTGGGAGGAGAGTGTTGCCTCTCCCCCTATCTTGGTTGTGATTTGAAATACTTGGAACTTGGAGCATGGATGAAGAACACCTTGGAGCACAAGAACCTTGTTGTTGACAATGTAAAAACATCATGTATTTACCCACCTTGAGTGGAGGAAAAATGTAATATTGCTTTGCTTTCTTTAGCTTCCATTATTGCAAATTTGTTTCCACATGAAGTAGGATATGTTGTAAAAAGATTTGGAAGGAAAATTTGCATTGAAATGATAGTATTTCTTACTCTAAAATTTATTGGAAATGTTGTTGAATTCTTTTGTGGAATGTTGGGAAGAAATTACAAAAGAATATACATGTTAGATCTCATTTTGTTGCTTAAAAGGAGATGTATTGAAAAGTGGAATGTTAGTGTATTTCCTCTTCTTGTATTATTGAAGAAAGGACTTAAGTTTTAAATAGCCTTCAATATAACCATGAAATCATCTAGGCTCTAGCTCTATTATGCTTCTTCATTTAAGAAACCATTGTAAATATATTTGCAAATTGTAAAAGGAGATCAAATCCGCTTGAAATTTCATACAAATATCCCTATTAAAATATGTAGAAAGAGGTTTTAACGCAAAATTTTAAGCTTAGTTAGTTCCTTACCCACCTCTCATTTATTAGGAAACTAATACTTTCAATATAATTGATATCTAAGTAATGCCCAAGCTAATGGATTTATCCTTATTGAATTATATTAATATTAGTGTATAAAAAAATAAAAAAATGTCACACGGATCAGGACAAAAACAAAACCATGCACAGTTAAATAAACAACAGGTCGCTGCCAAATTCTTCCTTTGTCTGTACAGGTCAGGGTTTCTCTTCTCTTGGTCGTTGCTTTACAGTGTCAGTATAAAATTAGAGGTCTCTAAATGTACCGTGTGTTGTGTTTGGGCAGCTGGTTGCTTCTGATCCTTCACTGGTAGTCGCTATGCTTCTTACCACATAGGTCGGCCAAGTCTCCATGCTCCATGTCAAACAAGTTTGCAACCTGACAAATCTGCAATGTTCCACGCTTGATCCCCAATGAATAACAAAATTTACAAGCTTTGTTAATAAATGGGGGTCACGTGGAAGTGCTTGTTTGATTGTAAAACAAAGTATTGTTTCATATATATTCTGATCTAACAGATCCACCTCTGTGAGTCTCTTCCACGAGCCATTCTGTCTATGCGACGGGACTTAGTAGAAGAACTACGCCTTAGCTTCCCACCAAGCTTTCTATCAGCACGTTCACTGTCCCTTAATGGACTTTGATAAAAACATCACGAGGGAGGACCCCGTATTTGAGGATACATTCAAGTATTGAACAGATAACAACATAGTTGGACAACCTGCGCCATGCTTAAAGTGTTCTTTGTAAAAAAAAAAAAAAAAGAAAGAAGGGACTGTGATTGTGGCGCGGCCATGGGCGGATGAAAGGAGGAAAACGTCTGCTGTTTCCACCTGTGTCTTCACCTACACTCTGCCAGTTTCCTCACGCGGACAGGGCCGTTTGAGAGAGGTAACACGCCTACTATTTTAGCCGTAGCCACATCTTTAGCCACCACGACTTCTTTTCACGCGGCTCAGGACAAATCCCACATCAGGCCGACCTTGTAAGATTTTGATTTGCAAAATCTTAGGGAATAAATGCTATGCGGCCAGTAGGAATAGTTTTGCACGCCAGACAGGGAGTTTTAAATTGAGACAGCTGGTGGTTGAGTCGCCCACCCCCACCAAACATATTTGTTTCCAACTTAATCTTTTTAATGAACCTCCTCGTAGTGGCTTGACCACGCTTGCTCCTCTTTCTGCCAATCACTCCATATGCCAAGTTGTTCGGTTAGGCAGTCGAGGGTTACACAATTTAATTGTTGTTTCGATCTTTCGTAAGTGTTTGTTTGATTGGTTATCTTGTATCATTTTAAATCTAAACTTTATTCTCACTTATTGTTTGTCCTCCTAATTTCGACTCCTTCAAATTAAAATAAAAGAATAATATAAAAAGACTTACTAATACCTTATTAATTCTCCTTTTAAAGTATTTTGTATAACTCATAGTTATACATACGAAAAATATTGAGCAAGGCCGAGACACTTCTTAATTCCAATTATCCCCCTTCCTGCTTCACAGATTTTGATGTACCAGGACAGCCATGCGGCTAAAAGACTACCAATCTTTCTAAAGAGCACGTGGTCTACGGCCCAAGTTGAAGTCTGGAAGAGAACAATATTAATATCTCTATGGACGTTTACGTTCCACACTTTCTCAAACGTTTTTTTTAAACAAAAAAATCAATATACGTGACTAATGCTATTTTACAATGCAGTTCCCATACCTTCACGACAATTTGCTTCAGCTTTGACCTTAAAACGATTTTCTTTGGCGTAGAGCTTGCAAGAAATGATGAGTGTATATATATAGTAGCATATTATCATTATGTAACACAATTATAAATTAGCAAAGTTAGCGAGCAAATAAATGAAACCGCACTTGAATAAACCAATAGTGGAGGTAAGGACTCTCCCAGTAAATTGCACGTTTCATTTACCCGACAATTTAGGACATCAGATAAGAATACAGAACAATTGTAATTTGATAGATCATATGGTATGACACCTAAAAAGATGTTTAGCAAACTTTTCTCAAATGAATGCTGTCATGTTTCGTGAAAAACGAAGGTAAATAATTTACAAAACAAAAAAAAATTAGTTGTAATTTCGGGTTGTGCGCAGTGGATGCAACGTAGTCGCCGCCGACGTCGTCGGCAGCGCGTCGTCTTTTTGCGGCGTTACATTATATCTTTGACAGGTGATTTCTCAGACTTCGTGGCACTTAGAGATGTCTCATCAGATCCAAAACCTCCATGTCGAGGCCCTCTTTTTTTTTTAACACTCACGGTTTTATCCATCTCCGTTTAGTTCTCTCGATGTCCTATTATTTACAAATGTGTGAAATAATGTATTTTGAGTCAGAGTAAGGTTGCCCATTGCCAATCACCTAAATAATATAGGTGGTGAAATGAGAATTTTAATAAGATATTTTTATAATATAGGTGGTGAAATGAGAATTTTGGTTTGTTTTTCCTTTTTAATATTTAATTTCTCTTAGCTTCACTTGGCTTCAAGAATAATAATTTCTCTACTAACAATGCCAACCACGTGAAGGTGGAAGCTTTTTTGGCACCACTAACCTATATAAACATGTTAGTAAGAAATTAAATAGAATTTTAAATCATATAGAATTCAAACAAAATCATTAAATTAAATATTCAAATTAAATTCATGAAGAACATACCTTTACAAATTCAATCTAATGAACCACAAGGATCAACTCTACTCTTGACAGTAGCAATAATTTCTTCATGATTTGATTCACGAACCTTCCATAGATTCTTGTTTAATGGCTGACCTTGATATTTGATCAATTTAATATTTGTTACAAGAACCAAATGTGAATAGTGAAGTATCTTTCGATGTACTTCATAGTCTTCAAACAACCAAATGTTTGATTTTTTGATAGGATATCATCGAAGCCAAGTTCCAGTGACTACCACTGACCTAGTGGGATACTCAAGGTCTTCACCATCAATGACTGTGGAAGTCAAAATTTTCCCCCTCTACGCAATGAGACAAGAAGTAGTTTGTTCCCTCTTCATTAAATTTCGTCGCAATAACTGCAAAAACATGCCCTACATCACAAAGTAAAACTGAAGTCAAATTTAAAATACATTAAGAGTTGACCATTTAATAATTTATAAATCTAAAACATGGCATGTACATATATGTATGTACCTTGTTACACTAAATAAGAGACTTGGTCAAATCTAGGTGATGTTGTCATTTGATGTGAAGAGCCTGCAAATTGTAATGCTCGTGGAACTTGATGTGTGTTGAGTGGAAGTAGAGGTCTACAAGTCCATTCATCCACCCACTGTTGTGACTCACATTCATTCCATGCAAAATCAATGCATGACATACAAATACATGCCATGCACCTAGTATAAATAATCAAAGCATTTGCATATGAACTATGGAATGAGTGCATATCACTTGATCATGTAATCTGTCATACAATCTTTAAAGTTTTCCAAATGTTGTTCCTATATCAACCAAAAATATCTATGAACCGTTGATCTCTATTGAGATTCATGGGCCCCCATATTCTTGACACACCAATCAACAATGTTTTTTACATCTGTAAATTTAGCACCATCATTGAACCTTAACTCTTCTCTTGCAAGTTCTCTTTTCACACATGCTCCTGCACCATCATGCTCTCCCTTTCCATTCTCTACCTCATTAATATGTTGTACATTTGTTTCTTTGTGCATCTGTTTAGCTAATAAAACATCCGTGCATTATTGAATTGTGATGTGCGGTTTTCGACCAAATGTAATGTTGATTGAAACTAATGTTCCTCCGATTCAAGTTCACATAAAAACTTGGAAACACCACAGTTGTACATATTTAGTTATTAACCCCAGGTATTCATTATAGGTATCATCTTAATTAATTTCATCAATGTAACAAATAATTGACATCTTTGTGTGTCATTTAAATTCTCAAAGTAATTATCCCAAATTCCACTAGCTTTTCTTCTCGCATTTATTTCAGAAATTTTGTTAGGCATTGCTTTTATAATGTTTTCACCAATTTCAATTAAGTGAATTGGTTTTCTTTGCAAAATGGAAGGCTGGTGTTCTTAGAGGTGAAGATTCATTTACAAGGTTACTTTCTTCATTCAGTGTTTTCATACAAATTTTGGGGTTAGCATTTGGATTATCAGGTAAAGGTTCAACAATTGGATTCATATCAATTTCTTCATCCATACCAACATTATCATTCAATTCAATATCATTATTCATTGCAAAATCATTATTCTCTACATTTTCATTATGTATTTCATCCCCATTTTCTAATACATTAGCTACATTTGATATAGCAGATGTACCTTTCCTGCATGAAGTTTTTACGTTCTCTTCAATTTCTTTATTCTCATCTCTTCCAATTTCTCCTGGTGTCTTGTTCTTGAATTTCCTCTTGTCCTTAGCTCGAATTTTATCACCCATGATTATAAAAATCAACTAGTGGGGTAGGGGAAAAATGAACTACTAAAAAATCGTGCAAGAATGTATAGAAAATTGCAGACCAAACAAAATGTATGCAGAAATCCCGTGAAAGAGATGAAAGGGACGTTAGGGGACCACAATATATAAACAAAGCATAACGCGTACGTGTTATGATTTTTTCCTTTTCCAACACATGCCTCAAGGCTTGGGATCCGGTTTGGATCCCCAAGCTTGAGGCATGGACCTGCACAAACACATCAAACCATTTGTTTTTGCAGAAAAATGCAAAAATCCAACTTCTGCCATGATAAATCAACATCAAATGATCGATTCGTTTAAAAAAATTATACCACGACGTAAAGCAAAGTTTCTTCTTTGTATAAATATTATTTTCCAATTTTTCTAACAAATATAAGGTTTCCATATTATTTATTTTCTAACTATGCATTTTTATAGCTATTTTTTGAAGTTTAAACATGTATATATTTTGTCATGTATCTTTTTTTCGACTCATCAAAATTGAATAAAAGTTTTTAGGAAAAAACTAGGTGTAATTCTATGCATATTAAAAAAACTAATTTTTGATATTTTTTGAGGTAGTTAGCGAGGGGCACAATGATCGGAGCTTTGTTATTTTTCAAAACATAAAATTTTTGTACTAGAAAAATCATTAAAAAATACTCGCTAAAAAAATCTAAAAAAATTCTAACACAAACTAGATGCTCCTATCTATATTTCTACCAAAGGGTTTTAAAAATACTAAATCACGCTAAAAATGGCGGGGTTACGAAACTCACTCTATTATTTTTTTAACAAAAATAAGAGCACTGTTGGTATTTTAGATATTTGACCCACTTAAACTTATCTATTTTCAATAAAATTTAGTAGGTTACAAATTAGACTCAAAATTATACGATTCATATTTCTACAACATCTTCCAATGTTGAGGGTAACTATTTTGAAAAACTTGTACAATTTGAAGTTTTTTATTTTTTAGAAAAATATGTCCACTTAAGACCTCCTTTCGGCCCCCCAACTTGGTGCACTTACCCTCATCTAACCTTGGTACAAATTCATCCATTTGAAAGAGGTCTTTTTGAACCTTGTTTTCACATTTTTGACCTATCATATTTATGTGAGCATGACTATGATGCTTAACTTTGTTCCCTACGTAGGGAGTAGTGGTTACATTAGACGTTTTTTCACACTACGGGATTATGTCTCATGGACACAATAAGATTGGTTTTGACATGTTCATGTCTAGATCAAGGCTAGGGGTGGAATAATCCATAGAGATGTCTTTGATGGGTATCGTTTTGTTCTCAAAATTCTCTCATTCCTTTTCTATTTCTATCATGTTTATGCCTAGAATGAGATCATCGGTAGGAAGAGAGGCTATACCAAGGAGGTTACCCATTCCTTGTGGTTCAAAGGGGAGAAGGATCGGTTCATCACTCTCTAAGAGTTTCATAATATATTTTTTGGTTTTGGTGGAAATGAATTCCATGGATATTACTTTACCCTTATTTTTTTTGCAACCTAAAACATTTTTGGGTTGCTAACCTCATCTTTCATAACATTCGTGGTGGTTGCGACCCATTATTTTTAGAGAGCCAATTGTTTAAAGTAGTTGTAGGAAGCTCATATTCGAGAGAACCCATGTTTTCTTCTTGAATTTTTCCAAATGTATGTCAAAGGGTTTAAGATCCCCTTGAGCAATAAATAACTTTCCTAAGTGGAGACTTATAACTTCTTCGAACAAAGTTAAAGGAATAACATTCATCAAGTGAATTGAAGGTCTACCAAGGATCATGTTATAATTCATCTCCTTATCAATAATGCACCACTTCATCGATATGGTTTTTGTCCCAAGGGATACATGCATAATTATAGTTCCAATTGAAGTATCCTTTAAATTGTCATACCATCGCAACATGTTTCTTGTAGAGGAGTAATTGGTTTCCCCAACCCTAACTTTTGTAAGAAAGAGAAATGGAATACATTCAAAGTAGCACCATAATTGATCATGGATCTCTTGACATAGTAGTTATAGACTCGAGACTTGTAGATATAACACGGGTTCTCCTCTTTAGGCTACTTTAGCATTAGAAAACATCCTAGTTATATCAAAAATAAAACTAGAATCCATATCATTCTTCCCAGGAGGATGAATGTTGAAGTCAATGTGATTTAATTGAGATCCAAGAGGATGTGTAACATGGATTAAATGACCAATACCTAATGCATCAATCAATGTGGAATGATTCATAAGGGAATTATTCAACAAATCTAGAAACGAGATATGATAAAATGTCTTATTCAAATATGAAATCAAATCATATGCTCCTATAGGTTTTAAGACTATAGAAGTGTCATCATATAAGAGAGTATGGGAGGGAAGAGGTTCTAAAAATTAATCCCTTATTTGATTTGTTACATCAACTTCTGGTTCGACCTCTAACTCGATTAATCAAAAGATCTTCGTATTGTTGTTTGGGCCTAGGTTACGGGAAACTTGATATTTTTCAGATGTTGAGGCATCATGGTCGTTGTTCTCAACATGAATTCCCTTATTTATGTTTCGAGGGTTTACTTTAACATATTCGGGATGCTTAGGGAATGGTCTCGATAGATTCCCGTGCCTACATTATGAGGCGCAATGGGTCATGTATGATTAGGTTATGAGGATATTTCAAGATTTTCTAAGAACATATCCATAAAGAGTTTCCTTTGGTTCTCATGGATTCTTTATAGGAACTTGTTGCAAACTCTATACCTCCTAGTATCATGACTATCAAAACACTAAAAGCGTAATATAGATAAGGATTGTAGTCTCTTGGTCTTTGATTAGAGTTTAGTTGTTGATTATTACCCGGTTGTAGTTCTAAAATTGGTTTTTATATCCATAATTTGTTACCCTTGGCTCGAATTTTTGTACTTGGTTTGGGCCTTGGGTTTGAGCTTATCGAGGAGGGGGTCAATTCACATCAACCATGTTGACCGATAAAACAATATTAAGGCCTTTTGATTTCCCAAATTATTTTTATTGTTGTTATGATTGTTAATGTTCTTTTATTATTTGTAAAACTATTATTATTTTCTTGATCACTAACACAATCTATGGTAGCACCACGATTGTGATTCAAGACCTTAGGTTATTTGTTATTAGCTCCCCTGCTAGGATGACTTGAATTTTTCATTAGTAGACACCAATTTCCCATTGAGGCCATAAGTCTTATGCCTGCTATCGATAGCGGCTTAGTTGATTTGAAGCGCACCTTCCAACACTTCCTCGTAACTGTGGAAAGGAACCTTCTAGACTTCTTCCCGAGTCTCTCAATTGAGCGAGTGAAGAAAGAGAACAAAGCATTCCATTTGATCCATGTTATGTGCACTTGCAGAGTAGTAAATAACTTGATGCCATATCTGAATGAAATGGGCAGCATATTTGTTTTTCTCTTGCCCAATATGTAGAATCTTTCTAATCTCTATTTGAAGCAACTTGTTCATATAATATGCTCTAATGAATTCTGATACAAGATGTTTAAAGGAATGTATATAAGCCTCAATAATTCAATAGTACCAGCCTAAAGTGATTTTTTCAAGGGTCTTGGGAGTATTTTAGCTACTACAACATCCCAAGGAAGCAATTCCCTAATGTCGGTATCATAGGCCTTGATATGAGAATTCGGATCCCCCCCCTTAAATTTAGGAAGATCAGAAATGTTAATGGAATCATGACACCCCATATGGTAAATTCAAGGGGTTCTTTAGAATACTCGAGTCTAATCACACATTGTGTAAGATTATGCTATTTAAACTCCTTGATGAGAAGGTGGAGGAGGATGAGTTGGATAGGTTATTATATAGACATTAAAAGGGACGTATGGAGCTCCTTGATATGGAATATAAGGAGTGGGGATGGCATATGGGTCCATATTTTGGGAATTTGAATAAAAATGCAAGTAAGATGGAACAACGCTAGGAAATGGGCTAGTGGGCGTGAAACCAAGGAACGTTGAATTGCTTACTTTAGTGTAATTCAAGAATGCACTTCCATCACCCTTGCATAGGATAAGCATGAGAAGGGTAAGGGCCCATCCCTAAAGTGCCAACTCCCGTGATAAGATTACTTGCATTTGATTGGATAGGATAACCTTGTTACATAGGATGTTACATTGGTGATGTATTGATAGGGGTGTATCCTTGGTTGTTAATGGGATACCCCATGTTCCTAAAAAGAATACACAAATATAATCGATATATTATTTTCTCCATATTCTTGCTACATAAATTACACAATGAATTAGACTAATTTATAGCCATTACAATAGACTAACCTCTTCCTATAAAATAGGAAGTGTATCAAACAACTTACCCGTTTATAATTTTACGGGTACAACAAAACTCTATAAATAATATATTGTTGAAACAATATATTATAACAATAATATTAACCATAATAATTACACACATAATTATTATTCACACACATACATATGTGAAGCACTATAATATTCCAACATTCCCCCCCTTAGTGCAAACATGGGGAAACAATAATTGCACTTCCTTCTGCAGTGTGCCGCCTGTGCGTGCTCATGATCTGGATGGTTTTTCAAGACAACCAACAACCTCAATATGGATGGTTTTATAGGACAGCCAACAACCTCAACATGGATGGTTTTACAGGACAGCCAACAACCTCAACATGGATGGTTTTACAGGACAGCCAACAACCTCAACAGGGATGGTTTTACAGGACAACCAACAACCTCAATATCATGATGTTGCTTTTCCTTGTGCTTTCATCTGTCCACTATGCTTTTCCTTCAGGGAATTATGTAGGAAACACTACTCACTGATAACAAATATGAAAAGGAAAATGGAACATTGAGACCATGTTCCCCCCCTCAATGTGAACATTTCACTTATTCAAGCCATAACAGGAACACTGAAAAAGAATCATGCTACACACAACTGAAATCAACTGCAACTCAAAAAGAAAGCAAACTCACACACACACACTATCACCACAAAATAGAAGAAATACTAAAAATATTTCACATTACTTCCTATAAGAATCATAATGTTCTTAATCGTAGTCTCTGTCATTGATCGCTGCCACTCGATCTCGAACAACATAGAAAACTGCCACTGCCACTGGAAGCTTTCCTTGACTAAGTCATTTTGGGTGTAGAATGGGAATGGAACATTGGTATGTATTCCCCCCCACAATGTGAAATTCCAAATAAGAAATCAGAAAGGGAAAAATGTATTGTGTTGTATCATACTAACTAGATCTTGTTGTCTTGATCTTGCTGCACATGATCACCATTGCCAATGAACGTATTCACTGACCGATCATCTTCCAACGAAGTACGGCAGTCAGAGGATCTCTGCAGTTAGAAGGATCTCCGTAGTTTTCTACTCTCTTATACAATTCTTTTCCAGTATTAACAATAAAGCACACCACTCAAAGCAACAGGAACACTGCAAACTGAAGCACACTGAGAAAATGGAAACCACACTGAAAATCATATACTCACACCATACATATGCCACCACAGCTTCTGCGCAGCCCCATCGTTGGTGACTGACGAGAGGTCGTTGTTCGACCTCCTTCCTCCATTTTCATGCTGCTAGTTCAGCCGGATGTGATCACGAAGCTCAAAATACCTTCAATAATTTGGACGTCGCATACAAGAAAAAATGCGTCCAAAATTGAAATGCGGCAATTTTTTTTTATTTTTTAGACTTAATACAATGACACAACTTTTTGACGATATAAAAAAATGACAAAAAATAAATATCCTAAAATCACCTATTTAACTTTTACGACTTCGACAAGAGGACACAACTAAAATTTATATTAACTCAAAATGACGACTTCAATTTTTGACTTGAATTTGAGAGGACAACACTTGACTTTGACACTTTGATGGACAAAAAAATAACTATTTTGACATATATACATATAATATGACTCTTCATGTTATATACAAAGTGGATAAAATTTAAATGACACAATTTTTTATACTAAATAACATACACACTAAACATATAAGAAATAAAAGAACACCTCTTTAATGAAAGGCCACGTACGGACTGGGAAGTTAAGAGAACAAATTTTTGAACTACGAACAAACATATGAACCAAAACAAGACTTAAGACTTAAACATTGGACACTTGATTTAATTTGAAAAAGAAACTGTAACACAACTAATTACCACTTTTCTTGGAGGAAAAAATGAATCTGATGCATAGAAGGATGTTGCAGGGAATTAGTTGACCGAACCACTTGGAGAGCTCCTCATCAAACTAAAATACCACGATCCATGCAAAAAAATCAATGTGATCTGAGATGCACGTTGATAGATTTGAGTAAATATTTCAAGCTTCCAGTTAATAATGATGTAGACAGTGAAGGAGAATCACTATCGAGATCTTATTTTGCATTGAATTATCTATTCCGTGTCAAAGTGGAGATCAGAGGGCATGTGGAAGAACGATGCATGGATGACAATGACAACAAAGCATTCAACCAAGTCTTGAGATAAGACGTGTTTGGAGATCAAAACTATCATCGATTAATTACACACTCACAAACCAAAATCTACATGCATGCAAAGATTTCAATGGAGCTATAACATCCCGCGCAGATCTTGCCTCATCTACCACGCAAGAATTTACCAGAGTTGTCAACAGTGCAAGCAATGAAGTTGACCGTAATGTGTGCACAGTATGCAAATGGCAGATCATTCAGGGCTCACCAATCGTTGAATGCTTGAATCGATTACCACAACATTTGAAAATAATAGATATAATCAAACCAAGTCTTTGAAGCTCGTAATATATCTGATCCGTGCTCTCACCAATCTGTATAAAAAAATTCAATGACTTTCATTTTGGACTCCACCTGCTCCGATACCAAATAAAAAGAATACACAAATATAATCGATATATTATTTTCTCTATATTCTTGCTACATAAATTACACAACGAATTAGGCTAATTTATAGCCATTAGAATATACTAACCTCTTCCTATAAAATAGGAAGTGTATCAAACAACTTACCCATTTATAATTTTACAGTACAACAAAACTCAAATAATATATTGTTGAAACAATATATTATAACAATAATATTAACCATAATAATTACACACATAATTATAATTCACACACATACATATTTGAAGCACTATAATATTCCTAACAGTTCCACCCTACATCATAGGTTGGTTGTGAAGGTTGGGAACTCTCTAGTTCTATGATATTCCCCACTAAACTTTAAATAACATCATGGGGCAAGGATTTAGTCTCTTGTTTGGGTACCTACGGTGTAGGTTATGGTTGGGAGGACACATGATACCTCTTATAAATTTCTCAATGTTGTCATTCTTGTTTAAAGGCTGATCAACCTCCTCTATTCTCACATGACAAATGGGGTTTGAGACATGACATCTAGGGAGTTTTTAATGTTGTTTTTGTAATTATCAGCCCATTATGAGAGGAAAGGGGATTGTTGTGGTTGAACATTATTGTAATATCTATCAAAGCCAAATGGCCCACCAAACTCTTTACCATACATATTTGAGGAAGTATAAAATACCTACCAAATAGGGGAAGAAATGGAAGGCTAAGAGAATAGAAATGAAAGAAAAGGAAATAAGAAGGTATTAGTCCTTCACGTTGGGTTCACCAACATTTTACGCCTAAGAATAAACACCTGATCCTAGATGCACTCGACCTCTCAAAATCATGCTAGGACAACCAAGAATGTGCAAGATTATGGGAAATGCTGAAAAAGGGGCTATAGAAGAACCATGGACTAAGAACGGGTAGTGTGAATTCCTATTTGCTAAGCTGGCCAAGAGGGAATTAGAGGATATGTACAGGTAGCATAAATTACCTATGGTTTAATTATCTAATTTTATTTTAAACTTAAACTATGTCGAAATGTTCATTTTAACCAATTAAGAAAAGTAAATCTAACTTGATTAAAAGATAAATATGCTTTAATCTCTTAATTAGCTAGATTCATTCCTGATTAATTAACCAAAATGAAATAAACAATTTAATCTACTTTCTTGAAATGGAATTAACTAAACAAAACTAATATCTACCCTTTTAATAATTAATTAAAGTAAATGTAATCTACGCACGAGATGAATTCTTATTAATTAAGTGAAAACTACCTCTACTCTACACTAAAATAAACTAGCGGTGAAATAACCATATGTTGTTATTCCTCTGTTGTAGATGAATTGATATAATCTAATTAAAATAGAGTATTTTCCTTATTTGTAATTGTGGATCTAAGGCACTAAAAGGAGAAATTTCAATTTGTGCATCAGTAGTTCGAGGACAAGCTGGAGGAAGACATAAATGTCAAGGGCGCTGAGGGTGCTGAGATCAAAGGCAGTCATGTTGGTAGCAATGAAGGTTCTCCTAAAAATTAGCTGGGTTTTCTGGACTGTTGGCAGACTTTTGGTGAACTTCTGTAGTTTTGAAGGTTTAGGGCCGGTTTTCTTTTTCTCTGTTTTACTCTCTTTGGTTTAAAGTCCTGATCTTCATTGTAAGAGTTAAGCATGTTTAACTCCTTTTATGGACTTTTCTGTTTCTTTCATGCTCGTTGGTTTTTGTTCCTCCTTTTATAAGGCCCCTGGGAGTTGATCCCTATTTTTACCTTATCTAATAAAAAATTGTAGATCTAATTTCTTCTAATTCTACCTCGAAATCACGAGAATATTGGAAATATTCTTAGAAGCAATTTCTTTCGTGAGACTTCCTAGATAAAACACTAAATTCTCGTAAAAGATTTTTAAATGTAAAGAAAAACAATAAAATACACAAACACAATATTATTCAAACTCACTCCTCTTGCAAATCCACAGGGGATAGGTAGGTAGGAATTTTTCAATAGAATCCTTGTTTGTATGTAGGTATAATATAGCTAAATAAATAGAAAGTTACAATTGTTTTGAAATGAAGAAGTAAAATACTACGTGTACAATAACTTCCTCCAAATCCTTCCCAAACAAATCCACAGGGATGAGTTGAGAATAAATCCTCAATGGAAGCTACTTACAAGCAATGTAGCTAATTGTAAATTCTACTTCCTTAAAACAATATTCTATGTAACTAGGAAATGAAATCTAATTAATTAAAACAAAGCTTCTAGGAATTCAAGTACACCTCCAACCTAGAAATGTAGAACCGAGATAGTTTCCAATGTTGGTTGTGCTTTTGTGGATCCCCTTAGCTTCTTTTCCAATGAATTATTAAATGTTTTCTAGGGAGTTGTGCTAGTTGATATGCAAGAAGAAGATGTAGAAGTGTTGGAGCTATCTGCTTTACAAGTAGTCTGGTAGCAATGCAGAAATGAGTGTCACAAGGAAAAGGCTCTATGTTTTCTTGTGTGTTTCTTGGAAAGATTCTAGCAGCATAACAATGTGATTCTAAATTAGAATACTCCAACCAATGGTCTGGGAAAAAGCTTGGTTTTAATAGAAAATTAGCAGGAAAATGGTGCAACACACTTGGCAACAAAGAAGTGCCAAATCACCCCAGGAAATGACAGTTAACTTAATAATAATAGTAAGTGAAGGAGAATAAGTCTATATGCATATAACAAGCTCGAAAGTAATGTATTTGTTAAGGAAATTTGCAAGATATCAACTTTATGAACAACATGCATTTAGAATATGTTAACAAAGTATAATGTTAGAGTGCACAGAACCGCTGGTCTACGTGAGACCGGTGGTTATGAAAGTGTTGTAGAATTCATGTAACCACCACTCAAGGAAGAACAACGATTACACAACCGCCAAAAGTGCGGTTACGCAAATAACGACATGATTTCTCTGCTTAAGGTCAAAAGCTAAGGAAAAGGTTGAAAAGGAAACTAGGAAATCAATAAAATCTACGAAATGGATAAGTAAGGTAAACTAAGCTATAAGAACATGGTGCACGTGAAAAATTAGAATTGGATACATCATTTAATTTGTAAATGAAATTATCATCATCGGGTATTTTCACTATTCCAATAATATAACACAAGAAAATTTGGGTGCATACATGCACCTCAAAGGATTTACACATACATAATATGATTTTTAACATCATCTAATATGATGCAATCACTATCAATGTAGAGTTATGGTTTGATTAAAAATACCTTGAACCCTTTCAAGAAAATATAATTGGAATACTTGAACCTACAGTCCAAATCCTTTATTGTTATCTTCCTTGTCAAATCCAAAATGGTATATTGAGAATAGAACATGGAAATCCATCAAAGAAATAGGGAAATAAATTTTTTAGATGTATTAGCAAGTGCCATAATAGACATGCATGCAAATTGTGGAGGAATAAATAATGCATGTGAAATATTTGACAAAATACCTCAAAAAAATGTTTTCAAAACTCTTTAAACTAATAAATCACATGATTTGATCATGTAAGCTTAAATTTTTAATACCATGCAACCATGCATGTGAAATGTTTGACAAAAATTTTGGAACGATTATTCTGAAATCCATTTGTGTATGCTTTGTAATATGTAACCTCTTCTCATGAAATATCACAACTGCAGCTAAGAGAAGATGTGTTTTCACATGAAGCATTAATATTGTTTAACTAAATGCAACCAACAATGTTCAATATGATCGCTTCACCTTTGCTATCATACCCCCAGCCTGTGTAAAATAGGATATTTTAAACATGGAAATAACACCAACCAAATCCTTATGGACAACTGATTTTTGTTGTTTTAGTTACAAGTTCCATGGTAGATATGTATGCAAAATGTGGAAGCACATAATTTCATCTTATAGAATCATGCCTAGAATTGATCATTATGTCCACATGGTTGACATTCTTTTCCATGTTGGCTAGCTTGAGAAAACTTTGGACTTTATCATCAACATGCTAGTAAAACCTATGGTGGTTATGTAGATGTTTTTGCTTGGTGCCTGTAGAGCACATAAGATTATGGAGCCATCCTTAGTTACAACTAATTTTCTTTACATTATTGAATTTAAGAGGTCACACATATGGTTTTACATTGCTTTTCATTAAATGGATAATTTTTGGTGACAACAGTTACATGTTCTAAAAGGCGCACATATTTTGAATGGCACATGTACTTTTAAATGGAGAATTTTAGCTTGAATTAAGGGCTAATTAATGTTGAGGCAAACAAAAACATTAATTAACATTTTTCCTTACAAAATGCTTATCATTAATATTGCAAATACTTACAAATATTTGTATTAAATGTCACACACGAATCACATATTTAATATTTAACCAGTGAATTTTTAATATAGATTTATATATAAATTATAAAAATTATCCAAATTTGCATCAATATATATTGAAAATAATGAAATGTATACAAAATAATTGGTATAAAAAAACATTGTTTTGTATTTTTAAATGTCGGTGTTGGCAAATTATCGTTACCCAAAAATTGTTTGACAGGTGAGTTATTGCACTTAGCTATGCGAATCAAGACTCACACTTAGCGGTGCAAATCAAGACTCGCACCTAGAAGTGTGAGTCAAGACTGACACTTAGAAGTGCAAGTGGATACTCGTAATTATTAGTGTCAGTCGATACTCACACTTAAAGTATGAGTCGAGAGATGTGTGACTTGAGGATCACACTTAGACGTTCAACCAATCACACTTGTAAGTGTGATCACTCGCACTTACACACTACTTACAAAATTTATAAATGACGATTATGGATTTTTTAACTATGCTTAATATGTACGATTAAATTATTTATATAAATGTATATAAATATTAACGATCACCTTTTAAAAATGTGAGTCACATATGTCAGTTTTATAAAATATTTACAAATATGTTACGTCTAAAATCACAAAAAATGTCTAAACATCCGTCAAATTTAACACCGTTCAAGGAAGTTTAGGGAAGGGATTTTCAACGTCAATGTTTATTAATTTGAATAAGGAATGTATGAACACACAAATATTTCATTTTTCGAGACGTGCACTTTGAAAATTAATAAAAAAATTATATATTCATCAAAAAAATATGAAAAACTAGTGGGACCTCATACATGGTCTTAGCTAACTTTCTACTGAAGGGATTTGAAAAATAATATATAGAACTCAAAAAATGGGGGTGTACACACAATAGGTTTTATCTTTTTGATACAAAAATAGACATACTTTGTGTGCGCACCACATTTGACCCTCTTAATCTCAACCATTTGTTTAAAAAAATAAGTAGTTCAAGAAATAGATTTGAATCTCTATGGTACTTCTTCTCATCACTTAGTCAAATTTTGAGCATAGGCATGCTGAATTATTCGATGAAGTTCAAGTTTCACTGATTTCAGGAAAAAGGTGTCTCTTTTTACCCCCTTTTGGCCCCCATTTCCATGCACTTACCCAACTATAAATTGAGCTCTCCTCCTCCATGAGAGCCAACACATAGAATCCATAACAAATCTCTACCATTTTATTTCATCAATCATCCACAATCTTTAATCCATCTCCAATATAATATATCAATCTTTCATCCTTCATCAAGCAATCCAAGATAATCAAGGGTAGGTGTTCCCAAGTTTTTCCAACAAGTTTGAAGTAATCAACACCAATCCAAGAGAAAATCCAACACTACAAAGGAGGATCGTTTCATATTCTCGGTAAGTGTAGGTATAAATTCTCCCCACTTTCAATCTACACTCAATCTCATTCACATGTGTGTTCAATGCTCCTGTGATTTTTGTGACATGGACTAACCGCTTCTCATAGATCCTAACTATGATGATTGTAGCATAGATTAACACCTATGGGTTTTAGAAATCGTGGTCCAACAAATGGTATCATAGTGACATGTTTTGAGTTTGAAACTTGCCTACGAAATGTTGGGGGATTGTTGGCATGTGCTTCCAAAGCTCCTTGGGAGTTTCGTGACATGGACTAATTGCCTCTCGTGGATCCTAAATGTGGCGATTGTAGTGAAGATTAACACCTACGGGTTTTTGTATAACAAAAATCATGGTCCAACAAATATGAGGTATTTTTGAGAAGTTTAGAATGGAACAATTTGTTTGTGTTTTCTCATATTCACATATAATATTTTCTAACATATATATTAACATGAAAATATTTGTATAAATATTCAAGGTGTTTTAGAACTATTTTTAGGAAATCCTTATCATTATTTAGAGATTTATGCCTCCAATAGAGTTCTAGAGTTGAGAATGTCATTTGGACCATCTTTAGGGTGGCACATCGTCCCCCAAGTATAGGGTCTTTCCTGTTAGGAATTCTTTTATTTAGTGTTGCACATGTTAGTCTTTGTGTTATGTTATTAGTTGGATTGTTATACCCATGAATAATATTCTGGGTTAATTGTTATAACACCTCTTGATTTTCTAGGAGGTTGTTTAGCTATGTAAATGTTTATATATTGGCCATGTATTATGGTGAAGTGGATATAGAAAATATTAAAATATTATTTTTTGTGAAAATCTCGTACCTGGAATTTGGCATTAGAGCTAGGTGATTGTAATGGGGAATAAAAATAAATAGTGGCGGTCAATGTCTTTATACTGCCCTGGTTTATGGTTTCTAGACCATATGTTGAAGTGTGTTTAGGTTGTTCTAAGTGTGGAAGAAAGAGAATCATAACAATGAAGTGCTAATCGGAGGATTGAAGCGCATCCTGAAGCAAGAGAAGCAAATGTCCATCCTTCATAAATTACAAAACATTGAGGTGTTAAAAAGTGTGTTATTATATGTATTGGCGTTGGTGACCAAGCAACACGGGAATAAGAAAAATATAATCTGAGCATGTCATTTTGTCTCTGTCAATCACCACATGCTCCACTCAATGTTTGAGGCACATTATGCATTAGACGATTGTATTTGTAGACCCATGACTCAAAGCCACAAATTTATTTTGGATGTTATGGCAATTTGTATCTAGTTGAATAATGTGTATATCTATAGTCAGTGTTGATATCTTGGCATTAACGCCTGGATGATAGTTGAAACCGCTTACCAAGATGACGTCTGGATGATAATTGGATGATATCATGGTTACATATCTTTAGAAATACATCCTCATACTTCACTTACCAAGATGCATGGTTGGTCACATTGAACATTTCTCAAGGAGGCGGCAAACAAGACACATGAAATATCATCGCTGAGAACTATATCTCTCTACAGTCATGTTAATATCAGTTATCTGCGCAGATCTGAGCTCAAAGTAGTTGGCCATGATTTTTGTGTTTTCTGGTTAAATATGTGGTCCTGACATCGACCCTTATTTTCAGATTTTTTCATTACTCTCATAGTCCTTCTCATGGCTTTACCAGTGCATGCATCTATGGTGTATTACTCACGGTGGTGACTTCATCAAAATCTTGATTTGACCCAGCCTGCGGTTTTATTTACTCGCTATGGATTAGTATATCTTTGTGTTTAGTCAAGTTTTGAGTTTAATTTTGTAGAGTCAATTGTTTGATATAAAGTTTGTAGTTTATATAGTAATTTGTTTTGTCAATAGTCATTAGTTTTTATGTTTTTATTGTGTCATTTGAGTCTATATATGTGTTTACCACCAATGTGTCAAAGTTTAAAGTATGATTTGATCTATATTAGATCATGTTATAACAAAGAGTCTTCAAGTTTAGTCATTTATATTTAGTATCATAATAAGTGGGTCAATTACATTGTCAATTGTCATCAAAATAAAATAATTTGTGTCATTAAAATTGTATCATTGACGTTAAGAGTCTCATCAAAATTTCATTGTGAGTCATAGTCAAAAGTCTGAAAAATAAATTAAATTACCTTACGGACACATTTTCGGTGTTACCCGACGTCTGACAAAATAAAGTGTTTCACATTGTGGGAGGGAAGAAAAGAATAATCTCAATGTGGAAACAAATGTGTTTCATGTTCGCATCCTACTGAGTTAGCAATAGGTACACCGGAGGATGGAGGCATAAGAGGTTAGAGGTTAATTAGTGACCTTTCATCAGTCGCCAACGACAGGGCCGCATCAAAGGATTGGAGACATGTGTGTGTAGTTTGCATTTATTTTTTTGGTGTGTTACGTTGTGAAGTGTTTCTGTTTTCAATAAACTTGGAAGTTTCACATTGAGGGGGAACATGATTCAATGTCCCATTTTCATTTTTCATTGTCTGTATGTATGAGCAACACAATTCAACGTATTTTCCTATGTTATTTCCTGAAGTGAGATAGTGATGAGAGTTGATGATACTACTGCAACATTATGATATTGTGGTTGTTAATTATCAACTGGAAAAACTATCCAGAGGTTGTTGGTATTGTCCTAAAAACCATCAATTGTGTGGTTGTTGGTTAACCACTTGGAAAACCATCCAGAGGTTGTTGGTATTGTCCTTGAAACTATCCAGATCATGAGTAGGCTACATAGCGGCATGTTGCAGTACAAGGTAGGTTTTCTCAATGTTTGCACTAAGGGTGAAATGTTAGGAAATTATTAATTTAGTGCTCACATATAATAACATATTGTTTTATGTGAGATTTTGTTAGTAAACCAGCTCACTAATATAGGAATCTCAGGGGATTATTTTGGGAGGAGTTGTTAGATAAACCTCCTCGAATATAGAATGTGTAACTCCTTTATATTTGTATTATGTTCTATATGATTGAATGTTGAAGAACATTATTCTGTGTTTAATTTATTGTTGTACATTTCTGTAAATCTGATCCAAATATATTATTTTCTCTGTTTGTTTTATTTTTCAAGTCTAGAATGGTCTTTTGTATGATACTTTTCAGGTTATGGGTTGTGTAATGTCACCCTAGTATGGGTTCTTTGCCCCATTTTTTTCTAGTCTAGAATGTTTGCTTGTATGATAGTTTGCATGTAATCTATTAAATAGAAGTTAATTTTTTAAATTTAAAGGTCTACTGGCTTTGTTCCTTAATCTGGTATGATTTATTAGGTACCATCTCTTCCATGGTTTGATATTATATGTATTTTGATCCTAATGAAAAATCTTGCATTAGGTAAAGTGTAATCTTGTGTTCAAGGTCTATTTTAATTTTTGTATTTGGTTTATATGTCCTATTTTATAAAATTCAATGTCTTGTTTTGTAACATATAATGTTATTATAAGGATATATCATTATGGGTTTCATTATATAATGCCATTATCGGTTTCCAAGTTGTAATGTATACATGGTACATGAGTTTTTTTGGTTTACCAAAGCTTTTAATTTGAGGAATTTTCTCTGGTGGTTATTGGTTGTTCATTTATTATACAGGTGGGTGATATCATTTCTTAGTTTGAGAAGAAAGGACTTTATCTTAAAGGTTAGAGACAATCTTTGACAATATTCAATTTTTGATTGTATGGCCTTGTTTTTCATATTACTTTTAACAAGTTGTTTGTTTAATAGGATTGTGCGACCTATTTTTTTATAGCAATTGATTCATTCATTGTGGGGGCATTTTTATGTCATTCTTTTTGTTGTGCTTGTTCATTTGTTACAACAATTAATAAACATGGACTATGTTTTTATGGAACCATGAATAGCCAATCATTATTTACATCCTGTCATGCAAACTGGTTGTTATACATGCATATCATGATTTAGAAAGAAGTGAGAGTATAATATTTTATTACTACTTTAAATAAAACTAATTGTCATAAATGTTACAATCATTTTAGTTACTAATGTGATTTCTATTTGATCACTATTAGTTAAAGACAATTATAGATTTTTCTATATTTTATTTATTTTTGGCATGATACTTTTGAAATGGAGAAAGCTTTTAGCAATTAAGTAGAGTGTTAAGCCTTGCCATATTTTTATTATGTTTTACTTCCATTTGTAATGAACATCTTATATAGAATATTGGAATGTTGCCATTTTTTGGATTCCAAATTCAGCCATAGATGTAATTGCAAGAATATTGCAAAGATTTTAATCAACCTAATCATAGTACTTGAAGGTAGTGTTAAATAACATTTTTTATTTTTTGTTTTGATTATAATATTAAAGAGAAAGGTAGTGTTACATAAAATTATTTTTTTGTGTTTTGGATACGAAAATAAAAAGAAATAGCATTTGGTTCTTCAATTGACATTTTCTTTTGCTATGTGTAGTAATGATATATCTGTTTGTTCAAATGTTTTTATTATCTATTGATTTGCACTAGGAATTGTTATCCATGCACATTACTTGATTGCTCCTATATGCATTGGAGGGGTAGGTTATGTAACTTTGAAACCTAAACATAAAGATATAATATAAAGTTTGGAGTTTGGGTTATGTTTTTTCTTATTACCTGTTTGGATTCCATAATTTTTTTATTAGGATTTGTTTATTGAAAGAGCATATTGTAACAATCTCTATTTTCTTTTATGCAATTGAGAATCTTTTCTGTTACCTTCATTTGCTTATGAATCTTGCTTCTATGTCAAAAGATTTTCGTAACCAAAGGATTGAAATTTCATTCTCCTTTTTTTACCAAGAATAATGTCAAGGAACATTCAATTTCTTATTTTTAAGCGTGTATATTGTAAAGGCTCTTATCTCCACAAATACCTAAAAATCATATTTTCTCATACTAACATTCTAAAAGATTTGTGTTTTGTTGTGTATATGTTATCAGCCAATTTTGACTTCGCAAAATTTTTAAAAAAATTAAAAAATGAAAAATTGGAAAATTTTGAAAAGTGTTACTTTGCGTGGTTCATTGGACTCATCGCAATCGTCTTATTTTTGTGACCGTTTCGGTCTTTGTTTCATGATTTTCAGGCAAGAACTCTTCCTGCCAGGCTTAAAAACGCGTTAAAATACATGAACATAATTAATTAATTAATTGCTCCTTGTTTGATTAAATTATTTTTTTAAAAAAATCACTTAAGGAGTATTTAATTAAATAAATATAAATTAAAGTTCATTCGACAAGTTTTAGTGCCGGGAAAGTAAGCTTTCGTTTCCAACTGCCGGGAAGCCAATCTAGCTTCTCGAACCCGGATTTCCACTTTCCTGGCAATTTCCTTCAATTTTCCTACACGTGGGTTTTCCTTTGCCAATTGCCAAATCATGAATTGGCAAATGGGCATAAAATTCCCCAATTTCCCATGGGAAATTGGACAGGATCCAACCCACTTTGTCATAGGAAGCTTTGCTTCTTAATTCTTTTCAAGGCATAATTACACCGAAAGGCGTGTTCTCTGTGAGAAAACGGGAGGGGCTCTGACACGGACGAAGACAGCAATGGCCGAGATCATTTGGTCGACGATGTATGGACAATCGCGAGCCATACACCAGGGATGTCGTAGAAATAGGGAGAGCGCCTGTCCAGATATGACCGCTTTTATTAAAGTTTTATTTGCCCCTTTACATTTTGACATCTGGTTCAGGTATTTTCTGTCGCCACTGCTGCTATGTAAGGAGAAGTCCGTGAAGAAAATCATGAGCCCGCGGCTGCGACAAGCTTTAATTAACCAACTTTTTGGATCTGTTACTCCGACTGTGTCACCTTGGATCTGAGCCTCCGGCCGAACGCTTTACTCTGCCGTGAAGTGGTCTCGGGGAATTCGTAAATTGAAATCTGAAATGGTAGCTCCATACTGAGTATTTTCTTCCAAGAATCTTTCAATCTCTACCATAGACCTCAATCTCTTTCCACACGGTGAAATATAGTAGACATCAGCAAACCTGTAGGCGCCCTCTCCTCTAAGGGTCAATAAGCGCTCCCATCCTTTTGGAGGACAAGGTATGTTGGGCTTGTCAATTACCCAGAGGTGACTCATATCTAGGGAGAGGTCACCGGATCGTCGTAGAAACATGGGGACGCCAGGCAGAAGCCCTACTACAAACCCAGGGGTCTTCAAGAGCACTCTGCCGGATAGCTTCATATTGCTCCTTGCTTGGAATTTTTCTCCATTTGAAGCATTTTACACACTGGACGGCATACGTCCCAACCGTGGGCGACACCTTTCTCTTTGAACCTGATCCAGGTGTTTTAGGGGACGTCATTGATGTTGTCCCTTTACCAGGGGATGCCATTGATGTTGTCCCTTTCGCAGCAGTCACTCTCTCTTCTGCGCCCTAAAGCATGCATGCCATTCTCAGAACCAACAAAATAAAAAGTACAGACTCAGCAAACCAGCAAATTATACATCTAACAAACCATTAAGCAGTCCCTGATACCATATCTAAAAAACATATTTAAATGTATGTCAATTATTGCATACAGAAGACATGGTTGTCCTCACAAGGCAGTCACATTGTTTCACCATATGCAACAAATAGGTCTTCAACCCAATCAGTTTACATTTGCCAACATACTCCCAGCCTGTGCCAAAATCGGAGCTTTGGAACAGGGCATGGACATCCATCAAAGCATAAAGGATAGAGGAATTTTATCAGATGTGGTTGCAGATGTTCTGGTAGACATGTATGTAAAATGTGGAACCATAGACAAGGCATGTGAACTGTTCCACAGAATGCCTCAAAAAAATGTGGTGTCGTGGACAGTAATGATTGCAGGATATGACCAAAATGGATTTGTTGAAAATGCGTTATAATTACTTGAAACATTCATGCAATTGCAATTGCGTAGATGTAAAGCATTTCACAACCTTTGTCGGCACAAGATCCTCCTGCCTGCCAAAATGGGAGCTTTGGAACAGGGTATGGACATCCATCAAAACATAATGGATAGAGGAATTTTGACTGATGTAGTTGCAACTGCCTGGTAGACATGTATGCAAAATGTGGAAGCATAGACAAGGCATGTGAACTGTTTGATAAAATGCCTCAAAGAAATGTGGGCTCATGGAATGCCATGATTGCAGGATATGCACAATATGAATTTGTTGAAAATGCACGTGAACTGTTTGATAGAATACCTCGAAGAGATGTGATCTCAAGGAGTGCCATGATACCAGCAGTGTTCTATGTTACATGTTAAAGGGTTGCTGGAGTTTCTTTATGGTGATATTTCTGCTAGGACAGGCTGGAAATTAGGTTTCAAAGAATTCATGCACTTGGAGAATTTGTAAGTTCGTAAGGTACAGATCTTGAAAAATTTGATCATATATTTATGTATCTAGGACAATCCTGGAGACTGTTTTTCATCTTATTTTAGATGTCCTGCCGACTCAGGTGGCTGCAAATCCATGTAAGCTGGGAAATCTAAGATATATTCTTTGTTTTCTCTTATTTATTTTTTCTGCCTTCTTGGGTGGTTTAGGATTTGTACACCTTCCTATCTTGCTGGTATTTCATATGTGTATTCTTCCCAGGGTGTATTAGAAGAAGTCCATCTTGCATTATTTCTATGACGGTCATGTGAGTTTGTTATGACATATATATGAATTTGTTCTGATATATATCATTATAAGAGTTTCATATTTTAGATGTATTAACTTTTGAGGGTGTTTTAAAAATTGTCTATCTTCCAGCTTTTCGGGGCATTTTATTAGCTGTCCATCTTCCAGCTTTTCAGGGTGTTTTAGTAGTTGTCCATCTCCCAGTTTGGTTATGGAGGTGATGAAAACATGTTCGATTTATATCATCGTTTATATCTCATTGCATTGATATATGTCAATGAATGTTTCACTCTGCAATCTTATATATATAGTGGTGTTCTATTGCACTTTGTTAGCCCTATTATCTTAATAATTGCCAAGCTGTTGTTTTCAATTACTATATTTCTTTGAAATGGAGAAGGTTTAAGTTTATCTTGATAGTGTTTTGAGAACTTGACCTTGATAAAAATTTCTGATTTATGTTTTCATTCACATTGTAATGACAGAGTTGGGAGAAGACTGTAGATTGTTACAACCCAGGACAAGGGTAGATGCCAGCTAGTTTCAAGGTTAGGACGGTGCCTCTTGATGGCAACAATGAAGCAGTCGAGGAAGTCTTGGATCCTGACTTTGGAGAGTCAGCAATTGGTCGTGTTGCTCCTGTTGACTCTGGTAAGGATTAATTGGTTTCTGATGAAAAATCATTGTAAGATACAGTGAAACCAAATTCCCAGTAAATAAAATTTACAGACAAACATAAGAATGTTTCTCATCCTTTTACTTTGTACATGCACATTATTGCCAAAAGAGAACATTTCAAATAGCACTATGTTGCTTTGACAGGGCTCTGATGGATTATCTTATTGAGAGCATATGGAAGAATAACAGGAGATTTTGCCCTGCAAGAAAGGGTAGATGTTCAAACAGGCATTAAATTGATATTAAAGCTGTGCTTAGCCGATGGATTTGATATGTTTCCAACTTTATTAGTAACAGATGGTTCTTGTATGATTGATCAACGAATGGGCATTCATGGACACCCTCTTGAAATTCAGGTACTTATATTAGTGCAAGGTTTCTGAAACTCTATTATTGCGGCACTTTTCTATTCAGTGTTTGGGACTTCATGTTATAGTGATCCTTAAAGTGGAGCAACGTCCTTTCTTTCTGCATGTGCTTTTTAATTTGATGTTATTTACAATAATACTCGAAATATGGAAGAAATTGTTTGTCTATCTCTCTCAACCCTTTTCTCCTTGATGAGAAGTTTCATGGTCATTCTGGACTTTTTGTATTAAATCATGATTTTTTTTTAATATGTACCCTTTCCTTTATTTCTTTCACCATGTTTAATATTGGTTTCAATTCCAAGCTTAATATATTTGCTGTTTTAGACACCTTAGTTTAAGGTGAATTTTAGTTTGTCAAAAGTGAGCAGGTCCTATTTTGTTTCCAATATCCAAACTGACATCATTCACTTTTTAGTTGACCATGAGCATGAAGAATATTGTATGGGAGAAATTGTTTGTCACTCTCTCAACCTTTTTCTACTTGATGAGAAATTTCATGGTCATTCTGGACTTTTTGTAAAACCATTTTTTCTAATATGCACCGTTGTGTTTATTTCTTTCACCATGATGTTTATTGGTTTCAATTCCAAGCTTAATATGTTTGCTGTTTTAGACACCTTAGATTCAGGTGAATTTGAGTTTTTCAGAAGTGACTGGTCCTATTTTGTTTCCAATGTACAAACTGACATCGTTCACTTTTTTGTTGATCGCGAGCATGGAGAGTATTGCCATTGATTAAGATTTCAATTTTACTTTTTTCCATTGAAGACAATTAAATAGTAATTGAAGCATAGCATTATCATCGCATCACTATTTGGGTTCACTTTTTTGAGTCCCACCGACCTTGTTTGATCAATTCTCGGATATTATTAGAATTTATTTCCTCCTTTCTTCCCTTCATTCGCACTCTGCCTCCCTTTCTGGCACACGGCCACCAACCCTCCCTTCACCCCCTCCAGCCCTCCCCCATCCCTCTGTTCTCCATCCCTCCCCCCTCCTCCTTTCCCTCTCTGCCTCTGCCACTTCCTCTGTGTTACTTTCTTCGTTCCTCCTTTCTTTCTTACTCTCTCATGAAATAGTATACATAGCAAGAGTTTGAAAGTAAATAGAAGGTCCTTTATTACTTTCTTTCCTAAATGGATAGCGCTACAGTGGAAAACCTTGAAGATGGTGCCTTTTCCATATAGAATATATAGCAGAAGCCAAATTGGATTTAAGAGTCATCAAACAAAATTTAATATAGAGCTTGCTCATATTGATCTGATGTGGGATCCGAGATAAACAGGTTAAATATTACATCATTCACAATTTAACAGTTATATTCATTGAATCTTTTCATTCAAATTCTGCTTGTTATAGGACAACACTATACTATATATTTATGAACCATACTTAAATCGGAGTCTCAAAATACTTGAGTCAAATAGGAGGGATTTACACAATACATACATGCATTATTTCAAGTTTCGATAATCTTATAGCACTGGTATGTTGGCATGTAAGGTCAATAGAAATTATGGTTTTCAGTCCAATTCGTCTGTACACATACATGGACACATGCTTTTTAAATATATATATTACATGATGTCATGCATAATGTTAATACTTACCTACATTTTAATTCATTCATTTCATTCTCAGTCTATTCGTCATAGATAACACTAAATCATATTCATGATCGCTATGTAAATATCAGAAACAACAAACCTAAATAGGGGGATTTGCACACTGTATTTAATCAAGTTTCAATAGTCAACCTGCATTACTGAACCTACCGGATTGGTGATGCAGTTGATTTGTTCAGAGCTTACATGGATGAGGGTATGGCTAGGTTGGTTTCTTTTTCTTTAAACCCCACATTCTTCTCCTTTAATGGGGTCATTTATGATCATTCAATAGTAAAGGAAATGGGGTCACCTTTATCACCAGTGTTGGCTATTCTCTTCACAGAGCATTTTGGGGAGCGGGCTCTATACTCCATTCCTTTGAAACCTAAATGGTGCAAGATGTTTGTTGATGACACCAACCTTCATTGGGAGCATGGTAGGGACAATCTCAAGGACTTACACTCCCACATTAGTAGTTTGGTGGATGGTATCAAATTGATTAAGGAGATTGAGAAGGGGAGCTTACTCATTTTGGAGTCCTATTCTCCCATAACATCAATGGCTTTCTGGTTTGTCAGGGGCACAAGAAAGATTCCCACACCTCTACTCCACTTGCATGCATATACTCACCATCAACCATCTCAAAAAGTAGGTGCATTGTTTAAAAAGAATGGCTATAGAGGGAAGCAAGTGGCAAGGGCTATCAAACAAGCTAGAGAGGTGCCTGACAGACTTTGTAAGGAGATTTAATGGTCTGGTGTCGATACTGCCATATATTGAAGGTATTTCCAATAAGATTTTATAATCTTGAGATGCAACAGCATAAAAAGCACTTTTATTCTCAAAACCAAATTGAAGAATGATATTAAATCAGCTGAATATAACTTGCAACCCAGTGTGAGGATCTTCGTCTAATTTGGCAACTCGAAAATCTATCTTACTCAATAGAGGCATAAAGTAAGAAGACATCAATTATTCGTATTTGTGTAAATGCAATTATGAGCGATATAAGTCGTTCTTCTTGTTCTGACAATGTCATGCCCAATGAAAATCAATTTTTTTAGTTATATTTGTTCAAGTGACACAAACTGTGGCATTTTTGTTTTGCACTCCTTGATTACAAGATCTACTGAACTCACAGCAAAAACAAACATTTACTGAACTCCCACAATAGTGCTCCATCATTTGCCTATTGCTTACACGGCGTACTACTGCTGCAATGCAGCCCTTGTTTAATCTTGCCCCCCTTTGAAGAAAAATCCCGCTGACATGTTTTGCTTGTGCACCAAACTTCTTGTTGCTTTCTATTTTTGAATGACTAAGAAATCTGGACTATTTTTGAGCATTTAGAGATCAGAGTATTTCCTAAAAAACATGGTACATGGTTATATTTGGATGGAATCCCACTTGGGCATCGAAGATAATGCTAGTCAAACTCTATTACGTAATGGCCCCTTGAAACTTGCAGGCTGTACTGTTTGGAATTTGGTATAATTATTATTAAACTTGTTATAGAAATATGGCCACTATAGCTGGTGCTTCTCGACAAGCATCAATACCTTACAAGGGGTAGCTCATTTTCTCTGTGTGCAAGGTGTGATCCATACGTCTTAATATCCTTCCTCTTATTTGAGACCAATTGAAAGATTGGTAGGACACTTCCTACCCATTAATTGAAATTTAGTTGTTACTCAACTCCATCCCCCCCGCCCCCTCTCTATATATATATGAAATAATGTTTCATTCCTGTAGATTTAGAGTGCCATGTATATGATAGCCTTAAGTAGTGTCCATTACCAGTAAACCCGTGGTAGTATCAGCACAATGTTTGAAGGTTGTAT